>SKCR01028693.1:0-330775 GCA_019454045.1 Zanthoxylum bungeanum | reverse complement strand
ATCAAAATAACATTATGTGACGTTAATCTCTAAAAAGTTTAGGGATTAAATTTGTGAGTCTAGCCCACACTAGTTTCCGTTGGTAACAAGATATAGCTCGAAAGACTTTGTGGTGTTGAACCAAAAATTATTCTTTCCATCTAATATAACTCAAGGCCGTGGCGTGGAGTTTTTGCCACTGTGGAGCACTTGTTTGTGTGTTACGGGGCTCGGTTTGATCTCGTATCAATCAGAAATTCTTTGAAAACACATATGGTCTTTTGATATTGTGTTTGGGCTGTTTTTATTTGAAAAATCAGACCTGAAATCATCACTGCAGGTCACACAGGTTTGGGACTATTTTAGTTGTGTTTCAGGCTCGCTTTGTGTCAAAACAGTCTTATTTTTACACTGTTATTTGGGACTGTTCGGGGACTGTTCCTGAGCTTCGGGGCTAAAATGTTATTCAAAATAGTAGCAAAATTTCAATGGTGCTACTGGTCATATTCGGCCACTCAAAGGGAAGGGCAGGAAAATTTTTCAAGTCCGATCTATGGGCCTAAGCCATTTTTCCTATGCAAGGAAAGCGTTTCCGACAATTGGCACCCTCTTTTTTCATTTAAAGTTTCTGTTTTATATATTTATATGAGTTATAAATATTGATATGCATGTTTAGATGAATAGGCGCATAATAATATTCATGTGATGACTGATTATTATTTTTCATGTGATAAATGGATTTTGCATTGGTCGTAAATTTTTCCGGCACTTATTTTTATGTGGGTTTTGCTTTTGGGGTGTAAGGCCATAAGGCTATTGTTTAAAATTGTTATATTTTTATTTTCCAATGTAAATTTTCAATTGTTGTAATTTGGAGCATCGGAGTTGCAAAAGGAGCCAACACCACCTTGGAGCGTGTTTTGAAGACCAAGAGATTCCTTGGGAATTTTTGTACTAATTACATTATTATAGGGGAAAATAAGAGCCTAGTAAACGCAAAATAATATTTTATGTTATATGTATATTTTAATTCGAAATGTTTGAATACATGTCATACAGCTTAGGGTGTCTACTCTTGCATTTCCCATGCCATAACATGCTTTAAATGCATTATTATTATAGACATGAATTATGATTTTATGTGATTTAAAATATTTAAATTAGAATATGACATGCATGGAAAAATTATTAATTGGATTTATTAGTTTATGGTTTAAAATTTGAATTATAATATATTAAGCTTAATAAGTGAATAATAAATTCTATTGGTATATAGGATGGAAACCCAGACATAAATTCCATAGCCAAATCCGAATGGATGGTAATATGGTCTACACTCAGGATACAATTCTACGTACCATTGGATTTTATAACGCACAAGATTAATTAAATAGTTTAATATAAATCTTGACCATTTTAGGATTCTAAATTTTAAACCTATTAGTGTTCTAGTATTTTAAGAGTTAAAATATAATAGGTCATTAATTCCACTCTAATTAAATTATTTTAATTGAGTAATACTATTAGTAGAGACTAATGGAATTAGTGATACAAATTTTAAGAGTTAAAATTGGTTAGGTCACTCATGGTTTACTAGTGTAAATAAGAATTATGATTTAGCTGCCATAAATTATTTCACACTAGTTAAATTAAAATATTTGATATTTTATAAATAGAAACCTTAAACTCAAAATAGTGAGTGGGAGAGGGATATAAGACAGTATATCCCGCGATCTCCATTGTTAGTCTTAAAAAGTGAGATTCAAAAGGCTCATCGAGACGACTTTGCTTTCATCCCCCTTCAGATGGTGTCCATTTTGGGTCAATATCAGGCTTAGATTCCGAGAGGAAAGGGATTCTAGATGTATCTAGTGAACTGACCTACCCTACGGCGGCACTTCACCAGTCAAGTTCAAGGGTCCCGAAATGACGGGTCACACTCACAAATGAATGATTAATTGTTAATCTAAACTTTTTGATCGAATCAAATGGTAGTTGGTTAATATAAGATCGAATCAAACGGTAGTTGGTTAATATAGGAATAAGAGTTATTCCCGCATATATTAATTAATTGAGATTGTCACGATCAATCATACAAATACTTGACTTATCCTATGGCGGTACTTATTTGTAGGATGATAGATTTCTGTGGCATAGTAATTCTCTTAGATTTCTAATTTATTATTCACGGTTCATGCATCATGTTTAATTTTATGCCAAAATTATTTGATAATCTTAATATGCGATGAATAAATGTTAAATACAAGTTTATTTTTATTTTATTTTTTAGCCATGGTTTCTCCGGTTATATACATACTCTTAAATGATAAATTAATGGGAAAATTATGTTAAGTGGAAAAGTAACATGAACGTTATCCTAGTCTGTGAAGACCTAAAGTTTATCCTGACGAATGAGTCTCCTCCCGAGTCGGCCAGAAATACTGGCCAAGCTATGCGCGATGCCAACCAAAAATGGGTTGCACTAATGAGAAAGTCTGCTACTACTTGCTAGCAGGGATGTCTGATATGATTAATATACTCACATATTTATAAATATTATTAATATGATTAATAATATTATTATGTCACACTTGGAACTTTATCTTAAAGTTTAACATATGGTCTTATTAACAATTATTTGATAATTATTAATTATAAATTATTAAATTATATTAGATATATGATTTAATAAATAAGGATATTTTTTGAGATTCCAAAAATGTCTTTTGGAAAGCCTGTTGATAGTTTTAGAAGTTATCATTAGAAAAGGCAATTATTTCTTTAATTTTGTAATTTAATTTTGTCATGATGATGACATTCAATTCTTAGTTTATGTTACAAAAATTAAAGAGGAAAATATAAGGCTTGGCCGATTTTTTGCTTATGGAATGGGAAGGGATTAGTTTTATTTTGGAAACAAAATAACCTAAGTATAAAATGAATTTTTTTTTCCTTTTTGTGTTAATTCTTTTTGCAACCCTAGCCTCTATCTTCTTTTTCTCTAAATTATCTCAAGTGGTTGAGAAAAGAAAAACAAGAAAAAGAAGAACAAAAGAAAAATAAAAAAAAATATTGTGTGATGTTAATCTCTAAAAGGTTGAAAGATTAAACTTGTGAGTCTAGACCACACTAGTTTCCGTTGGTAACGAGATATAACTCAGAAGATTTTGTGGTGTTGAAACAAATATTATTCTTTCCATCTAATATAACTCACGATAGTGGGGTGGATTTTTGCCTACTGCCGAGCACTTATTTGTGTGTTACGGGGCTCGGTTTGATCTCGTATCAATCTGGAATTTTTGGGAAACACATAGGAATCTTTTGGTTTAGGCCATTTTTATTTGAAAAATCAGACATGTAATCATCGCTGCAGGTCACGTAAATTTGGGACTGTTTTAGTTGTGTTTCAGGTATCATCTGGAATTTTTGGGAAACACATAGGAATCTTTTGGTTTAGGCCATTTTTATTTGAAAAATCAGACATGTAATCATCGCTGCAGGTCACGTAAATTTGGGACTGTTTTAGTTGTGTTTCAGGCACACTTTATGTTCAAAATAGTCTAGTTTCTGCACTGTTGTTCAGGGCTGTTCAGGGAGTATTCCGAGGCTGTTTTGGGGCTGAAATTTTATTTAAAAAAGTAGCAAAATTTCAGTGGTACTACTGGTCATATTCGACCACTCAAAGGGAAGGGCAGAAAATTTTTGAAGTCCGATCCGTGTGCCTAAACCGTTTCCACTGTGCAAGGAAAGCGTTTCCTATATTAAAATCCTTATACGGATTAAAACAAGCACCTAAATAATGGCATAAAAAATTTGACAAAAAGATGCTGTCAAATTAGTTCAAAATCAGTGAGTTTGAAAAGTGTGTATACACCAAATCAACTCAAAAAGGATATGTCATTATTTATCTTTACGTAGATGATATATTGATAAATGGTAGTAATCCTGAGATTACTCAGTCCACTAAGAAAGTATTGACTAGTAAATTTGATATGAAAGATTTAGGAGTAGCTGATATGATCTTAGGAATTAAGATTTCCAGCACATCAGAGGGGTATATATTATCTCAAACTCATTATGTTGAGAAGATACATGAGATATATAATAAAGGAGATCTAAATGTGGATAGAACTTCTGTTGACCTAACTCTTCATTTATCATAGAATATTGGCTCAAACGTATCGAAATTAAAGTATTCGAGAATCATCGGAAGTCTGATGTATCTCACAAATTACACATAACCTGATATAGCTCAAGCTGAAAATAGGCTTAGCAGATATATGAGCAATCCATGACATAACCACTGGAAAGCCATAGTAAGAGTTTTGAGATATCCGAGAGAAACTTCAAAATATGGTCTGTATTATATGAGATATCATGCTCTCCTAGAGGGATACAACGATGATAACTAGATATCTAATACAATGGATTCCAAATCTATGAGTAGAATTATTTTCACACTTGGTGGTGCAGCCATGTTATGGAAATCCTCGAGGTAAACATGTATTGCCGGGTCTGCTATGGAATCAAAGTTCATAAAATTAGAAAAATAATAGACAAAGCAGAACGACTTCGGAATTTCTTAGAGGATATTCTAAATTGGCCCAAACTAGTGCCAGTGATAATCATATGTTTTGATAATCAATCGGCTGCTGGGAGAGCACAAATATAAAGTATAATAGTAAGTCTCGACATATATATCACTAATATAATACCATACGAAAACTGCTCTCAAGTAGCATATTCTCGATAGCTTATATCAAATCAAAGAAAAACCTAGCGGATCCACTTATCAAAGGTTTACCTAGAGAAAAAATTGAGAAGTCATCGAGGGGAATGAGATTGAAGCATATAAATTAAGAATTGTCACGGTGGAAACCCAACCTAGCTGACTGAGATCCCAAGATCTAGGTTCAAAATGGAGAACTAAAACTTTTACATTTCAAAATAAGCATGTAGAGTTTTATATTCTTTCCCATTCCTATAATGACACAGAGTGTTGTCCGTCAAAGTTAGGATAAGGTAAGGCTTTTAATGATCACTATATCAAGAGAAGAGTCTTAATAGGGGTAAAGCATATTACCTCTTTATAGTAGATCACTTATTTCAAGTAAGAAGTGAGGCCGCTTCCATGAGAGTTTTTAAAACTGAGTTCCTGACTGGTGCGTAATCACACGTGTATAACGCAAGCGCACGTATCATTCAAGTAGTATAAAAAGTATCGATCCCACGAGGACTTAATACCTAACTATTAGTTTATGAAGCTAAATTTTTACAAGTATCAAATGGTTTGATTGTTTGATTGAATGGTGACTTTTAACTTAAAACAAGTAAATAAAATTACGTGAAAGTAGATTGATGAAAATTAAATATTAAGAAACCATCGAGGGTTGTGATTCTTTCCAATATCTTTTTAAAGATGCAGTGGTTATTTTATGTTTGTGAAATATATTAGTTTACTAACCTGGAACACGAAATTATGCAAAAGCCTCTATCGATGGTCATATACAAATACCCAGTGTAACCCAATTAAATCATATGTCTATATCAGCCAAGTTACCTGAATTCATTAAGAATAAGTTCAAATTGTGGTTACCCCCGCCCGACAAGTATATATCTATCCTTTAAGGAAATATATTAAATAGTTATCTATCATCGTGGGCTATTAAGTCTAAGGGTGAAATCTAAAACTCCCTTTTCAAGTTTATTTTAAGTTTACCAGATCAATCTTATTAATGGCTAGTTAACAAGAAGCATTAAGCTTAAGACATAATAAGTAAATCTTTATATTACCCAAACTATAAAATAACCTCTTATATACCGGTAATATTGGACTTCATCACAACCTCAGATAATGGACTTAGTTACGGCACATATCTAAGGCTAATGAAAGCTTAAATAAAATAAAAGACATAAAGTAAATGCTGGAAAGTAAAAGTGGAAAAGTAAATGCTAAAAAAGTAAATACTGGAAATTAAAAATGTAAAATTACAATAAAAGAAAATGTTGCGGTTAAAGTATTTACTTTTATCACTACTATTTTAGATATCTCCCTTATTATAATATATGAAATTTGCATGATATTTACCAACCATCCATATAGGCAGTAACCTGATTAAGTCAAATTTATATTTAATTACCAACCGACCAACCATACGGTATCCAGTTTAGTCAAGTTTAAAATCAATTTCAATAATTACCAACCGACCAATAAGTGGTTCCTCATTAAGTCAGGTTTTAAATAGTTTATATATTATAATTAAGAGAGATTAATCTAAATATTAGTAATAAAAGCTTTACCTTTTACCCCAGTAAGAGGGAATTACCTCCTCATTACTGAAAAGTAAAGAAAGGAAGTGTTGTTGCGTAAAAGTAAATTGTTGAAAGTAAAGACTGAAAAGTAAAGAAAAGAAAGTGCAATGTGGAAATTAATTTCTGAAAGCTATAAATAACAAACAAGATATAATCTTCTTAGTATTCTTAAGGAATTATATACAAGAAATCATGAATTGAATTTGAAATTTCGAGCTCAATTTATAGACTTCAATAGGCCACGTGCCACCCTTGCGCGTTGCGACGCACCGTGATTTACGGTGTAAAAATCGGATCTTGTGACACATGTCCTGGCGCCATCGGTAGCTGAATGATTGTGCTGACATGGCGATGTCGATTGTTGGCAATATGTGATGATGACACGTGTCTAGTGCACGTTAGCATGACGCACGTTAGTACAGTGTATTGAAGTAAGAACCAGCTCACGTTAGCGGTTGCGAAGTATAATAGCTTCGTGTCGCGACGCCAAAAGATAGTTTTGCCATTTTTATCCATTTTTCACTATTTTGGCCCTGATTTCATTCCAGAGAGTCCTAAAACTTTATTTATCGACAAAATTAAAAAAAAATCAAAACATTCATAAAACTAAAGAAACTATACAAAATATTAAGTCAAATGAGTTGGAAATAGTGATACATTTACCATTCTTCACATCCCCAAACCTAACATTTTGCTAGTTCGAGCAAAATAATAAAATAAAATAACATTGACATCTTTAAAATAAAATTTAACTAAGACACTTTCCTAGGGATCACGGTTGCATTTAGCATATGCAACAAGCCTTTAAACCCCTAGGTGTCCCTAGTGGACGAGTTGTAGTCTCGTGAGGGTTTACAATAACGATACCCATAAACATCTTATAAAAAAACAAAAAAGATAATAAAACTAATGCTCACAAAAGCAAAAAGACAAGAGAAAGAGAATAAAAAAAGTTAGTGACTAACATGTGAACTTCTTATCCAAGATAATAATTGTTTTATTTCTTTCTAAATTACCGAATAATACATTCTCCGATTATTTTACCATTCTCTATACATACAACTAACAAGGTATTAATCAAGTCATTTTCCCCACAAAATTCACAAGTGAAGTTAAAAAGAGAGTAACATTTTTGTCCAAAAATTATATCAGAATTCACACCATTTTTTTTTTGCAATGGAATATTTTTCTGATTTTTATGATTTTTTTTTATTTATATACAGTATCATCCATCCATGTAGTGAGTTTTGGATCAGTGACTTTCAAATCAGTTGGCTTTAGAGCATTAGGTGTTAAGACACCTCTACAAACTTAATTACATGAATTTTTGATATATTGTTTTTGTAACATCTTTGATCCATGTAGCAAGCTTTGGGCCAGTGACTCCCAAACCAGTTGGTTTTAGGACACTAGGTGTTGAAACACCCCTACGGACGTAATAACTCGGATCTCGAATATTTTTTTATCTTATCGCTTTTTTAAATGCTTCCTCCAATTAAACTAGAGCACCGAATATTACAAACTTGTCAATTAGCACTCATGTTCGTATGTTACCATTGTATTGATAATATCTGTCAACTGATCATATGAAAATCCATTTTAGTCAGTATTATGGAGAATTTACAAATTAAATAATTCAATGTAGTGAGCTTTGGGCCAATGACTCCCAAACTAGTTTGTTTTAGGGAAATAAGTGTTGAAACACCCCTACGGACTTAAAAACTCGGATATTGGACATTTTTTTTTTATCATATCGCTTTTTTAAATGCTTGCTCCAATTAAACTAGAGCACCAAATATTACAAACTCGTCAAATAGTGCTAATGTTCGTATATTACCACGTGTATTGATAATACCTGTCAACTGATCATATGAAAATCCATTTTAGTCAGTATTATGGAGAATTTACAAATTAAATAATTCAAAAGGAAATAAACAAAAATTAACTTGTTCCAAAATAGGTTGAGATACGTCTCAGGAGTGGAAATTCCTTACACAGCTATCTCACACCAATTTCACCTGAATAATCATGTTAAAAACATAAAAACACAAAGTATTTTTTTAATTTTTGTAAAAAAATTTAATTTTTTTCAATTTTTCGAAAATTTTTGACATAAAATAACACAATAAAAATAATATACTAATCATTTATTCCCCTCCCACAAACCTAATTGAAACATTATCCTCAATGTCTTAAAAAGTAGTAGAAGGTTAGCGGAAATTCTACATCTTAAAGGAAAATTAAAGGTTAAGATCCATGTTTATCCGACGCTTCTTACCATGATCATTATCAGACCAGTTATCTTGGAAATGATAGGGTCAATTTGTGATTCAAATGCTATGATTTGGTCAATTAAATATGGGGCAGTTCTGGTTGTAAGAGGAGTTCTTTTACAGGTTTTGACATGAATCCATTTCTCCAGGCATCATCAAGAACACATAAAGAAAATCATAAAATCCATCAGTATTGTATAGTCCAATCAGTTTCTGGTGTATGTTTAGGTTCACCCAAGATAACACCGTAAAAATTTCCTCAATGTGCCTAAATCACCTGGAAAAGCAATAAAAGCATCAGCACGGTTAATTATTTCTACCAGTCGTTCAGACAAACCTGGCACGATCAGTTTCTCTCCGCTTGATGGTCTTATCAGATTTGCCTCCGCCAAAGGTTTTGGATGATTCCCAGAACTTGACTACCTCTTTCCTGTATAGCTCTTGATACTCGAATTTCCGATATATTTTTTTTTGTAACATCTTCGATCCATGTAGCGTGCTTTGGGCTAGTGACTCCCAAATCAGTTGGCTTTAGGGCACTAGGTGTTGAAACACCTCTACGGACATAATAAATCGGATCTCGGACATTTTTTTTTAATCCTAACGCTTTTTTAGATGCTTCCTACAATTAAACTAGAGCACTGAATATTAAAACTCATCAATTACTACTCATGTTCGTTTGTTACCATGTATATTGATAATATCTGTCAACTGATCATATGAAAATCCATTTTAATCAATATTATGGAGAATTTACAAATTAAATAATTCCAAATGAAATAAACAAAAATTAATTTGTTCTGAAATAGATTGAGATACGTCTCAGGAGTGGAAATTCCTTACACAGCTATCTCACACCAAGTTCACCTGAATAATCATGTTAAAAACATAAAAACACAAAGTATTTTTTTAATTTTTGCAAAAATTTTTAATTTTTCCGAATTTTTCGAAAATTTTTGACACAAAAATAACACAATAACAATAAGATACTTATCAACTATTCCACTCCTACAAACCTAATTGAAATATTATCCCTAATGTCTTTAAAAGTAGTAGAAGAGTTTAGAAGATAGTACCTGGTTAGCGGAAATTCTACATCTTAATGGAAAATTAAAGGTTAAGATCCAGATTTATCCGACGCTTCTTACCACGATCATTATCAGGCCAGTTTATCATGGAAATGATAGGGTTGATTTGTGATTCAAAGGTTATGATTTGGTCAAATAAATATGGGGTAGTTCTGGCGGTGAAGAGTAGTTCTTTTACAGGTTTTGACGCGAATCCATTTCTCCGGGCGTCATCAAGAAACACACAAAGAAAATCATAAAATCCATTAGTATTGTACAGCCCAATCGGTTTCTTGTGTATGTTTAGGTTCGCCCAAGATAACACCTTAAAAATTTCCTCCATTGTGCCTAAGCCACCTGGAAAAGCAATAAAAGCATCAGCACGGTTAATCATTTCTACCAATCATTCAGACATACCTGGCATGATCAGTTTCTCCCCACTTGATGGTCCTGTCAAATTCGACTCCGCCAAAGGTCTTGGGATGATTCCCAGAACTTGACTACCTCATTCCTGTAGAGTTTTTGAAACTTGAATTTCCAATATATTTTATTTTGTAACATCTTCGATCCATGTAGCGAGCTCTGGGCTAGTGACTCCCAAACCAATTGGTTTTATGGCACTAGGTGTTGAAACACCTCTACGGACTTAATAAATCGGATCTCAGACATTTTTTTTTATCCTATCGCTTTTTTAGATGCTTACTTCAATTAAACTAGAGCACTGAATATTACAAACTCGTCAATTACTATTTATGTTCGTATGTTACCATATATATTGATAATACATGTCAACTGATCATATGGAAATCCATTTTAGTCAATATTATGGAGAATTTACAAATTAAATAATTTAAAAGGAAATAAACGAAAATTAACTTGTTCCAAAATCGGTTGAGATACGTCTCAGGAGTGGAAATTCCTTACGCAACTATCTAACTCCAAGTTCACATGAATAATCATGTTAAAAACATAAAATATTTTTTTAATTTTTGTAAAAATTTTAATGTTTTCGAAATTTTCGAAGATAATTGACAAAAAATAACACAATAAAAATAAAATACTAATCAACTATTCCCCTCACACAAACCTAATTGAAACATTATGCACAATGTCTTAAAAAGTAGTAGAAGAGTTTAGAAGATAGTACCTGGTTAGTGGAAATTCTACATCTTAAAGGAAAATTAAAGGTTATGATCCAGAAATATCCGATGCTTATTTCCATGATCATTATCAGACTAGTTTATCTTGGAATAGATAGGGTCAATTTGTGATTCAAAGGCTATAATTTGGTCAATTAAATATGAGGCAGTTTTGGCGGGGAAGAGGAGTTCTTTTACAGGTTTTAACGCGAATCCATTTCTCCGGGCGTCATCAAGAAACACATAAAGAAAATCATAAAATCCATTAGCATTGTCTAGCCCAATCGGTTTCTGGTGCATGTTTAGGTTCGCCCAAGATAACACCTTAAAAATTTCCTCCATTGTGCCTAAGCCACCTGAAAAAGCAATAAAAGCATCAACAGGGTTAATCATTTCTACCAGTCGTTCAGACATACCTGGCATGATCAGTTTCTCCCATGGTCCTATCATATTCACCTCCGCTAAAGGTTTTGGGATGATTCCCATAACATGACTACCTCATTCCTGTAGAGCACTTGAAACTCGAATTTCCAATTTATTTTGTTTTGTAACATCTTCGATCTACGTAGCGAGCTTTGGGCCAGTGACTCCCAAACCAGTTGGTTTTAGGGCACTAGGTGTTGAAACACTGCTACGGACTTAATAAATCGGATCTCAGACATTTTTTTTATCCTATCGCTTTTTTAGATGCTTACTCCAATTAAACTAGAGCACTGAATATTAAAAACTCGTCAATTACTACTCATGTTCGTATGTTACCATATATATTGATAATACATGTCAACTGATCATATGGAAATCCATTTTAGTCAATGTTATGGAGAATTTACAAATTAAATAATTCAAAAGGAAATAAACGAAAATTAACTTGTTCCAAAATAGGTTGAGATACGTCTCAGGAGTGGAAATTCCTTACGCAGCTATCTAACACCAAGTTCACATGAATAATCATGTTAAAAACATAAAAAACATAAAATATTTTTTTAATTTTTGAAAAAATTTTTAATTTTTTCGAAATTTTCGAAAATAATTGACACAAAATAACACCATAAAAGTAAAATACTAATAAACTATTCCCCTCCCACAAACCTAATTGAAACATTGTCCATAATGTCTTAAAAAGTAGTATAAGAGTTTAGAAGATAGTACCTGGTTAGCGGAAATTATACATCTTAAAGGGAAATTAAAGGTTAAGATCCAGATTTATCCAACGCTTCTTTCCACGATCATTATCAGACCAGTTTATCTTGGAATAGATAGGGTCAATTTGTGATTCAAAGGCCATAATTTGGTCAATTAAATATGGGGCAGTTTTGGCGGTGAAGAGGAGTTCTTTTACAGGTTTTGACGCGAATCCATTTCTCTGAGCATCATCAAGAAACATAAAAAGAAAATCATAAAATCCAACAACATTGTACAGTCCAATCGATTTCTGTTGTATGTTTAGGTTCGCCCAAGATAACACCGTAAAAATTTCCTCCATTATGCCTAAGCTACCTAGAAAAGCAATAAAAGCATCAGCACGATTAATCATTTCTACCAGTCGTTCAGACATATCTGGCACGATCAGTTTCTCTCCGCTTGATGATCCTATCAGATTCGCCTCCGCCAAAGGTTTTGGGATGATTCCCAAAACTTGACTACCTCCTTCATGTGCAGCTCTTGAAACTCAGATTTTCGATATATTTTTTTTTGTAACATCTTCGGTCCATGTAGCGAGCTTTGGGCCAGTGACTCCCAAACCAGTTGGTTTTAGGGCACTAGGTGTTGAAAACCCAATACGGACTTAATAACTCGGATCTCGTATATTTTTTTTATCCTATCGCTTTTTTAGATGCCTCCTCCAATTAAACTAGAGCACTGAATATTACAAACTCGTCAATTACTACTCATGTTCGTATGTTATCATGTATATTGATAATACCTGTCAACTGATCTTATGAAAATCCATTTTAGTCAATATTATAGAGAATTTATAAATTAAATAATTCAAAAAGAAATAAATAAAAATTAACTTGTTCCGAAATAGGTTGAGATACGTCTCAGGAGTGGAAATTCCTTACACAGATATCTCACACCAATTTCACCTGAATAATTATGTTAAAAACAAAAAAACACACAAAGTATTTTTTTAATATTTGTAAAAAATTTTTATTTTTTCATTTTTTCGAAATTTTTGACACAAAATAACATATTAAAAATAAGATACTAATCAACTATTTCCTTCCTACAAACCTAATTGAAACATTGTCCTCAATGTCTTAAAAAGTAGAAAAAGAGTTTAGAAGATAGTACCTAGTTAGCGGAAATTCTACATCTTAAAAGAAAATTAAAGTTTAAGATCCAGATTTATCCGACGCTTCTTACCACGATCATTATCGGACCAGTTTATCTTGGAAATGATAGGGTCAATTTGTGATTCAAGGGCTATGATTTGGTCAATTAAATATGGGATAGTTCTGGCAGTGAAGATGAGTTCTTTTACAGGTTTTGACGTGAATCCATTTCACCTAGCATCATCAAGAAACACACAAAAAAAATCATAAAATCCATCAACATTATACAGTCCAATCGGTTTCTGGTGTATGTTTAGATTCACCCAAGTTAACACCGTAAAAATTTCCTCCATTGTGCCTAAGCCACGTGGAAAAGTAATAAAAGCATCAGCATGGTTAATCATTTCTACCAGTCGTTCAGACATACCTGGCACGATCCACTTGATAATCTTATCATATTCGCCTCCCCCAAAGGTTTTATGATGATTCCCAGAAATTGACTACCTCCTCCTTGTATAACTCTTGAAACTCAGATTTCCGATATATATATATTGTAACATCTCCGATCCATGTAGCGAGCTTTGGGCTAGTGACTCTCAAGCCAGTTGGTTTTAGGGCACAAGGTGTTGAAACACTCATACAGACTTAATAACTCAGATCTTAGACATCTTTTTATCCTATAAGTTTTTTAGATGCTTAATCTAATTAAACTATAGCACTGAATATTACAAACTCGTCAATTAATACTCATGTTCATATGTTACCATGTATATTGATAATACCTGTCAACTGATCATATGAAAATCAATTTTAGTTAGAATTATGGAGAATTTATAAATTAAATAATTCAAAAGGAAATAAACAAAAATTAACTTATTCCGAAATAGGTTGAGATACGTCTCAGGAGTGGAAATTCCTTACACAGCTATCTTACACCAATTTCACCTGAATAATCGTGTTAAAAACATAAAAGCACAAAGTATTTTTTTAATTTTTGTTAAAATTTTTAATTTTTTCAAATTTTTCGAAAATATTTGACACAAAATAACACAATAAAAATAAGATACTAATCAACTATTCCCCACCCACAAACCTAATTGAAACATTGTCCCCAATGTCTTTAAAAGTAGTAGAAGAGTTTAGAAGATAGTACCTGATTAAAGGAAATTCTACATCTTAAAGGAAAATTAAAAGTTAAAATCCAGATTTATCCGACGCTTCTTACCATGATCATTATCAGACCAGTTTATCTTTGAAATGATAGGAAAAATTTGTGATTCAAAGGCTACGATTTAGTCAATTAAATATGGGCAGTTCTGGCAGTGACGGGGGGTTCTTTTACAGGTTTTGACACAAACCCATTTCTCTAGGCATCATCAAGAAACACACCAAGAAAATCATAAAATCCATCAGCATTGAACAGTCCAATCGATTTCTGGTGTATGTTTAGGTTCGCCCAAGATAACACCATAAATATTTCCTCCATTGTTCCTAAGCCACGTGGAAAAGCAATAAAAGCATCAGCACGGTTAATCATTTCTACCAGTCATTCAGACATACTTGCAAGATCAGTTTCTCTCCGCTTGATAGTCCTATCAGATTCGCCTCCGCCAAAGGTTTTGGGATGATTCCCAGAACTTGACTACCTCCTTCCTGTACAGCTCTTGAAACTCTGATTTCTGATATATTTTTGTTGTCACATCTTCGATCCATGTAGCGAGCTTTGGGCCGGTGACTCTCAAACCAGTTGGTTTTAGGGCACTAGGTGTTGAAACATCCCTACAGATTTAATAAATCGGATCTCAGACATTTTTTTATCCTATCGCTTTTTAGATGCTTCCTCTAATTAAACTAGAGCACTGAATATTACAAACTTTCCAATTACTACTCATGTTCGTATGTTACCATGTATATTGATAATACTTGTCAACTGATCATATGAAAATTCATTTTTGTCAATATTATGGAGAATTTACAAATTAAATAATTCAAAAGGAAATAAACAAAAATTAACTTGTTCTGAATAGGTTGAGATACGTCTCAGGAGTGGAAATTCCTTACACAGCTATCTCACACCAATTTCACCTGAATAACATGTTAAAAACATAAAAACACAAAGTATTTTTTTAATTTTTGTTAAATTTTTTAATTTTCGAAATTTTTTGACACAAAATAACACAATAAAAATAAGATACTAATCAATTATTGATCTCCCACAAATCTAATTGAACATTGTCCTCAATGACTTAAAAAGTAGTTGAAGAGTTTAGAAGATAGTACCTGGTTAGCAGAAATTCTTCATCTTAAAGGAAAATTAAAGGTTAAGATGCAAATTTATCTGATGCTTCTTACCATGATCATTATCATATCAGTTTATCTTGGAAAGGATATGGTCAATTTGTGATTCAAAGGCTATGATTTGATCAATTAAATATGGGCAGTTCTGGCAGTGAAGATGAGTTCTTTTACAGGTTTTGACAAGAATCCATTTCTCCGAGCATCATCAAGAAACGCAGAAAGAAAATCTTAAAATCCATCAGCATTCTACTGTCCAATCAGTTTCATGTGTATGTTTAGGTTCGCCCAAGATAACAACGTAAAAATTTCCTCCATTGTGCATAAGCCACCTGGAAAAGCAATAAAAGCATCAGCACCGTTAATATTTTCTACTAGTTGTTCAGACATACCTGGCACGATCAGTTTCTCTCCGCTTGATGGTCCTATCAAATTCGCTTCCGCCAAAGGTTTTGGGATGATTCCCAGAACTTGACTACCTCATTCCTGTACAGCTCTTGAAACAATTCACATTAATCCAAGATTGCCACCGCCATATACTAAGTGCATATTTCTCTCAGTAATGACTCTACCTAATTCATGTGTTGTCCCAACATAC
Organism: Zanthoxylum bungeanum; assembly: GCA_019454045.1. NCBI lineage: Eukaryota > Viridiplantae > Streptophyta > Magnoliopsida > Sapindales > Rutaceae > Zanthoxylum > Zanthoxylum bungeanum. The sequence continues at coordinate 314,836 of SKCR01028693.1, read as the reverse complement.
TCTAGTTTCGAACCAACACTAGTACTGTAAAACACACAAATGTTTATAACTCGTCTTCTTGAAGTGGCTTCCATTTTATGTATGTTTCTTTTCTCAACTCTGGATGCCTTCAAATGTGCAAAAATGATGAGTTGATTTTATAATACTTGAAAAAAGGGTGAGTTATAATAGAACTAGTACCTGCGAAATGATAATTATTAGTTAGACAGTAAAATATATCGTGAAAGCCAAAAAAGTTTGGATCCTGTCGGAGAAAATAAAAGAAAATAACAAAACAAATCATTATTATTTGGAAAAGACAAAGAGATAATAATATTTACAGGAAGTTACGGCTTAAATGATGTCTATGCGTCAAGGACAAACTTCCCATCCAATTTTCTTATAAATTGGCAAATAGGGTCTGTTAAAGTCAGATTCCCGAGACTATATTGTTGTCTTTCTTTTGAAATTATGTATATAATATGTGAATTGCATGATGCACATATCCATTAGAATGCATCTCAAGAGTCTTTGATATGTCATCCAAAGACTCCTTACTCAAGCAATCCCAAATGAATTTAATTTTATCTTAACGATTTTCAGACACCATTCCTAAAGAACGAAAACGAGTATTACATATCATACAAGCACAATAGTAACAAACGCACATCTTTTTAGCTCTTCTCTTTTTAGCATAGGTGTTTCTTCCTAAACCAGGCAGATGTGAAATAAAAGAGTCAGAAGACTCATCTGCTAATCGGACCCGTGCTTCAATTATCCAAAGAATATCATTATGAATAACTTTGATCATCAGCAGTCTCATCTGTTCCAAGCGAGCTTTGTAAACTTTCATCAGATAATTTTGAGGGAGTGAAGGAAATTATTGGTGAAGATTTGCGAGAACTTCTTCCATCCTGAAATCTGATTTTGCCTACACAAATTAAACACACAATAATAATATATACACAAATTACATGGGTTGCCTCCCCGCAATCGCTAAGTTTAAAGTCGTCAACTAGACATGACTACCCGAACGTTAGGCTAGATCTGAAAGTGTGACACTTTCTTTTTGTCGCTCAAATGATTCTCCCTAGTAGTGCTTGACACGCTGACTATTAACCTTGAATGTTTTGTTGGTGTTGGGATCAAGTAACTCAACAACTTCATATCGTAAAACCTGAGTGACTACAAATAGACCTGACCTTTTTGATTTCAATTTTCCAGGGAAAAGTTTCAATCTTGAATTGCATAACAACACATGTTGCCTTGGTTCCAAATAACTGTGCACTATTTTTCGATCATGCCATTTCTTGGTCTTTTCCTTGTATAATCTAGCATTCTCATAAGCCTATAGGTGAAAATCCTCCAATTCTTTGAGTTGTTGAAGTCGTTTTTCTCCTGCAGCTTATGGATCAAGATTCAACTTCTTTAGTGCCCAGTACGCCTTGTGTTCAAGATCAACTGGCAGATGGTACACTTTCCTAAACACCATTTGATATGGGGACATACCGATGGGTATCTTGTAAGCTGTTCGGTAGGCCCATAGTGCGTCATCTAGTTTTGTAGACTAGTCCGTCCTTGTTGATCCAACGGTTCTCTCCAATATTCTTTTGATTTCCCTGTTTGAAACTTCAACTTGCCCATTTGATTGCAGATTGTAGGTAATGGTAGCTTTATGAGTAACTCCGTATTTGGATAAGAGTGCATCAAAGTATCTGTTGCAGAAATGTGTGCCACCATCACTGATAATTGCCCGAGGTGTTCCGAAGTGAGTGAAAATATTCTTTGTAAGGAATTTTATCCCCACTTTTGAATCATTGGATGGTATTCGAGACGTAGTCTACTGCAATTAGTATGTACAAGTTTCTGAATTATGGAACAAAGGATCCCATAAAATCAATCCCCCATACATTAAATATCTCTACTTCCAGAATATTTTATAGAGGTCCTTCATTTCTCCTCGAAATATTTACCGTTCTCTAGCACCTATCACATTGAAGAGAAAATAGATAAGCATCTTTAAAAAGAGTGGGTCAGAACAAACCAGACTGTAGGAATTTGGCTGCAGTTTTATTCCCGTTGAAGTGTCTGCCGTATGGTGATGAATGACAATGTTGCAAGACACTATTGACCTCCTCATATGGCACACATCATTTTACTAATTGATCAGCACATCATTTGAACAGGTACGGCTGATTACGCCCAAATATGACTTGCGGTTATCGCAGTATAGCTGGGGTGTCGATTGCTCAGAGAGATAGTTAAAACAGAACTAATTCACTCAAACAAATACGTTAATGGTAACTTAATAAATAAAATGATAAAATTGGTAATTAAAATAAAGATAAAGAAAATAATGAAAAGGTAATAAACGATAATGGCAGAGAAAAGCAGTAAAGCGTCGGGAATCCCTCTTGCATCAAATTCTTATATTGGTTATTAATTCCTATTATTACTCAGTTGAGGGTTTCACATCCCAAACCAACAACCGGAATATATTCAATTCTACGCATATTAAATTCTAAGGTAATTAATGATTATTTTCTCTATGTTAACAGCACAAAAAAGTCATCGTTACGAGTTATCTAACGTCGATAATATACCCTCAGGTAATACTTCAGTAGAAGACCAACACGTAAAAAAACTTTTACCAGTCACAATTAAGTTCGCAAAGCACACATAGAAGAAGCGTGACTGGATCTATATGGGATTTGACAAAACATAATTTCTGGATTAATAAATCGAAAGATAGTAGAAAATAATAAACATCAATTTTATTAAACGATTAAAAGGTGCTCGTAGGAATCAAAAACAAAAATATAGGAATTCAAGCACAAGAAATCATCTCTAGCTTTGCATAGGAGATTAATTCCCCATAAAAGAAATAAAAATAGCCCGAGATTGGAGATACATGTCGTTCTAAATTATCATTACTTCGTGTCCCGGCCTCGCGCTCATATTTCTTCTACGTGCACTTGGCACTGGTTCTTCAACTCTCGGCTGCTGCTTCATTCTCTCCTCTCGGCTGCTCTCTCTTTTATTGTATTTTTTGTAGCCTCTCGGTTTCATGCGTGGGACCTCACGTACAACATCTTGCATAGTTTTTATAGACAAAGCAAATTAAAAACCTAATTAAACTACTTAGGGCTCACATGTTGTTTTTCTTTATTTGGTCAAAAAATTGCAAACTGCACTCTCTCTCCCCTTTTCGACCCCACGTTTCTTTTTTTTTACTTCTTGTCATTCAATTCTTTCTTTTGTAAATTGGTGGCTACACAAGAGGACCCCACGTTAAGGCTCTTGTTGACTGGTCAACATTTGCAACTCCACTCTTTCTTTCCAATTTAACTTCTCACGCCACTTTCACTTTATGGAAAAAAAGTAATGAGTATCGTGGGCCCATATTATTTTCTTTTTCCAAGCCTTGGTCAAAGCCTCTCCAATTCCAATTCCTACAAGAATAATAAATACTTTCTAATTTAATATAAAAATAAGAATTATATAATAAAAATAAGATATATTACTAAATACATAACAATAAACCCGAATAAGTGATGTTTCAAAGTACATTTTCATGCACTTATCAACGGCTCATCCCAAACATAATGCTTGACTTCCTTGAAGAATTTCTTCCATTGTTGAGTTGTCCATTCCAACGGCCATTTTCCTGCCACTATGTAGTTGAAATAATCGGTATACCAAGGGATATTATAGACAGTGTATTTTTACATAAAGCCCAATAATGAGCCTCGTATGGAGGCACTACTCGATAAGTTACGGAAGTCGCGGGAAGTCGAAAGGGAAAATTTAAAAATTAATACCTTATCAAAATTTAATTCATTTGTTTAGTCTCAGGTTTGCTCGATGGATCTCTATTTTAAATATTAGACTCGGCCAAAATGTAACATCTCCGAGCTGAGAGATGTTACCGGCAGAGGATAGATGTACTAACCCCATAAGCCGTTGACTTTATGTATGTATCGTAAACTATTCTAATGCAATGTCATGCATGTAGACCTTAACTCAACCAACATAAAATACTTTTGTTAGTTATAAATGCATACTCTAAAATGCTTCTTTTTACAATACTTTTATAGACTCTATAATAACTATCACAACTCTAATGCATACAAATACTTTGACTTTGAACTGGACTCTTATGCTTTGTGACTTAATACTGGTGAACTCCAACCCTTGTGACTGCATCAGTATTCATCCTCCCAAGCTTGTCCTTCTGGAATTCCTACAAAACAGATAAAACTGGAGGGGGGTTAGATCTTCATACGATCTAAGTGAGTGGACTAATAACTGATAACTGATAAAAATCTTTTGGCTTTAAAATCATGTTTTCAAAACATCTTTACATAAAAACTCTATTTCTGAAAACTTCATCTTTCTGAAAACTGTCATTAAAACTTTAGTTTCTGAAAACTCTTTACTAAAGTCTTACTTTTGAAAACTATATACTGATGATCTGAAAACTGAAAACTGAAAATACTCGATGAAAACTGTTTACTAAAATCTCATCTATGAAAACTGTTTACTAAAATCTCATCTATGAAAACTATGTACTGAAGGTCTGAAATCTGTGTACTGAAAATCTAAATCTGAAAACCGCTTTACGTCCAGGAAAACGACTCAACTGGACGTGTCCGGGAAAAACTCAATCGGGTCTCTGAAACTGATGACGCCCAGGAAAATGACTCAACTGGGCATCTCTGAAACTGGTAATGCCCTACGCACAGGAAAACGACTCAACTGAACGTAGAGCCCTATGTCCAGGAAAACGACTCAACTGGACATAGCCACCACTAGAGTCCAGGTACACGAACCTAAGCCGTCATCCTGACTCTCTACATGTGCACATGTCCTTTGTATCCGTCAATTCCAACTGTATCTCAAGTTACATACCGGGGTGAGGTTTTACCTCATACCCCAAAATACATAAAAACTCATGCTTATAAAACTCTTCTGTTTAAAACACAACTGAAATATAGCATAAAGAATATATTTCAAGTAATAAAAGCAAGTAAGAAATCTAATGCCCTAAAGCATAAAGTAAGTCTGATATGAAGAACGTAATAAATAAAACTGATTAAAGAAAAGAGGTCCACTCACTGATTTGAGCTTGATGACGTCTTTACACGGCGTCGACGGTGGTTGTGAGTTCTGACGTTGATCTATAAGAATAAAGGGATTGTTAGAACAAAGAAATATTTAATGAACTTAGAAGAATAGATGAACCAGAATTTTCCAGGTTTTTGGGTCAAGATTTGGAATTTTATTGTGAGCAATTGGTAAGGAATTTGGACTTGAAATTTTTATGGATGAATCCTCTATGAGTCCACTTTACTCCAAATTTTACGGATCCTGCTTTTGATTCTCGGAACTCCGTAAACAGACTGATTTCGTCCAGCTGTTCAGCAGGGACAGAATCAGATCAGTCCCTTCTGATCACTCCAATTCGAAACTCCATCAAAAATTCTTATTAAGTCCAATGGTTCTGAATTTTTTATATGTCAGGATCCTATGTGTCTAGTTTATTTTGGAACTAATGGCTCATCATTTGGATACCCGAAACTCATTTTAAAAATCAAAAACCGAGCCTAGGTCATCAGGTCACAGGTGCAGATTTTACTGCCGATCAGTTGAATTTGGAGATTTTTCTGCATTAGCGTCTTAAGTCCAAAAATTCTGATTTTTGCATATGTTACTCCTTTATGTGTCTAGTTTACTCAGAATTTTACGGTTTATCAATCGGGCATATAAAACTCGAGTTAGGAGCGACCAAATATAACCTGTCCGGAACTTAATGTAAACTAACACCGTTACCTAACTTTCTTATTACGCCTTCTTTTCTAATTTCATCAATCCAACAACCCCCAACAGAATTTTAATCATTTTAAGCACCATTTATAACATGTGAATTTTTTTTATTTTCTTCAATTAGTTTGAGTGTGGCATTATATCGAACACTTGGTGTGCGGCATACCTATATACCCCATTTTTACAACCTTAAGTAACTCTACCCCATTTCAACACCAAAACATCCTTCTATACTCATTTTAATGTACATAAAACCTTTACTAACCTCAAAGCTGTTAACCCATTTTTTAATCACTTTCATTACATAACAAAACTAATATCAAAACACCTCAACTTTCACTCATTTAATCATGCATCAAACCCCCAAATTATCATCTAATTAAATTATCAATCTTGGAAATCAAACCCAAATTACCTAAAACACTTAAGACAATACTCCAATCATTTAAAAAAAAATCCTCATCAATTATAATCTCTAACATGCTAATCATCATTATCAAGTCAATCATTCCAACAAAATCAAAAACTCAAGATTTGGGTTATGGAATCTTACCTCCATTTTTTTTTTTTAAGTTTCCAAGTCTTCCATGGAAGCCAAGCTTCTTTACACTTTCCTTCTCTTTCCTTTCTTTCCCTTCTTCTTCTTCTTCTTTCTTCTTCTTCTTCTTCCTTTCTTTTTTCTTTCTTCTTCACGGTTTCTACTCTTCTTTTCCCCCTCCAATTCATTTTTTATTCTTAGGAAATAGTGAATAGTAGGTCCTTTTTATAGTGGACCCATTTGTTATTTGGAAGATAAGGGAAAAGTGTGGAAAAGTCTAGAAAAATGGAGAATTCTCCATTTAGCGCCGAAATTACTATTCATCCAGAATTTCACTTGCATTTGTGACCCTATTCTGGTCCAAATTTGGAAAAATATTTAACGCGAAAGTTGTAGGTCTCGGTCTAAGCTTTTCAACGATGTAAGATTCATAAACATCGGAGATCGTATGAAAAAATTATGCCCAAAATACTATGGGTAGTCAAAAATAAATACGATACAGTCCCGTCTCGGGACTTCGAAAAGTTTACCGATCGTCTCAAAATTCATTTTATAAATATACTTGCGTCCCATCATAATTATTTTACATGTCTTTGCTTCGTACGTGATGGTATTACTATAGGCAGTAGTAAGAACTAGCGGTCGTTATAATTTCTCCCCCCCCCCCCCCTAAATAGGATTCGTCTTCGAATCCTCCTTGGCATCTACTTGTGATCTTCTTAACCTCGTGAATAATCAAAGATGCTACTAAAATTTATCTTTTCCTTTGTTATACCTTATATTCCTTATTTCTAAGATTTCTTTCTTTTAGTCCTTCACTTGTGCTCCACGATTCCTTAATTTGAGCAAGTTATTAATTAACTAGTTTCTTGGTTCACCCGAGAATTCTAATGTCTCATACCTATACTTGATATTTCTCTATTTCACTTGTCCAACTTGATTTTAACATTATTTCTTATTCTCGACTATCAACTCCCTATATTTCCTTTACAGCTCTTAGCAGTCTTTTAGCTTTCCTTCTTCAACAACCGTTTTACATTAACTTATTTAACCGTCCCTGTTCTATAATAAAAACCTACCAAACCACCCATAACCTGCGGTTAAACCATCCCAAACCCGTAGTGGTTTGGTCTCCTTAAGCTAGGGTTGGGTACCTTACGCAATTCCTCTCTAACTCTTTCTTAGTATTCCTTTCATCCTATCTTTATTTACTTGAAGGACCTGTTCTTATTCGTCCTTGATTATCCTTAACATTGTCATTTACATTCTTATCCTATACTTAGGTATTACTTTTTCTCTTGTTACTGTATCCAATGTTTCCTCTTAGCATCTATTACTTGGACTATCTTTTATTTTCGTATTATCACTACTTTTGTACTTGCTCCTGAAGTATCTCAAGATTACCCTTCCGTCACATTTATTATCAGTATCGTCCGAGGGTTGGGAGGGTGGGGAGCTAATCTCAAACTCTCGATGTTTTGATGTTATATGCCCTTACCTATAACTTTCGTGTATATCTGTCTGATGTCGTTTCCTACACTGGGTTTTACAACCAAAACCTCTACCTTTTATACTTTACTTCCGGTCATTTTAATCAATTAGTCACTTTACATCTTGTACAACTCTCTCTCTAGAAGTACCCTCTGTCTTAATCCTTATATTATCTTCTTATCCTTTCTATTACTTAATTTCCTGCAGATACTAAATTTTTCCCTTGGATACTTCTTTAATCCTAGTCTTTCGACTCATTATTCGTTAGTTTATACACTTCATTCTTCCTAAAATCATTCTTTTCTAATACCATGAGATTCTTTTATAAATTTCTCATTATATCCCTACGAATCCTTCTCAACATAGTGTTAAGCCTTCTCTTTTTCAAGTTCCTACTCCATGATTCTCCAAATTCATCACCTAGTTATCAAACTATCTCGTGATTTATTTAATCTTTAATTGTTCTCCTATGCAGGTTCTTTCCTTTACTAAGTTTTAGGGTTCTACAACTATCATTGATTCAATCACTTTCTTGCTACTCCTCATAATCCTCGTATTATCAGCATATTCTGTTTCCTTACTATACTTCTTACTATTAAGACTATTTGTGAGTCATTTTTCTATTTGTTGCTTAAACTTCAACCTTCTGTTCTTGCTTAAAACCTTGATTCGATCACTTGTCCTATCGTCCATACTAATGCTCTTATCACTTTCTTACATACTTCCAATCTTATAAGCGTATTCTTATACTAATTCTTATGCTTCCCTATGAATATTTATTGGCTCAGTTTATCTGTGGTTTCTATGATATCTGACTTTTTATGATCCTTTACTGAATTAGTATTCCGTACTCTGACTTCCTTAATCTTTGAACTGTCTTAGGTTTTCCTTCTTTATATTCTCAAAACTTCGTTGATCTTTCTCCTAGGCAGATGTTCTTTGTCAAAATCCTCTTTATTTCTTAAAATAGAACCCCATTGAGTTTTCCTCATGGTCGTCTATACCAACATGAGCTATTCTTTTCTTACTAGTCATTTTCTTTATGCCTTGGAAAATTTCTTTATCCTATTATAGTATTTTATGTCCTGATGGAGTCTATTACTCATGTAGGATAGGTATGAGATAGACTCTATCAGGATAACTTCTTCAACTGGTATCTCGAAGGAGTGCAAATCTAGGTAAGTAAATGTCATATCTATTCGATCTCTCTTGACTATGGGGAGCTATCTATTATTCCAATCGTCATTTCATCTTGTTTACTACAAGTTGGGTTTCGAAGGACCTAAAATCCTCTTTCCCTATTGGCATTTGTGATTATTAGAAAGTTCTTTGATCGTCTTTGATTTTCTTTCTTTTCCCATCTTATAACGGTCTTTGGTTAATCATAGGATTCGCTACCTATAGGAGATGGTTTACGGAAAAATGAATCGACTCAAAGAAATTCTTCCAAGAAAGAAGGGTTTCTTACTTATTAAAAGAACCTTTTCTTTCGATCTATTCATCGTCTATTCTATTCTAATCTTACCATGCTTATCTTTACTGCTAGCCTTGGTATTATCCTTTATTACTTAACTTCATGTCTCTAATTCATACTTCATTTATTTCTCTTCTATTTCTATTTCCCAATCTCTATCTTACTTCTGTATCTTACTTCTGCTTCCCAAATCCATATTCTTCGTTCTTGCTGTAGTTTTCGGCTATGACACTCTATATTACGCTTCATACTGTTGCTTTAATACTTCTAACTCTCTTTATCCTCAAGGGTCTTCTCATGGATTCCTACTGACTTTAGACTGATCTACATTCCAAATTCCTGGGTGAATTCTTGTCAGATCTCATATGATTATCTATGCCTATGAGGTAGGCTCTATCCGAGGTAACTCCTTTGTCTGGTCTCATTAAAGAATTCAAAAACTAGGTGATCTAAGATTTTATCTCTATCGAATTACTATAGGTAAAGTGAATAGTCACTCATGTTTCGCATTTGGGAACGTAGGTCGGGGTTTGAGTTTCTGAGGTTCCTTAAATCCTTTTAACATCTGTGTCTATAAGAGTTCTCAAGATTGCTCTGGACTTCTTACTCTCGTTGTTCCCCTGGCTATTCTCTGATACTTGTAGAATTCACTAGCTATAAGAGGATCTCCAAGACTATTGGATTACTTGGAAGGATTTCCTGAGTAGGAATGGAATCTTAAGCCTGCTAGGCAACTCTAATACTTGTGTGTTTTTGCTCTGGTTCTAGATCCTCTACCTTGACTTAATTCTCTTCTAGCTTTTATCTTTCTCTTCTTCACTTTCCTAGGTAGACATCTTTAAGCTTTTCTATTTCATTTTATCTCTATATATCTCTGTCTCTAATTGGATATAGCTTTTATATATCTTATTTTTTTTTCTCTTTTGTTCTCTTGGATAACTTTCCTTGGATCTTACTTATCTGGTTCCTTAACTTATACTGAACTTCAAGGAGTAATCTAGGATGATTAGAAAATGATTTCTATCTTGAGTAAAGGAAAGGTTCAGAGGACTTGGGAATATTTACTAACCTGTCTGTGAAACATGAGGACGAACTCGAGGATCGGATACTAGAGAGGTAGTGCCTCATATACGGGTATCCCGGACATACTACGTATACAAGACCCCCAGCACTCTGCCCGCTGCAGTCACTGACTCCCTAGACCATGCTCTGATACCATCTTTGTAACATCTCCGAGCTGGGAGATATTACCGGCAAGGGATAACTGTACTAACCCATAAGCCTCTGAATTTATGTCTGTATCGTAAACTATTCTAATGCAATATCATGCATGTAGACCTTAACTCAACCAACATAAAATACTTTTGTCACTTATAAATGCATACTCTAAAATGCTTCTTTTTACAATACTTTTATAGACTCTATAATGACTATCACAACTCTAATGCATACAATATTTTGACTTTGAACTGGACTCTTATACTTTGTGACTTAATACTGGTGGACTCCAACCCTTGTGACTGCATCAGTATCCATCCTCCCGAGCTTGTCCTTCTGGAATTCCTACAAAACAGATAAAATTGGAGGGGGGGTTAGATCTTCATATCGATCTAAGTGAGTGGCCTAATAACTGATAACTGATAAAAATCTTTGGCTTTAAAATCATGTTTTCAAAACATCTTTACATAAAAACTCTATTTCTGAAAACTTCATCTTTCTGAAAACTGTCATTAAAACTTTAGTTTCTGAAAACTCTTTACTAAAGTCTTACTTTTGAAAACTATATACTGATGATCTGAAAACTGAAAACTGAAAATACTCGATGCCCAGGACAACAGCTCAACTGCGGCATCTCCGAAAATTGTTTACTAAAATCTCATCTCTGAAAACTATGTACTGAAGATCTGAAATCTGTGTATTGAAAATCTAAATCTGAAAACCGCTATACGTCCAGGAAAACAACTCAACTGGACGTGTCCGGGAATAACTCAACCGGGTCTCTGAAACTGATGATGGCCAGGAAAATGACTCAATTGGGCATCTCTGAAACTGGTGGTGCCCTACGCCCAAAAACGACTCAACTGAACGTAGAGCCCTATGTCCAGGAAAATGACTCAACTGGACATAGCCACCACTAGAGTCCAGGTACACGAACCTAAGCCGTCATCCTGACTCTCTACATGTGCACATGTCCTCTGTATCCATCAATTCCAACTGTATCTTACATACTGGGGTGAGGTTTTACCTCATGCCCCAAAATACATAAAAACTCATGCATATAAAACTCTTCTGTGTAAAACACAACTGAAATATAGCATAAAGAATATATTTCAAGTAATAAAAGCAAGTAAGAAATCTAACGCCCTAACGCATAAAGTTAGTCTGATATGAAAAACGTAATAAATAAAACTGATTAAAGAAAAGAGGTTCACTCACTGATTTGGACTTGATGACGTCTTTACACGGCGTCGACGGTGGTTGCGAGTTCTGATGTTGATCTATAAGAATAAAGAGATTGTTAGAACAAAGAAATATTTAATGAACTTAGAAGAATAGATGAACCAGAATTTTCCAGGTTTTTAGGTCAGATTTGGAATTTTATTGTGAGAAATTGGTAAGGAATTTGGACTTGAAATTTTTATGGATGAATCCCATATGAGTATAGTTTACCCAAAATTTTATGGATCCTGAATTTGATTCTCAGAACTTTGTAAACAGACTGATTTCTACCAGTTGTTCAGCAGGGACAGAATCAGATCAGTCCCTGCTGATCACTCCAATTCGAAACTTCGTCAAAAATTCTTATTAAGTCCAATGATTTTAAATTTTTTATATGTTAGGATCCTATGTGTCTAGTTTATTTTGGCGCTGACGTCTCATCATTTAGACACCCGAAACTCATTTTAAAAATCAAAAACCGAGCCTAGGTTATCAGGTCACAGGTGCCGATTTTACTGCCGATCAGTTGAATTTGGAGATTTTTCTACATTAGCATCTTAAGTCCAAAAATTCTGATTTTTGGATATGTTACTCATTTATGTGTCTAGTTTACTCCGAATTTTACGATTTATCAATCGGGCATATAAAACTCGAGGAGTGACCAAATATAACCTGTCCGGAACTTAATGTAAACTAACACCGTTACCTAACTTTCTTATTTCGCCTTCTTTTCTAATTTCATCAATCCAACAACCCCCAACAGAATTTTAACAATTTTAAGCACCATTTATAACATGTGAATTGTGTTTATTTTCTTCAATTAGTTTGAGTGTGGCATTATATCGAACACTTGGTGTGCGGCATACCTATATCCCTCATTCTTACAACAAAACATCCTTCTATACTCATTTTAATGTACATCAAACCTTTACTAACCTCAAAGCTTTTAACCCATTTTTTAATCACTTTCATAACATAACAAAACTAATATCAAAACACCTCAACTTTCACTCATTTAATCATGCATCAAACCCCCAAATTATCATCTAATTAAATTATCAATATTGGAAATCAAACCCAAAATTACCTAAACCACTTAAGACAATACTCCAATCATTTAAAAAAAAAAAAAAATCCTCATCAATTATAATCTCTAACATGCTAATCATCATTATCAAGTCAATCATACCAACAAAATCAAAAACTCAAGATTTGGGTTATGGAATCTTACCTCCATTTTTTTTTTTTTTTCTTAGTTTCCAAGTCTTCCATGGAAGCCAAGCTTCTTTACACTTTCCTTCTCTTTCCTTTCTTTCCCTTCTTCTTCTTCTTCTTCTTCTTTTTTTCTTCTTCCTTTCTTTTCTTCTTCTTCACCACGGTTTCTACTCTTCTTTTTCCCTCCAATTCGTTTTTTATTCTTAGGAAATAGGGAATAGTAAGTCATTTTTATAGTGGACCCATTTGTTATTTGGAAGGTTAGGGAAAAGAGAGGAAAAGTCTAGAAAATTGGAGAATTCTCCATTTAGCCCCGAAATTACTATTCATCCAGAATTTCACTTGCATTTCTGACCCTGTTCTGGTCCAAATTTGGAAAAATGTTTAACGGGAAAGTTGTAGGTCTCACTCTAAGCTTTTCAACGATATAAAATTCATAAAAATCGGAGATTGTATGAAAAGGTTATGCCTAAAATACTATGGGCAGTCAAAAATATATATGGTACAGTCCCGTCTCGGGACTTCGAAAAGTTTACCGATCGTCTCAAAATTCATTTTATAAATATACTTGGGTCCCATCATAATTTATTTTACATGTCTTTGCTTCATACGTGACGGTATTACTATAGGCAGTAGTAAGAACTAGCGGTCGTTACACTAAAATCCCAGCAACCCACAAAAATCCACAGACCCAAGGCCACAAAACCCAATCCGAAATATTCAAATCACATTTAATAAATGCCAAAATCCAATTAAATCTCCTTCCAAATTTAAAAATATCTTGAAATCAAACCCCACCAAAATTACATAATTTATTTCCCTTAATAACTTAATAAATCATTTTTTACATGACTTATTTCCTTATATAAAACCCTAAACATAACCCTAACCCTAGATCACCATTATAAAAAGAGGACTAAACCAAACCCTAAACCTCCTCTCCCCCACCAATTCACTTACACGGCAAAAGAAATAATGAAACCCTAATGATCATCTCTCTCTGGACGCCCCCTCTCTGATCTCTCTACCCTACACGACCTCTTCTCTCTGACTCAATTCTTCTCTCTTTCGTACCCTCACACGCCCTCTCTATCTATGAAAAGAAAAAAAAACACAAAATAAACTATAATCATATCTCTCTATTCTTCTCTCGCGCAGCCAACACCCTTCACCGAACAAACACACACAAGACAAACAACAAAACACAATCATAAAAACCCTAAATCGACTTTCTCTATTCTCTCCTTCGCCTCTCTCTTCTCTCGTCTGTCTCTCACACCTTCAACACACACAGCCTATTAGCGGCAATTCACAAGACACCTTACAACCGATACACACACACGTCCCTCATTCATATAGCAAACTCTCCATTCACTCACAAACAAGACACATAGGCACCACACACATAGGTCAACCGACATACACACACGTCCCTCATTCATGCAGCAAACTCTCCATGCCACTGACAAACAAGACACATAGGCACCACACACATAGGTCAACTGACACACACACGTCCCTCCTTCATGCAGCAAACTCTCCACGCCACTCACAAATAAGACACATAGGCACCACACACATAGGTCAACACACACTAAGACACACGGCCACACACACGCTTCACATAACTCACAGGCCTCACACGGAGCACACTCACAAAAACCAAAAGACACTCATTCACAATAAACAGAAGAAAACAAACCAAGGCCATACGTCTCTCCTCTCTCAAATTGACAACACGCCAACATCCTTCCACTTGAATCATAAATAAAAAACCATTTACTCTCTCTCAAAGAAACCCTCCACGTGACCAACAAAGCCAACAAATAACTACCCACTGACCGATTAAGCCCTGATTGAATACAAAAACAAACAAAACTAGCTAGCCCGTTATCGAAAATCAACTCACAATACAGTCCCTTATATCACCAAAAATTTACTCATAAAATAGTCCCCTATGTCACCGAAAATAACCTCAAAATAGTGAGTAAAATAGTTCCTAAACACCACAAAACAACCCCTGAAAATAGTGCCAAAATTGAATCAGAAAACAGATAAAATAGCAAACTAGCGAACCAGAAAATAGCGGAGCATTAACCCTTCCGGCAACGTCCCGACGCACTTCCAAGAAGCGACTTAAAAGGTAAGACCTGAGGGTACCCTTTGCTATCATTTATTTATCTTTTCAGATATTCATTATTGTTCACTCACATGCATCATTATGTTTCATATCTATCTTTATTTCTATTGCGTTAATGATTACGTGCTATCTCTTGCTGTATATCGGATGGAAACCAAGATGTAAATTTCGTAGTCGAATCCGAATGGACGGTAGTACGGTCTGTACTTAGGCTATGACTCCACGTACCGCTTAAGAAACTTTCAAGTGTGTGTTTCATTTTGTTATTTAATTTTGTGTTCATTCATTATTTGTGTTTATTATTCCGCTATTTATTTTCTATGTATTGCTTTATTTATTACACATTGTTAATCTAGTGCGCATGGGCTAATCACGTTGGATTAAAGGTCTTCTATTTGGGGGAAATGCCTAAAGGCTACCTTTACCATGATGATTTTCCGTGTCGGACGAAGTATACTTGATTGAATGTGAAATACGGTCAATCGGGCATACGAGGTCCCATATAGATTTTTGCCTTGGTCGCATCTCTTTTATTATTTTGTCATTTACTTCCCGCATGTTATTGCTTTATTTATTTATGCATTGCTAATCTAGTGCGTATGGGTTAACTACGTTGGATTAAAGGTCCTCAATTTGAGGGAAATGCCTAAAGGCTACTTTTACCACAATGTTTTACCGAGCCGAACGAAGTATACTTGATTGAATGTGAAAACGTTCCATCAGGCATATAAGGTCCTATATAGATTTCGGTCTTGGTCTGATCTATTTTATTATTCCGTTATTTACTTTTCACATGTTATTACTTTATTTATTTATGCATTGTTAATCTAGTGTGTATAGGCTAACTACTTAGATCAAAGGTCCTCCATTTGAGGGAAATGCCTAAAGGCTACCTTTACCACGATGTTTTACCACGCCGGTTGAAGTATACTTGATTGAGTGTGAAATACGTTCAATCGGGCATACGAGGTCCCATATAGATGTTGACCTTGGTCGCATCTCTTTTATTATTCTGTTATTTACTTTCCGCATGTTATCGCTTTATTTATTTATATATTGCTATTTGGTGCGCATGAGATGATCGCGTTGGATTAAAGGCCCTCTATTTGAAGGAAATGCCTAAAGTCTACCTTTACCATAATGTTTTGCCGCGCCTGGTATACAAGATCCCATATGGACGTTGGCCAGAGCTCTTGGTCACACCTTTCTTCTGTTCATCTTATTATTCTCATTTTTTTTCATTTTTCATTTTTCACTTCGCATTCATACTGTGTTAATACTTGAGTGTTGTGTCTTGCGATATATCGAATGGAAACCCAAATATAAATTTCATAGCTGAATCCGAATGGATGGTAGTGCGGTCTGTACTTAGGATACAACTCCACATACCGCTTGAAAAATGCTCACGCACGCGTTTATGTCATTTTAGATACCACTTTGGTAATCTCGTTCGAACGCGTTCCCAAACTCTACACGAATACACATACAATGAATATACATCCATTCATCATATTTTATGCATGTTTGCTTCTTTGATCATTTCTTTTATATTATGCACTGGATTATCTGCCATTATTATTAGCATTTCGATTATTATTATTTATTTACATTTTTGCACTTCTTTGTTTAATATGTCTATGGAATTATGCATTTGTTTTCACTTACATTTATGTTTATGGGTATGCAAACTTGTATGTCATTTGAATTATTTTGCATGTGTGTGCATAAGACTTGGTTATATCATTTTGTAAACCCGTTCATTATAATTGGCATAAGTAAGGGACCATTCTGAACCCAACGGTTTGAGGTCTTCCTTTGCGAGGGGTGAGTGCGGCCTTAAATCATTTCACAGTTAACACTGGGTGGTGACTCATTTTATTCTCCAATTTAGTCCCCCGCGGGCTACTTCGTACTCCCGATGGGCCGCGAGCCCGGATAGCATCGCCGTACCTATGTACCGTGTGTCTACAGACATCATGTTGTTTCATGGAAAATAACTGTTCATCTAGAAAAGTTTCTTTGATTGTCACTTCTTTGCCAATTGTTTCTCTATTCTCGAGCCTCGATAAGTGATCTACCACTTTCGGTCTCTTTTCCTATCTCGGATCTCCATGTCAAATTCTTGCAGTAGAAGTATCCAACGGATCAATCTGGGTTTGGCATCTTTCTTCGCAATCAAGTATTTGATTACTAAATGATCTGTATAGACCACCATTTTGGGACCCAACAGATAAGAGCGGAATTTATCACACACAACTGCAAGCAACTCATTTTCAGTGGTTGTGTAGTTGAGTTAAGCTTCATATAGAGTTCTTCTGGAGTAGTAAATGGTATGGAAAATCTTTACCTTGCGTTGTCCCAAAATTGCAGCTACAGGAAAATCACTAGCATCGCACATCACCTTAAATGGAATAGTCTAGTCTGGTGCTACTATAATGGGGGCAGAGTCCTACTTCTGTTTCAAGAATTCAAAAGCTTCGTGGCATTCTTTGGTGAATTTTAAAGGCACATCTTTCTCCAGAAGATTACACAAAGGTTTAGCAATCTTTGAGAAGCCTTTAATAAATCTTCTGTAAAAGCCAGTATGTCCAAGAAAGCTTCGAATCCCTTTAACGGTTGTTGGTGGAGGTAGTTTTTTTAATTGTTTCAATATTTGCTTTGTTTACCTCGATTCTTTTTTTGTGAGATTCGATGTCCAAGGACGATGCTTTCCTGCACCATGAAGTGGTATTTCTCCCAGTTAAGTACCAGATTGGTATCTTCACATCTTTGTAACACTTGTTCCAGATTTTGCAAGCAATGGTCGAAGGAATCTCCAAACACAGAGAAATCATACATGAAAACCTCCATACTTTTTTCCAGCATGTTTGAGAAGATAGCCATCATGCATCATTGAAATGTGGCAGGAGCATTACATAGTCCAAATGGCATCTTACAGAAAGCAAAAGTACCATACAGACATGTAAATTTAGTTTTCTCCTGATCTTATGGGGCAATGCAAATCTGATTGTACCCTGAATATCCATTCAAAAAGAAATAGAATTCATTTCTCGCCAATCTATCTAGCATCTGGTCAATGAATTGGAGTGGAAAATGATATTTCCTTATTGCTTTATTCAGCTTCTTGTAGTCCATTCATACTCTCCATCCAGTCACCGTTCTTCTTAGATCAGCTCGTCTTTTTCATTGGTGACTACAGTAATTTCTTATTTCTTTAGCACACACTGCATATGACTCACCCAAGTGTTGTCAGAGATGGGTAGATGATGCCAGCATCCAACCATTTGATAATTCTTTCTTCACGACCTCCTTCATGGTTGGATTTAGTCTCCGTTGATGCTCTATTGTGGGTTTGTACTCATCATTCATCAGAATTTTATCCATGCAAAATGATGGACTAATGCCTCGAATGTCTACTATAGTCAAGTCAATGGTTTTCTTGTGTTCTCATAACACTCTCAATAACTTTTTTTCCTGCTCCAATGTTAGCGACAAAGAAATAATCATAGGTAATTCATAAAAGCTTCCTAAGAAAGCATACCTGAGATGAATCAGAAGTAACTTTAGCTCCAGCTGCAGTGGTTCTTCAGTTGAAGGCTTGATTCAATTTTTTTTGGTAGTTCCAGACTTTCCACTTGTGGGTCGATTTGAAGTGAAATGGCTTGTCAAGATAGTTTATGCATTCCAGAATTTTAGTATTTAACTCGCTGTCAGTCATATTGGTGATGCATGCTTCAAGTTTATCCGTGGAAGGTGTATCAAAATCATGGATGATAGAATCAACAACATCAATTCTGACACATTCCTCCTCTTTTTCATCACTCGGGAATTTCATGGCTTTGAAAACATTGAACGTAACTTATTGGTCCTGCACTTTCATAGTTAGTTCTCCTTTTTGTACATCAATAATAATTCGACTTGTATCCAAGAATGTTCTCCCCATGGTGATAGGTACATCTTTGTCTTCTTCCATGTCAATGATATGAAATATGCTGGGATAATAAGTTGTCGACTTTTACTAGTACATCTTCAACTACATCTCTCGAAAATACGAGAGTTTTACCAGCAAGTTGCGGTGAGACTGAGGTGGCATTGCTTCTCCAATTTGTAGTTTCCTGTAAAGTGAAAAAGGCATTAAATTAACACTTGCACCTAAATCACATAAGGCCTTAAACGATATAATGTTCTCCAATGGTGCCTGAGACAGTGAAATTGCCAGGATCTTTCAACTTTGGGGGAAATTTCCTCTGAATGATGGCGTTGTACTCTTTTATCAATGTTACTATATCGTAATCTCCCAATCTCTGTTTTCATGAAAGAATATCTTTCATGAATTTGACATAGCTGGGTATTTCTTCCAACGCTTCTGCAAATGGGATATTGATATGCAGCTTTTTGAACACCTCCAAGAATCGAGCAAACTGCTTATCTAGTTTATTTTTCTGGAGACGTTGTGGAAAATGTAGAGGTAAAGTGATTATTTCTGGTTCTTTTTCCTTTGTTTATTTTTCCTCCATCTGTGGAACTACACCTTTTGGAACTTCTTCAATGAATGCCTTGATTCCACATCTTTGTTAATTTCAGTACCGCTTTTTAAGGTAATGGCTTGGCATTGCTCCTTCCATCGGTTCCTTAGATTTGGTTCTGTGTTGTTAGGAAGGTTTCCTGGCGATCTGTAACTCTGAGCATTGACCAGTTGTCCAATTTGATTCTCCAATGCATTAATAGAAGCTAATTGGCGCTAAAATATAGCATCATATTTTTTTAACTGAGCTAGCACTTCTGCTATTCCTGGTTCTTTTTCATGCTTCTGGCCTTTGTTCGGTTGTTGGAATCCGGGTGGTGGATAGTTCTTTTGCCCTGAATTATTGCTCCATGTGAAATTGAGATGATTCCTCCACCCTGGGTTGTAGATGTTGGAATGTAGATTGTTGCCCTGTCTGTTGAAATTGTTGACAAAATTCACCATCTCTTCATGTTGGTTTGGCTCTGGTGCTCCTCCATATGGTGAACTTGTGGATCCAATATTGCCTTTCATGCTAAGGGTCTCCATGAATTTGCATATCTGATCCAGCTTGGCATTCACTGCAGTGTTGGCTCTAACTTCATAAATGTAACATCCCGCCTAGGCCAGGATGCTACCGGCAGGAGACAGGAGAACCCATCTCCATCAGCCTCTGTTTCTGACAAAATTTCGGCATGACTTATTCGTAACCTCATGCAACCTGGCTCATAGCCAGCTCCAAAATACAATCTCATCAAGAAACTCAACACATACACAAACATTAATAAGGCCTCAGGCCGGAACTCAATGAATATAATATAAATACTTGACCTCCGGCCAGAACTCAAATAAAAACACACACTGATACATAACTATTACATGTAAATTACAAATGAAATAACAATACAAAGGGCCGTGAGGACCCAACTTGACCTAGGACTCAATGACTTCCTCGACTGCAATTGGGGCGACCCACCGTCTTCAAAGTCTTCATCAAAGTTCTATTGGCCCGATATGTCAGCTACTGACCTGTAAAACTACAAACTATGTTGGTATGAGTCATAATGACTCAGTAAATAATCATACTCACAACTGCAGCATAAACACACAAGAGTTTATTTTTCGTTTCATTAAGTTTCTTAACCTATATTTTACTGTAATCAAGCAATTACATTTCCCTCCTTAACTCTCAAACTGTATACAATTCTCATATGAGATTACAGAGTTAACATATTAATCAAAGCGTACTATTTAAATTCTGCTTAACTCCTTTATTTTTCAGATGTCTGAAGTATCATCAATTCAGCTTTCTCTATAATATCTCATCTCATTCTTTTTATTACAACATACAGTCTAAAGATTAAATCACTCACTACATCTTTACATCACATTTATGTTACTAATCTTACATACTTACTGAATTCATATGCTCTGTAATGCATATACGAAACCAAACCTCATACGTACCTCATACGTACCTCATAAGTCATAATTCTATAACACTTGTAGAACATGCTCATAGTATATAACATATTTCATTGTAAGTCATAAATCTCTTATGCACACATATGTACCAACATATATTCTTAAGTAGCGTTATATTTATTTATCTTAAACTACAAAGTTCAAATCCATTGTCACTGACCATGCTACTATGTACTTGTATTCTACACATGTTACTTCGATATGAACATGCTACACATAAAATCATCTATATATATACATAAGCATACTAATGAGATCATGTATCGATGTTAACGGTATGAATCTAATGTACTCACGCTATGATGCTTTGTCAACTACTATATGTCTCATAAGAATCACCAGAATCCATGATATATATGCATGATGGTAAATCATACTCCTCTAACATGTTATGCTTTTAGAAAATACAATTGAAAACTGGGATCTGTATCTAAAAAAAACTAAAAATTGTATCTTAAAACTGTAAACTGTATCTGAAACTGAAAACTAAAATCTGAAAGTCTGTTTCTGAAAATCGTGTACTAAAATCTGGTTTCTGAAATCTAGGCTCTGAAAATCTGAAAACTGTGTACTAAAAATCTGGAAACTGAAAACTGATAACACTCGATGCCTAGGACAACAGCTCAACTGCGGCATCTATAAAAAACTGATGGTACTCGATGCCCATGACAACAGCTCAACTGTGACATCTATGAGGCGGTGGTGCCCTACGTCCAGGACAACAGTTCAACTGGAAACGTAGAGCTCTACACACAAGACAACAGCTCAACGGGCAGTGTAGCCACCACTAGGGACCAGGTACACAATCCTAAGCCGCCATCCTGGCTCTACATGTGCACATGTTCTCTATATCCGTCAATTCCAACTGTATCTCAAATTACATACTGGGGGTGAGGTGTTACCTCATGCCCCGAAAACCATAAAACCATATGTTGTGTCTCAAAATCGAAAGGAAACTTTTTCTCTAAAACAATTGAAATCTTTGAAAACACTCATATCTTTTGCTCGACTACTGAAAACTTAACACACACACACATGCAGATGCTTTATTGTGATCATTTCTACCTTAGCCATGCTTTACTATATGCTCATCTTTCACTATTGTATTCTGAAACATTGTATTCATGATATACATGCATTACACACAGTATACATATAATCATAATATGTTTTCCCATAAATATTGTTACTTATATTATCACTTTCTTACTTTGTCATATGTATCACTGTCATGCAAACTCGTGACCACAAATATGATGTCATAAACTTACATATATTCACATGTCATACATATACTACTCATTTATGCTCTCTATTATCTTATATACATGTATTTATACTCATGTCGTTAAACATACCTACATACACTACAAGAAAAAAGGCCTTTAACTGACACTAAGGTTAGTGACACTAGGCTAAAAGTGTCAGAAACGACGTGTAAATGGGCATATTTCCGTGTTTTTCACTTAAATATCAATAATTACTGACACTATGGTATCAGCGATTTTAGTGTCAGTAATTACTATTACAATAGTATCAGTAAGAAATAAAAAAAAAAAAAAAAGCGTAGTCGTCTGAGTCGAACCAACACCTCGCGGAAGTGACGTTTTTCGCATATATTACTGACACTAGAGTATCAGTAAATTTAGTGTCAGTAATTAATGATACCTTAGTATCAGTAAAAAAATTAAAAAAAAAAAAATTATTTCCTTAAGTCTACTGGGACTCGAAATTGTAACCATTGATATAAATTCATTTTTCAGTAAAATAGGAACATTTTTACGAAAATTAATTTTAAGCTTTCATTAAATTAATTTGAGAGGAAAAAAAAAGTTGAAATTAATAAAAGTAACAAATAGATCATAGAATTTCTAGAATATATATATATATATATATATATATATATATAAAATACACACACATGACACAGGACACACATTTTGATTAATTAAACACATCCTTGATTTATACACACCCAGCCACGACACACGCACTCAATAGCAACACACACAGATACAAAATCACGAACACACACAAAAAAAAAAAAAAAGGAAAAAGAGAACCAGGAGTAAATACCTAGAGAGATGGAGAGAAGGGGAAAGAGATCGAGAGTGAATGAGAGAGATGGGCAGCTCCGGTACGCTTCGGCCGTGACTCCGGTCACCGGTGGGACTCCGGCGAAGTCTGAAACAGCGAACAGAGGCTAGGAAGATAGCAGAAGAAGACAGAGGCTGAACTAGAGACACGAGCGAGAGATCTGAAGGACAATGAAGAAGGAAACAAAGCTAGGGAGTTTAATTTCAATTTTAGTAGCTTCTTAGATGCATAGAAACCAGTAAGTATACTATTTTTTTGAGCTTTGATTAAATTTGATTAATTGGGGGTCTATGCGTTAAAATATATTTGATGAAGAAATCTGGAAATTGAATTAAGAATGGTAATGATGGGTATATTAGGGTAATCCAACATTGATTTTAATCTTGAACTGAAAGAAATTAATTGGATTAAGTAATTAGGAATTTGGGGGAAAAATTATGTTACGTACCCTAGATATTGGGGATTTTTAAATCGGCATGTGATGATGATATATATATATTTAAACGGTGAGGATAATTTTTCATTGAAATTATCTACAATAATTCAATCACGGTTTTCTTTTATCTTATCTCTCAGTTTCCTTTTGAATGATTTTATTTATTTATCATTGAAAAAAAAATATATATATTAAGTTCTTGACTTGGTAAGTTGGTGATGTTTTTTAATAATAATCAAAGTAAAATATGATTTAATTTGTGCTAGTTGTTTAAATAAAAAAAAATAAAATCGTTGACCAGTGATTATTATAGAACTTTTTGATACATATCTTATTAATCTTAGTAAATTTAAAGTTTAGACTCAAGTTCAGTTTTTAATGAAAATTTATTTGCTGTTTTATTTGAGTAAGTGAGATTTTGGGTATGTTTTAGAAATGAGGGTTAGGTCATTTGATATTCACTTTTTGAAACAAGAAGTATTTTTTTTAATTCTTGAATCTTGTTGAAGTAGTAGTCGCAATTCAAAAAAAAATCACTATCCGGATAACATTACACAAAGCTTCTTAGCTTAAAATCTCATGGAAGTGCAAGATGCAAGGTTACAAATTTTGTTTCTTTCATTTGATTTAATTACTAAAATCAAGCACCAAGCTTTTTCTGTGTAGTATTTACATTTTGTTTTATGTTCTTGAATCTTATTTACGATCTAAGTATCAAATGCCACGTGGGTTTCTAGTTTTTATCAAGAAATATTCGATTTTGGATTTTCAGGTTGTAAATTATTATATTCTTAATTTCTATGGTATCAAAAACCAAAACAATCAATTTTTTTTAATATGTTATATGATGCCTTTTATATGTTGCAGTTGTTTTTTATTTTTTGTAATTTTGAAGTTATGGATTCTGCTTTCGGTTAATTTATTTGTCTGTGTGAATGTTATTCATGAAGCCAATTCATTTGGACTCTTTTTTTTCTGGTGGTAAAAGCTCTGGTAAAAGGAAAACAATGGTGCTTATTGTGATGTCTTAGGTGTCAATTGCGATTCTTCAGTTAGTTAATGCATATGTATAAGAAATGCATATGTATATTTTTATGACATGATTTTAAAGATTCAAAGTGTTTCTAAGAAAAGTTTTCAGATGCTTTTGAGTAAAACATATTTCAGAAAATGTCTTCTTATAGTTTTGAGATTTAAGTATGATTTTATGTTTTCGGGGCATGAGGTAAAACCTCACCCCAGTATGTAACTTGAGATACCGTTCGGAATTGACGGATACTTTGGAATTGACGGATATAGTCACATGTGCACGTGTGGAGGACTGAGGGGACGCTCTCAGATCCTCGAGCAGGACTAGGGGCTACAGGGTCCCGAAATCCTGATTTTCAGAGATGCCCGGTTGAGTTATGGTCCTGGGCATCGAGTACACCCAGTTGAGTTATGGTCCTGGGTGCAGAGAGACGTCCAGTTGAGTTATGGTCCTGGACGTAGATCAGTTTTCAGTTTTCAGTACATAGTTTTTCAGATTTTCAATACCCAGTTTTCAGAAATAAGATTTTTATAAACAATTCTCAATTTTCAGATTTTCAGGTTTTCAGTATTCAGATTTCAGAGATCAGGAAGACAAGTTTTATAAAGATTATCAGAAAGCAGTTTTCAGAAAACAGTTTTTCAGAAAGATTTTTAAAACGTATTTTCATTATGTATGGCATAATTAAGTAAAACCTAATTCATAAGTTATGCATATTGATCACATATATATATCCCAGAAATCATTTGACTTGCACATAGTTAACATGATGCATGATAGCATTAGCACATTTATATGTATATTTGGACAATGTTTATGTAAGTAGTATATTTACAAAGGAAGAATCTATCATAAATAATAGTGCATGATAACATGGCCATATATGCATGTGTATACTATTGATAATAGTGTGATGAAAGCTTGAAAGAATGATTATGTTATAGATCCGATTTGATGATATTTCAATGTGTTAAAAGAAGGATAACTATAGTAAGAATCTGAATTGGAACTAGTAGATGATTAATTGGAAAGAAATAAGATATCAGAGTAACGCAGCGAAAGCAAGTGTTTTGAGTTTTGCAGGTTGGTGATCCGATCGATCGACCACAGATACCAGATCTTGAGGAGTCGGATAGCAGCGTTGCAGTCAGCTAGTCACCGGGTCTTGGGAATATCAGAGTTAACTGGTAGACATTAGTTGTAAAGAGTTTAAGTTGTATAAGTCAAGTTTGTAAAGAGTTTAAGTTGTACGTACTTTCGGGCACGGAGCCCAATTGAATTTGCCTTGAGTTGTTTATTTTAGTGATACTTTGTGTCTGGGCCCTATATGTTGTATTGTGGTGCTGGAACTTGGTCCAGGTTGCGTGACTTTTGGCAAAGGTCATGCCAAATTTTCGACAAGGTCAGAGGCTTATGGAGTCAGGATTAGCCTGTCTCCTGCCGGTAACATCCTAGCCTAGGCGGGATGTTACATACATTCTAGTACATTTTGAGCTTTGAACTTTTAGTTTCCAGGAATTCCATAATGAACAACTGTCTTGTCATCTTGATTTGCTTCCTGCATTTGGAAACAGTATTAGATCATGTCATCTGATAAACTTATCTGGTTCAGAGATCCTTTTATTTCAGTTTTATGTCCGTCTATATATATATGTGTGTGTGTGTGTGTGTGTGTGTGTGTGTGTTATTGATTTGTTTGTTTTGGTGATTATGTAGCGTATGAAAGATACAACTTGTTATTATGGATGCCATTTGGTTTTTTATATGCATGCTCTTAGGTTGTTGGTATGGTTATTGTCAATAAGTGCTTATGTGACAAAAATTAGATTAGGGTTATATTTTGTATTTTTATTTAGATGTATTTAATGTTTTTATTTATGAAGATATCGATTTTTTTTGGAAGTCAATCTAATTCTTAACATTTGGTTTATATTTTCAGATTTTGTGCCAGATATCATATTG
The DNA here is from genome assembly GCA_019454045.1 of Zanthoxylum bungeanum. Classification (NCBI taxonomy): domain Eukaryota; kingdom Viridiplantae; phylum Streptophyta; class Magnoliopsida; order Sapindales; family Rutaceae; genus Zanthoxylum; species Zanthoxylum bungeanum. The sequence goes on along the minus strand of SKCR01028693.1, from coordinate 288,220 downwards.
TTGGGGGATTGTTGCAGGCTTCTCAACAAGTATCATGAATTTTGGTGGGGGCATGACATTTTGATGGGACTTTAAGAGTAGTTTTTGAAATATATATATGTTAATTTAAAGATTGTCTATGGAGTTTTTGTATTCATCATGTGATACTGTTGAATTGATTAATACGATTAATCTATTATATTGCGAATTTTATATAAATGTAATTTTTTAGTTTTTTATTTCATTGAGTTGGTATATATATATATATATATATATTTTATGATTAATTTAATTACAAAAAATAAGAAATATAATTGTGAAATAATACGATTTTTAAATTTTAAAAGATATTGACGGATATTGATACTATAGTAACAATAATTACTGACACTAAAAATCAAATATATGCAATATACTGATACTCTGCAGTAACAAAATTTACTAACACTATAGTATCACTAAATACTGATGATATAGTGTCAATAATTTACTGACACTAAAATAGTGTGAGAGATTACTCATACCATAGTGTCAATAATTTTCTGATACTACAGTATTAACGTTTACTGACACTAAGAATCACTGACACTAGAAACTAGTGTCAGTGATTTCTGGCTGCGGCAACACTGACACATTTATATAGTGTCAGTAAAACCCTTTACTGACACTAATTTAGTATCAGTAAAAGCCTTTTTTCTTGTAGTGATATACGCTTACTCTTGTATAAACATAAATCTTTGCATTCATACCAACCTTATATACTTACTAGTTCATATTTACTCGTGCTTACTAAAATCTTATATAATGCATAAATTACAAATTTTCATTCATATCACTAGTCTCATTCCCTAGGGTGTAGTTTTCTATATCCCCCAAACCCAAGTCTCAAAATATTATATTCATAAACATTACCTTATCCGTATGCCCTACTTATGTATATGTATACTGGTTTATATCTACGTATGTATCTCTTTACTTTATAATCATGTTTATCTTTTGCCCATACATCTGCTTACTTCTTCTACATTCATCTTTATATATATATATATATATATATATTATATATATATATATATATTATATATATATATATATATATATTATATATATATATATATACCTATATGTTTCATGTATATAACTATTTACAACTTATTACATTGCTATTTTTCGAGCATTATTAAATCTATCAAGTACTCGGAACATTAGTTACTTACCTGGCTAGGCGAACGCCCGAGATCCGGGTCCGATCTGTCAAACAAATAACAATTCATGTTAGAACCGCTATTGCGGAACTTTCAACTCATCTAAACTAACTTTCAGACCTCCCCAGAACACCCGAGTCATCTCCGATACTACAGTTCAAACTTCAATACTCTAATACATATCTTTCTATACAATTCCAACTAGCTAGATAGCCTAGATTCTCGTTTTATGCGTATGCGGCAAATCTTGCGGAAAAGTTTCCGCAAACGCTACGAAAGGGTCTCGAACCCTCTGAATCATTCTGGAATTACTTAATTACCCTCGTAATATCATATTTATACTATTTTCATGATAATGGTCAACTACACTCGGTGGCGCGAGAAACTCTATTTTACCGAAAACTCGCTAATTCTACCGGATCGATCATATCTCAACCGATTCTCCCCGGATTCTACCACATTTATCATTTTAACTTAAAATATTATATACAATTTGAATCATGGAAATTCGCTAAACTACGGAATTACTGGAATCATCCGAAACTAAATCGATACACTTTAAAACATGAATTTTGAACGGAGAGTCTTACTGAAATTCCGAGGCCATATTCGGACTCCCATCGGCCATACGAACGCGCTGGTGTGATAGAAATTTCGATCGGAGCTACAGTTCATCATGGTTTACTATTCATTGTAGCTTTTCTCCTCGTTTTGCGTGCAACCGGTCGCTGTTAGGTGAAACCGACTCTGCATACTTATAGTACTCTCTGAGGGCTTCAATTTGATAGGTGGCTCGGGCCGTGAAACGAACCTACGAGCCAGGATCGGGAACCCCAAAACTGCACCTCTTTTTCCCTTCCTGCCTCTGTTTCCGGCAACCCCTGCAATTGCGCCGGCCACCGGCATGTGCGTCGTGGCGGGACGCGTCGAGCGCCGGTGGCCCGCCGGCGAGTTGACGGCCGAAAGTCACCGGCGTAGCCCCCTTTCTTTCCCTCTCTCTTCGCATCCCTACCCCTTTTTTTTTTTAATTCTGTAATTGCTGTTTAATAATAAACAATAATAAATAATAATTAAAAAAAATATCATAAAACCAGAAATGACTAAAATGCCCCCACTTATAAGGGTAAAATCAGAAATCATTACTTTTGAAGCCCTTCAGGCGTGAATTTCGAAAAATGCTCAACACGAAAGTTGTTCATCTAGAAAAAATGAGTCTGTTGGTTCAAGAACCAACTCGATTGGAGTTCGTTTGCTCTCTTCGTGAGCCTAAACCGCAAACTTTACGCGTTTTACAAAAATCGGGTATCTGACTTTTGATCCCACGCATTTTCCAACGCGACGAAAATTCATAATCTATTATTCCAACCCATATATCATCACTTGAACTCTTGTTCTTCATTATCATCATACTCCGAGACTATAACATCGTTTCGAGAATCTTCTAGAACAGTCTCGAAAATTTGGGATGTTACAATAAATTCCAGCAATTCTTTGAATCATGCTCCTTTCTGTTGGCCACAGTGAATTTTTATTGGCCATTTCTTCAATTATGTCCAGGCATGATCTTTTCCTTTTGCCATGAAAGCTCCTCCAACATGAGCATCAATTGTCGTTCTTATTATTCCAGAAAGTTCATTATAGAAAGTTTGGACTTGTATCCATTTTGCAATCTCATGGTAAGGACATTTCCAGAGTAAATCTCTGTACCTTCCCAAGCTTTGTAGAGGGATTCTAAGTCATGTTGCACAAAGGATGTGATGTCATTACTCAGCTTTCTAGTTCTGGCTGGTGGAAAATATTTTGCAAGGAATTTTGTGGCTAGAGTGTTCCAAGTTGTGTTAGATACTGCTGGTAATGAATGTAGCAAAGCTTTAGCTCTGTCTTTCAAGAAATATGGAAAAACACGCAGTCTCATTACTTCTTCAATCGTTCGATTGTAATTAAAATTGTCACAAACTTCTAGGAAGTTATTGATGTGGACATTAGGATCTTCAGTTGCGTTTCCCCCAAACTGAACTGACTGTTGTATCATCTGAATGCATGTTTTGATGTCACATACATTTATTGGTAAAAGAGGAAGTACAATACATGAAATGAAACCGTCGACCACCAGAATAGTTCTGTCTTGAATGGGAATTGGTGGTGCAATTTCCAAAGGTTCAGGTTCCATGTTGATTAGTGCTTCTTGGCCTTCACGCATTTCCCTTCTCAATTATCTGAAAGTTCTTTCAATCTCTGGGTCAAGCAGTCAGATTTCAAAGCTTTTTGTTCGTCTCATATAGTGTCTAAGAACCTGAAACACAAGAAAATAAAAATATTAAGTAAAAAAGAAAATTAGACACAAGTAAAGGTATCTAACTCCAAACTAATAGTGGAAGATAAATAAGTCACAGGCAACGGCGCCAAAAATTTTATCGGTGCGTAATCACATGCGTATAATACAAGCGTACGTATCGTTTAAGCAGTATAAAAAGTATCGATCCCACGAGGACTTAATACATAAGCTATTAATTTATGAAGCCAAATTTTTACAAGTATTTAATGGTTTGATTGTTTGATTGAATGGTAACTTTAATTTAAAATAAGTAAATAAAATTGTGCGAAAGTAGATTGATGAAAATTCAATATTAAGAAACTATCCAGGGTTGTGATTCTTTCCAATATCCTTTTAAAGATGAAATGGTTATTTTATTTTTATGAAATATATTAGTTTACTAACTGGACACGAAATTATGCAAAAGCGTATGTCGATGGTCAAATACAAATACCCAGTGCAACCCAATGAAATCATATGTCTATGTCAACCAAGTTACCTAAATTCATTAAGAATAAGTTCCAATTATGGCTACCCCTGCCCGACAGGTATATGTCTATCCTGTAAGGAAATATATTAAAGGGTTATCTATCCTCAAGGAAGATCGTGGGCTATTAAGTTTAAGGCTGAAACCTAAAATTCTTTTGTCAAGTATATTTTAAGTTTACCAGATCAATCTTATTAATGGCCAGTTAATAAGAAGCATTAAGCTTAAGACTTAATAAGTAAACCTTTATATTACCCAAACTATAAAATAACCTCTTATAAACCAGTGATATTGGACTTCATCATAACCCCAGATAATGGAGTTAGTTACGACACATATCTAAGGCTAATGAAAGCTTAAATAAAATAAAAGACATTAAGTAAATGCGGAAAAGTAAAAGGAGAAAAGTAAATGCTAAAAAAGTAAATGTTGGAAATTAAAAAATATAAATTACAATAAAAGAAAATACTGGGGGTCAAAGGATCTACTTTTATCACTACTATTTTAGATATCTCCCTTATTATAATATATTAACTTTGCATGATAATTACCAACCAGCCATATAGGCGTTAACCTGATTAAGTCAAATTTATACTTAATTACCAACCGACCAACCAAGCGGTATCCACTTTAGTCAAGTTTAAAACCAATTTCAATAATTACCAACCAACCAATAAAGTGGTATCCTCATTAATTCAGGTTTTAAATGGTTTATATATTATAATTTAGGGAGATTAATCTAAATATTAGTAATAATAGCTTTACCTTTTACCCCAGCAAGGGGGAGTTACCTACTCATTACTGAAAAGTAAGAACTGAAAAGTAAAGAAAGGAAAGTATTGTTGTGTAAAAATAAATCACTGAAAGTAAAGATTGAAAAGTAAACAAAATAAAGTGCAAATGTGGAAATTAATTACTGAAAGCTGTAAATAAACAAACAAGATACAATCTTCTTAGTATTCTTAAGGAATTACATAGAAGAAAGCATGAATTGAAATTGAAATTTCGTGCTCAATTTATAGACTTCAATAGGCCATCCTTGCGCGTCGTGATGCGTTGTGAATTAAGGCATAAAAATTGGATCTTGTAACACTTGTCCTGGCGGCGTCGACAGCTGAATGATTGTATTGACGTGGCAACGACGTGGCGATGTCGATTATCGGTAGCATGTGATGATGACACGTGTCCAACGCACGTTAGCATGATTGGCGTATGTCAGCATGGCGCACATTAGCACGGTATATTTTAGTAAGAATCGGTGCACGTTAGCGGTCGTGAAATAGAATAACTTCGTGTCGTGACGCCTAAAAGATATTTTTGCCCTTTTTGTCAGTTTTTCACAATTTTGGCCCTGATTTCACTCCAGAAAGTCTTGGAAATTTATTTATCTATAAAATAACATAAAAATCATCAAAACATTCACAAAACAAAGGAAACTATACAAAATATTAGGTCAAATAAGTGTTAAATAATGATATATTTACCACTCATCAGTTCTCTAAAGTACTTGATGAATCCAGGATCAATATTAACGGCCGTAATGAACACAACCGTAGAACTGTAAATGGTCGAAGTGAAGCTGTGTATTGGTAATTGTCTTAGTTTACACCAACGGTAGAACAATTTAAGACTATGGGTCGCTGGATTGCCAAGTAAATCGGGTTGTCATTCACTAGGAAAGATTCAAGGAGAACGCTACATATTTTGATGCAATTTTATTTCACAGAAACTCTCTTAAGTGTATGCATTAATATTAGAGAATTGTAGGGGATTGTTGTAAATTCTCTAATATTATAAGTGATAGACACATGTCCCTTAAGTAGTGACTTATGGGAAAGGCACAATGATGAAGGGGCATGTCCTCTAAATTGGAAGGATGAGTCTTTAGGCTTGAAAGGGCATAAGGGGAGAGGTATAACCCTTAGGAGGGTTACACCCCAAGCCAAAGGTTGCCCTCAAAGAAACCCTTCCATGCCTATCTTAGGCATCCATAAATTTTAAGATTCTATCATAGTTAGAGAGTCATTTTTTTAGTTGAGAGTTTCCTCCATTTTTCTTGTTTAAGTTCTTGTGAAAGGAGTGCCCCTTCTACAAGAAGCATCCAAGTAATCATGGGAGAATGTTAGACACAAGACATCTGTAGATCACCGAGGTGGGGTAATAAATTCTTAAGGACAGAGGCAACTCGACTTGGATCAAGTTTTCATTCATCTTCAATATTTTTCCAAGTTTTTTTTTTCTAAATTTCATGGTTTATATTCTATTTTGACATATTAGTGTGCAATTAATTGAATATAGCATGTTAATATGATTTAATAACACAACATCACCCACATCGCCACCTTACCACTTTCATACACCACTGCAATTAGCCAATACTGCAATCCCAAAATCTTACTAGCCCATAACTACTATAAGCACCCACTACAAAATCAAAAGCCAGCCTTTGCCATTCATGGCCACCGTCACAAGCCACCACGATCATCAACCCTTATTGTAACCACTATTTAAGCTTTCTTAATATCCATACCTATATCAAGGCTCTCTCTTTTTAAAAATTTCCCTATTTAAAAGCCTCTAATTTCTTTCAAATTTGTGGGTTTTTTCTTTTCTCATTAGCTTTAAAAACCCTGGATTTCTTAACATTTTAATCGAAATCACACCAGATCGCTCTTATTTCAATACTGTAAATTTCTTTGTGGATCCCGATCTTTGAGCTGTGAAAAAAAAGCAGTTTTGATATAATTTAAAAATATAGATAATTCTTGAATTTATTTTTTTAGACACTTCTCTTTTTTAGACTTCGGTCTCTTTTTGAGATTTGGCTCCCTCTTGAACTTCGGCTTTCTGTCGGGATTTCGCTCCCTTTTTGGCTTCGGTTCTCTCAAGCTTCAGCACTCTCTCAGGATTTCACTACCTCTCTGGCTTCGGCTCCCTCTTGGGCTTCGGCTCTCTCTTCGAGCTTCGGCTCCCCCTTCGGGATTTGTAGGTTAAAGCTCATCAATTATCTCAGTTTCCAGCCTCCAAGTTTCAAGATTTCTAGTTTCAGAACTCCGATCTTTGATTTCAAGATGCAACCTCATACTTGTTCCTTCGTCAGCAGCTTGAGTTTGAGGGGGGTGTTAAGGAATATTATTATGGAAACAATATTATGTGAATATTATTTTGAAACTAATATTAAGGAAATATTATATCTTTATTATGTAAGATTAATTTCTAACAGCCCTAGGATTTGTGATTTTATTATATATTCTTATTAGGATTAGTTCTTTTCTATTTCAGTTTGATATGTAGCTTATATAAAGGCATCTACCATTGTAAATATAATATAGTGTGAATTCAAGACTTTTTTTTCACTGTATACCATATTAGATAATGAAAGAAAGTTTTGAATTCACTCTATATTATATTTACAATGATAGATGTCACTACCCCCTCCCTAGAGCGGGCTCAACCCTAGAAATGGATTCGTAGACCTCTTTAATTCCGGCATTTTACATGTCACACAATACAAATATATATATGCAAGAAAATAATGCTTCTTAAATTACAATATAATAAGTCTCCGAATAAAGTATCAGGTAATAAGGTTTACAACACAATTCTTAAAAATATGAAATAATGTCTTAAATGTCTGGACCAACCCAAAAAGCTATTGTGTCACGTGGATCAAATCCTGGTACTGCTACTACTGTGCTGGCGAACTGCCAGGGTTGTTTGGGAAAATGACGGGCGAGTTTAAATAGCTCGGTAAGTAAAGCCCCATACTCTCAACATGTCCTCACCAATAATATATGGATATGTAAGTATATATATGTAATAATATATGAAAATAAAATATACTATTATATCATCTCAAGCAACCATTCTCACAACAATACAAACATTCATCAAACATGGTTGCTAATATGGGTTCTGTATAATAGTGGATTGAAACCAATGGGAGGTACCTCACAACTCCCAAGGTTTCACACCAACTCATCCAACATAAATATATAAGTGGGAACTGAAACACGCTACACCACTAATTATGCATAATCTCATATAGCCTCTGATGAGCTCTCTCTGCTCATATCATCTCATCTATCATATCATCTTAGTTCATCTTATTTCCAACCACTATTATCTAAAACCTGACATCATAACATAACATCACACATCATCTAATACAATCACATCTCACATCCAATCCATCAATTTCATCTCAGCAATATATATATATATATATATAAAATTATAATTATGCCAATATATATACACACACACACTCTTTCACTACAAACATCAATCAACAAACAATTATGTAAAGGGAATCATCGTGCATTGTACTTTCTTCAATCCGCACAAATTTTTTTTATCTCTATATCCTCGCTAAAATCTGAAAAATATAAAATTACGATCAGATCCCTCAACTTTTCCAAAATTTTGATTTACCCTTAAACTTTCTAAATTTCCATTTTAGCCCCAAAAATTTTCTACTATGTCCAAATAGTTATAAAACTCTCAAATATTACTTATTAACACCTGGAAAATAGAATTTACAGATTTACCCTCATAATCATTCTAATATGCAATGAAGTCCAAAACTTTCAAAATCATACGCTTACACCCCCCAAAATGGTAATAATCACGTACCAAGCTCCAACGACCTCCAAATCTCACAACGAAGGAACTGTTGGTCATTATACATCGTAACGATCACAATGATGGTGGTGGTGAGGGCAGAAATACGGTGATTATTGATGATCGGTCAAACAATGATAACTATAATTTTTAGCTCGTTTCTCAACAATCGAAGATCTGATTTGGACAAATGAGGTGTCCAACCTACGTATCTCAATGAGGGGAAGATTCTGGTCTGGGAGGTGTTGTACACGCACAACGGTGTATGGGACGCGTAAGCAGCAAGTCGACGGCGCGTGGCTGGCGAGTGAGGGCGCGTCCGGCGGTATCTCGGCGGCAGTCCAGTGTCGTTGGATTTGTCTCGTCGAGTAAATTCTCCATATGTGGTCACTCACTGGAAATGAAGATCGGAAGATGTAGAATGAAGCGTTTCTCTCTAGACACATTTTCTCTCTTTATAATATTTCTCTCTCAAATGGTCTCGGTTTCTCTCTCTAAAATTCCCTGAAATTTACTCTCAATTCTCCCTGGAATTTTTCTTCCACACACTCCTTACCCTCTCATCTAAACTCACCACTCAAATACTGCTTTCATGGCCATGAGAAGTACTGTACCTATAGCCAATTCACATGCAAAACTTTCGTCTCTCTCTTTCTTCATTAGCTACAGCCTGAATCATATACTATTATTATTATTATTTTTTGATAAAAGAAGTTAGGTGGTGTTAGGAGTAGTGGTTAAGGGTGGGTGAGTATTTTTGTTTCCTTTAGAAAATAAATATAGTGCTTAATGATAATTAGATAGTGATAATAAAAATAATAATTTGATATAAAAAAGAATGAGATATTACAGTAGAGGCCTTTATATAAGCTACATATGAAACTGAAATATGAAAGAACTAATCCTAATAAGGATATATAATAAAATCACAAATACTAGGGATGCTAAAAATTATATATTACATAATAAAAATATAATATTTCCTCAATATTATTTCCATAATAATATTTCCTTAATACAATAAATAGAATTAAAGTTCATTATCATTTCATCTCCTCTCTTTCCAACCAAACACCATTTTAGAGACTGTAATCCTTCGATTAATGTTTTATGTTGATATTTTTCTTGTTTTTTCATAGTGATAAACGATCTTTGCAAAAATATTTAGGATTTATTTAGTTGTTCCCATTTTCAAGGGATCATATGTTCTTACTATTATTTTGGGACTGTGGATGTTGGATATTCTCAAATGCATGTTATATTGAAGTTTGTTTAGGATCGTGAACAAATGCTAGATTCAATTCGTCAAACTTATCAACTTTGTCGTCAAACTTATAAACTTTGTCCTCATAATTTTTAGGTATGATTTTATCAATTTTCGGATTTTATTCTAATCTCTTCGAATTGGATGATGGAAAAGCATAACAACCTTTATATACACACACTAGCTCTCCGATATTTCTTGTAAAGAGATCTGACACATGCACAGCAATTAAACACATATTATATACTACTATATAAGGATTGTTTTTTTTTTCCCAATATAAAAAAAACATTGGCAGTAGAGCAAGGGTCGCCTGATCACAAAGACGGTCGATTAGAATCCTTAGATTAAAGTCAAAATCCGAAATTTAAGAATATTTAATATATAACATAATAAGAGAGTCAAAAAATATCTCTTTTATCGATATGGGCTCATATATTTTAAATATCCGTTTAGGACTCCCAAAATTCAGGACCACCCATATACTAGAGGTATTAATTTTCACTGATATTTTGCCAAGAGTGCGTTTATAATAATATATATATGACTGATATTTCATTACATATATTTTTTTTTTATTTAATAAATACCGATCACAACGTAATAAAAATATCAACACAAGGCTTAAACGAGCACCGAATCAAAATCCCAGATGATAAATATTGCATATAGTCATTTGCATGGTGTACTTCTGATTATTTTGGCGGTGGAGGGGAGGGTTTCCAACGACTCGGAGAATTGGCCTTGGGGGATGGCGGCGATTTAGTTGTTCTCTTTGACACTACCTTCAGCTTGTAAGACTCAGAATTAACAGCTTCACTTGCTATCGCCATGGCCATGCAGGTTGTATTTTGTGAAAGTATCAGGCTATTGATCAATATGATAACAAGCAAAAATGAACTGGAATCCATTTTGGTTGTTTCTACTACAAGGAATATGCATAGCTTTTATAGATGATTAATCAACTGACTATACTATATAATATGCATGCATGGTGGGAAATGTTTATAATTAAGTTTGAGACTTTTTTTTAAAAAAGAAAAAACTAATTAATTATGGGATCGACTTGTTCAAACTAATCGGAGAGTGGTTGAATGACATACATGTGTCGACTTTGGAGAGAGGTCGGGTGTTCGCATCTAATTTCCATGACGACTTCCGTATGAGAGAAAAATTAAATGTATGTATGTAAGTGTGTGTATATTGTATATAATATTTTTATAATTATGCGGATGTTCACATGAATTTTTCATGCGGATGTCAAGTAAAGTATTAGTACTTAATTTTTTACCTTTTTTCATCGATAAAGTACCTGCACTTTATCGTTCATATTTTCACAAAATAAATTAAAATTGTTCCAAAATCCACCTTTTTTTAAAAAAAAAAAACAAACAAAATTCAGGTTTCCATCAATCCTTTAGCGGATTTGGAATCTGTTAACGAATCTTACTAAAAAGAAATTTTTGTCCTTGTGGAATTATCTATTTTTTCACTCAATAATTGTTAAAAATACATTTTAACTTGAAAACTTTGAAAATATATTATGTTCCAAGTGTTTTCATTTTTCACATTCCGTCAAAAGGACTTTTTTTTCATTCTCTTGTTATTTTTGAAGAGAGAATATTATTTTATACAAAGCAAATGGATAATTTTCCAATTTAAATTATTAATATTTGTAAGTATTGCTTCAACAAGAAACCTCATAAATTATTTTAGTTTTAGATATTAGGTTTTGAAGAATATATATATATAAAAAAAAAAAAAAAAAAAAAAAAAATTTAAAAATCCATGTAAACCAAAAATCCATAAAACCTTTCCAAACCCTTACCTCTCAATACCACAATTCCAAAGAATAAGCATCTTAAACCCTAATTTCAGTCCCTAAGATGGACCATCACTATCCTGACCATCAAACTAAACCACGTCAAATGGATACAAGACCCTAGCCTCGACCACATAGTGAAGAGCGAAAAGAACATCCAGGGAAATTGATGGGGAAAATATTGTGTTTTAGATGAATTTTTCTAGTGATTTTTAACTCTACCCAATGAAACGACACCATTAATGGAATGGTGGAAAACATAAATTTTTTTAAATAATAAGTAGATTTTGGAACACTTTCAATAGTTTTAGATAAAAATATAATTTTGACAATCATCAAAAAGAGATAATTTCTATAATATTCTTCCGTTCAAATTTCAAATACAAACCAATTAACAGAATTAAATTCTATCATCCTTTCCTTCCCTCTCTTTCAAACTAAACACCACTTTAGAGTTTGTAATGTATTATGATGATATTTGTCTTGTTTTTTTTTCATAGTGATAAACGATCTTTGCAAAATATTTAGGATTTATTTAGTTGTTCCCATTTTCAAGGGATCATATGTTCTTACTATTATTTTGGGACTGTGGATGTTGGCTATTCTCAAATGCATGTTTATTGAAGCAGATCTTAGATTCAATTCACCCTTCGAATTGGAGAAGTAGTCAATGATGGAAAAAGCATAACAACCTTTATGTATGTATGTGTGTGTATATGTATATGTATGTATATATATATATATGCTAGCTCTCCGATATTTCTCGTAAAGAGATCTGACACATACACAGCAATTACATACCTGTTATATATCAGGATTTATTATTATTATTATTATTATTATTTGGCAATAGGAGGCGGCAAACTAACATAAAAAACATTGGTTGTCTCTATCACAAAGACCGTCAGTTAAAATCATTAAATTTTAATCAAAATTAAGGTCCTAAATTTCAGAAAAAATAATACATAACACAATAAAAAAAAATATCAAAAATTATATCTTTTATTGATAGGAGCCATATATTTTAAATATTAGTTTAGAACTCCCAAAATTCAGAACCATCCATATAGTTGAGGTATTAATTTTCACTGATATTTTGCCAAAAGTGCATTTATAATAATATATGACTAATATTTCATTATAGATATATTCTTATTTAATAAATACCGATCATAACATAATAAAAATATCAGCATAAAAGCTTAAACGAGCACCGAACCCAAATTCAAGATCATAAATATTGCATATAGCCATTTGCATGGTGTACTCTGATTATATTGTTTCTAGTACAAGGAATATAAATAGCTTTTATAGATGATTAATCAACTGACTATACTATATAATATGCATGCATGGTGGGAGATTTTTATACTTGAGTTTAGACCTTTTTTTTAAAGAAAAAACTAATTAATTATGCGATCGACTTGTTCAAACTAATCGGAGAGTGGTTGAATGACATATATGTGCTGACTTTGGAGAGAGGTAAATATATAATTTTTCTCAGGTCGGGCGTCATTACAAGAAATGTTACTTTCAGTGTCGAAAAATAATTTGACTCTAAAGATAAATTTTAGTGTTGAAAATCAATATTCGATGCTAAAGGATTAGATATTTTACGTCAAAAATTATTTTGACGCAAGTAATATATCTTTAGCGTCGAAGATTTTATTTCGACAAAAAAGGTTTGACATTAAATTTTCAACGCTAAAAACTTTATCCTTTTGTGTCGAACATAATATATCCACATTAAAAGTCACCTTTTGCGTTGATATTGTTTTCGATGCTAAATGATTCTTATAACACCTGAACCATTGACAATACCATTACCATTTATACATGCTGGGATATCACCAACTTACCGTGCGTGGATTTATTATGGTCATTAGTATAAATCTCAATCACGGTTAATTCATTCTGGTGAAGGGAGTAGAAGTTACAAACAACCTGCAAATGAGGAGATATCTGATGCTTTGTGTTAGTTCCATTTTTATTGACAATGTCCGTAACAAAATAAGTTCAATTGAGTTGTAATGAGTCTTGATGATCTCGGAGCAATTGGACAAGTATTTGGCAACATGAGATAGAGATTTCAGAGCGATGTTTACTCTTTTGCATATTTCAGAAGATTTATAGCTCCAATTGACATGAGATCAGTTGTATTGGAAATTAGACTCGAAGACGATCGTGTACATATAAAGAACTCATGATTTGGACAAGAGACGAGAAAGTTACAAGCATTTTAAGTTGCCCCTGAAAACCAGTCTGCGTTCCGCATTCGTGTTGAGTTCGTTAATTCGTTCGAACGTTTTTGAGGCAGAAACTTTGCGTTTGAGTTGCGTTTGAAGTGTGTTCGAACGTCCCTGCGTAAGTAGGTTTTCTTAGACACGTTTTAAAGCCAAAATAACACGAGGAAACCCTTTTCCTTTGCCCTACCTATATAAACAAACATTGAGCCACCTTCCCCAATAGTTGAAGCACAAATCCTTTGAGCCAAAACACTAAAAAGTTTTCAACTCTATTTGATTACACCATTGAAGACTTCTTATCTCCTTATCTTCTTCATTGATGGTGTGAATGTTTCTTTGATAAACCTTCAACACAACTTAACCCAAATTCCCTAATCCTTTAGAGTTCATAAATCGTTATTTTAAAGACAGTTTCTAGAATGATGAAGTTTTAGAAACAGAGTTTTCAGAAAGAACTTTTCCAGAAAGAAAAAGTAAAAATCAAGATTTCAGCAAAGAGTTCTTCAGAAAGGGCTTTCAAAGCGTACTTTCTAAAGCATAGCATGTCAAGTGTAGCAAAGTTTATAAATCATTCACATAAATCATGTATTCTAGTACTTTCATATGAGATGCATATAGTTAGTATTATACATGATATCATTAGTACATTTATATGTAAGTTCTTCAGAAAATGTTTTAAAGCAATAGTCTATAAAGCATGGAATTTTGAGAAGTATATAGGTCACACATTCTAAAAATCATATGATATGTTTGTAGTTGATGCTGATGCCCGATAACATTATCATGTTTATATTTATTTTTGTACGAGTTATATGTTTACATAAGAAAGATTCTTTATGAAAAATAAAGCATGCTGGCATAATTATATTTATATATGTATACATGATTGAAGTTTGAGCAACGAAGACTTATAAGAAGAATATCTCACAAATCTGATTTGATGACATTTCAATGGAATAAAAGAAAGTTAATTATATTAAGTGTCCAAACTAAATTAGTAAATAGTGAATAGGAGAGAAGAAAGATATCAGAGTAGCGCAGCGAAAGCGTTGGTGAGTTGTCATTGTTGACAGTGATATAGAAACAATATGTATACATATACATATTAAGATGCTAAGATTATACTTGATAAACAGAATTTAAAGCATGTGAGGGATCAGATTTAAAGAATCAGTAATAAGAGCATGTTTGTAAATGAATAAAAACTTGATATCTAGCTCAAATTTATATATATACTTGCATGATTATTATAGATAACTTAAGTTAACACAGAAATGTAACTCAGTCTTTGCATGCGTTGACGCTTAAGTTTTAGAGCATAGTTACTTACTGAGTCAATATGACTCACATCTTTTCAGTTGTAGTTTTGCAGGTCAGTAGCAGTATTTCAGAGAAGACTTTGAAGACAGCGGATCGCCTCAATTGCAGTCAAGAGCATTTTGAGTCCTGGGTCAAGTTGGGTCATCATGACTCCTTGTTGTGTATTTACAATTGCATTTGTATTTCATTTGCATTAGTCATGTAATAGCATAGTTTATTTTGAGTTCTGGCTGGAGGCCAAGTATTTGCATTCGTTCTTTGAGTTCAGGCCTGAGGCCTTGATATTATGTTTCCGGCCTGAGGCCGAGATTGTTGTGTTTTTGTTGTTGGTGGATGCTGGCTACAGGCCAGGTTACATGATGTTACGAATACATCATGCCGAAATTTCGTTAGGTTCAGAGGCTTATGGAGGTGGGTTTAGCCTGTCTTCTGCCGGTAGCATCCTGGCCTAGGCGGGATGTTACATAAATTTATATTAGAGTTCAAACTTTTTTAGTAATGAGAATTATTTATAAATACAAAAATAGTTTTTTTAAAAAAAAAAAAATAATACATGTTTAATCCTTGTAATGAGCTTTGGGACAGTGAATCCCAAACCAATTGGCATTAGGGCATTAGATGTTAAAACACCCATACAGACTTAATTGCTCAGAACTCAGATGTCAAAAGAAAAAGTGTCTGATTTTCTTATGTTTTCTCCTTAACCAATTTCACGAGTTTTGGGTCATTGACTCTCAGACCAGTTGGCCTTAGGGCACTAAGTGTTGAAATCCCCATACGATTTAATTGCTCAAGTTTGAGAGGCTACGAAATCAAACTTATTCAAATACTTTTTTTACAAACTTAAGCTCTACCATTTTACGTGAACAATCACTGCTTACTGAGGCAAGATGTCCGATTATGAAGTAAAAACTTGATCATTATTATTATCATTTTTGAAAACTAACTCAAGCTCTACCGTTTTACGCGAACAATCACTGTTTGCTGAGGTGAGATATCTGGTTACTAAGTAAAAGCTTGATTAGTTTTTTGGAATAAAAACATAAATTTCATTACCTTTAGATGCTACCTCCAACAAACTAGAGAATTGATTATTACAGAAATTTTGCTTACAACCCACGATCATATGTTACCGTGTATGTTGATAATACTTGTCAAATGAGCATATGAAGATCAAATTTAATCCATATTATGGAGAATTCACAAATTTAAATGATTCAAAAAGAAACGAACAAAAATAACTTGTTATGAAACATTGAGATGCGTCTCAGGAGCGAAAACTCCTTACACTGGCATCTTTGAATAACAATTCAATTTGATTTGTTGGTTTGTGTGTAGTTGTTTTTGAATATAAACACAAAAGAAAATAAACACGATATTTTTTTAACACACATAATAACAACAAATGAAAAATAACATAAAATACTTTTTTTTAAACTTAAAACAAGAACACAAAAATGAAAAAAAAAATAAAACAAAAATATTTTATTTGAAAGAAAAACATAACATAAAAATAAAAACTATCTAGTCAATTATCCACTCTCTCCAACCAAATTAAGACACTGTCCCTAATGTCTGAATAAGAATAAGCAGAGTTTAGAAGACATCACCTAGTTAGTGTGGAATCGACAATTGAATCTACGACTATTAAAAAGAAAAAAATTACAAATTAAGATTCAAGTCCACTCTACGCTTCTTGCTATGATCATTATAAGACCAGTTTAACTTGAACAGAATGGGGCTGATTTTTGGTTCATATGCTAAGAGTTGGTCAATTAATTCATCAATTTTTCTTACAGTTAGGATGATATCTTTTACCAGTTTCGAAATGAACCCAATTCATTTGGTGATAAGTACGGTTCATACCATTTAATCCAACATTCTTAGCTTACTATTTTGTTAGATTCCATATCATTTAATGTATTTTATAATTTCTTTTATGTTTTATTTGTAGGAAGCATTGGAACATGGATCTTGGGGCAAATGTACGTGTTTTGGGACCCGGTTGATCAGAAGCACATAGGGAAGAGCAGAAAGCGTAAAATTCAGCACGCTAGAAAATTGACTGGTGTCGCGGCGCCACTCATGGGCGTCGCGACGCCTCTTCAGGATCACTCATACATAAATGCCATAAGTTGGGTGTCGCGGCACCGCGCAGACTCCCAAAAATATCATTTTTTAGGGTTTTACATGCTTAAAGGCTCTAAGACTTTATTATAAATACACAAGCTCGTCCAAAACCTTAGAGAGGAAGCTAATACACAACACAAGTGTAACATCCCACCTTAGCAGTGATGTTATCGGCAGGAGACAGACCAAACCCATCTCTATAAGCCTCTGATTCTAGAAAAAAATTTCGGCATGATGTATTCGTAACATCATGCAATCTGGCGTATAGCCAGCATCCAAATACAACATGAACATAAAATCTCGGCCTCAGGCCGATATCTCAACATCAATGTAATCTAAGGGCCTAAACTAAAATACGATGCAGACATAAAGACATAATACAACCAGGGCAATGTGCCCGAAAATACGCATATACAAAAACTTTTTTCTAAAATAGACTCGTGCTCAACACGTTACAACATATACAAACTAAAACATAAACTACTGGACTATTCTTTTCAGATTCTTTAAATCCTATCATTTAAAAGCATACAATCCCAAGGAAATCCTAGCATAGTGTACTTACTTGGACTCCAACGTTATCCGAGTTTGATACTTTCTATTGTCACAATCATGTATCCAAAGTATGTACACATCAACTCCACTTTTGGCATGGGGAAATCAACTTGGAATCACGAAAATCTTCATCAAAATGACATTGAAGGCTTGAAGAACTTTGAGAGGATGAAGAAGCCCTCTCTCACGCTTTTGTCTCTGGAAAAGGAAGGGGAAATAGTGGTTTTTTCTTTAAAAAATTGGCTGATTTTTTTTTTTTTTGTTAAATGAGTGGCTAAGATTAAGCCACATGCCCAATTTTAATCAAACCCGTAACAGTGTAGGTCATCCAGAAAAACATGCATTTTGAACTTAGTTTGGTTCCAAATTTGAAGAAATATTCAACACGAAGTTTGTTCTTCTATGTCTTAGCTTCGAAACGCTATATGATTTGCCAAAATCGAAGTTAAAGCGAAAATGTTACGGCTGTTTTACTAACACTTGTTCAAAATGGAAAACTTAGCGGAAAAACGCTAAAACTTAAAAATTTATCCCGAGTCTCCGGCCGGGATTTCAAAGTCATGAAAATCATTTTTATATCCTAAAATGAATATTAACATGCTACACATAATTATTTACTGTTCTCGGCAGGTTACACGCTACCGGTCTGTTACAATCTCCCCCCCTTAAATAAGATTCGTCCTCGAATCCTGACTCGGTTAATCTAAACGAAAATATGCACATTCATGTCATAATAATACTTATCATATCCATGCTAACATTCTCATTATGCTTATACACGTCATTCTCATACATAACATTCATTTCATATTCATTTATATCACACGGATACATATCGTTCAACTCATTCTTCTAGTACCCGTATATTTAATACTCAACATGTCATAACATAATTTCCTTATTCAATATCATACTATAATCGAATTCATTCTCATACATAAGACCGATATAGTCTATACATAGCATATACTTACTCAGATCACCGAATAGCTAGCAGCTGCAGTCACCGACACTCTATAAACCTATGCTCTGATACCAAATTTGTAACATCCCGCCTTAGTAGTGATGTTATCGGCAGGAGACAGACCAAACCCATCTCCATAAGCCTCTGATTCTAGAAAAAATTTTTAGCATGATGTATTCGTAACATCATGCAACCTAGTCTGTAGCCAGCATCCAAATACAACATGAACATAAAATCTCGGTCTCAGGATGGTATATCAACATCAATGCAATCTAAGGGCCTAAACTAAAATACGATGCAGACATAAAGACATAATACAACCAGGGCTCCGTCCCCGAAAGTACGCATATGCAAAAATCTTTTTCTAAAATAGACTCGTGCTCAACACGTTACAACATATACAAACTAAAACATAAACTACTAGACTCTTTGTTCCCCCAAGACTTGGTGACTGGTTGACTGCAACGCTGCTATCCGACTTCTCTGCAACTCTGAAATCCACGGTCAACTGTTTAGGATGCCAACCTGCAAAACTCAAACACTGTAGTCTAGTGAGTCATAAGACTCAGTAAGTAACTATGCTCCTACCTTGAGCATCATACACATACAAGGTTTGAATTCCAGTTTACATATTATTCCTGGGATTTCCAAGTGATTCACACATTCTCTAAATTACCAATTGTTCATACTATCTGTTTCCTAGCCGATTGGCAAACATTCCATTTCTTATATTCCTCTTATATTTCTTATATTCCTCTTATGTGAAAATCCACACACATCTCTTTCAGTTTTCTTGTGTCATGCTGTCTGGCTTGTTCATTTGAAATCATTGCATATATACATATATCAATCTTAACATATCATCGTATCATACGTACTATCACATATATAACTCATATCGTCTTCACATTAATCATATATCAATTATTTGAAGTCATATGAACAAGTCACTTTAGTTCACGACACACGTCAAGCATACTCCCTTTTGTTCTTTTAATCATTTCCTTTGTTTTTAACCATATAAGTTACAACATGTAGTTCCTTCTAACTTGATTAATTCAATAACCAATCACTTCGCATACAAAATCGTTTTAGTTCACGACACACGTCAAGCATACTCCTTTTTGTTCTTTTAATCATTTCCTTTGTTTTTAACCATATAAGTTACAACATGTAGTTTCTTTCCAACTTGAATAATTCAATAACCAACAATCATCCATATTTATCCTTACTTATAACTTTTACCTCTATCTAGCATACTTAACACGTTCATGATGTCACATATATAACATTCACGACATATCATATAGCAGTGTTCACATACATATACATATCATCTTCTTATCTTTCTTTTACTTCGCTACCTCAAGCTCGGGTGGATTATCAAAGTTATCTTCTTACCATTCTATTTAACACATCATTGATTCATCATATACAATCCATATTAATTATATATACAGAAAATATGCATCTCATCATCATGTGTATGCATTAGTGCTGGTTCGTGCAAAAAATGCTAGTACAGAACCCATTACATATTTTAGAATAGATATGGAATGGATTCCATCCAAACGGATCATATCCTGCACTTCTACCATGCACTATACAATTGTCAATCATACATACACACACATAAGTAACAATATCATCGTGCTCAAACATCATATGCATGAATCACACGAACATTAAAAAGCTTTAATTCATATTGACATCTCATAACTTCACTTTGCTTGGAAAGTTTCTTTCTTTTTTTAGATTACTCACAATTCTTTATAATACATTCCATTTAGGAAACATTTTTTTAAAAATCTTTTTCGGAAAACTCATATTTGAAACTCCCTTCCTTTTTCTGTTCTAGAAAACTATTTTACTAAAAATTTACTTTCGGAAACCTCATTCTGAAAATCTTTCTCTTTCTTGTACTTCTCTCTAAAACCGTCTTTCTAAGTTCATTTCTGAAACTCTTTTCTAAAAACTGAAATCTGAAATCCTTTTTTCGAAAACCGAAATCTGAAAATCAATATACTTTAAACACCATGCCGGTGACATAGGGCATTGTGTATCGCCGTCCCCCATGCCACCAAATCTCCTCCCAGGAATGTACCATTTGAGCGCAATCTTCACTCACGAATGTCCCATCTAAGCACAATCTCCACCCAGGAATGTCCCATCTGAGCGTAAAAAGATATCCAGGGGCACTATGTATCGCCGTCCCCCTAGTCCCGCTCGATGATCTAAAAGCGTCCCACCAGTCCTCCACATGTGCACATGTATCTAAATTCATCAATTCCAATTAGTGTGCAACTGGAATGGGTCAAATCCCAAATCCCGAATCCATATGATATTTGTCAATTCTAACAATGTATAACTGGGATGGGTCAAATCCTGAATCCCGAATCCATATGAAATCCGTCAATTCCATAATTATTCATAAAATCTCACTGGGATGGGTTTATACCCTAATCCCCATAAAATCCATTAAAACTTTTGTTTTGAAAATATTTAAAACTGTTAAATACTTTAAACTTTAAAATCAATTTCAACTGCAATTCAGAAAAGATTACCTAATATGCATGTTCAATACATTATGCTTTCATTCACTCAATACATGCTTTCATACTTACTTATACTCTATATGCTACTGCTATCACATATGCACATGTATGCATGCGTACTGTAGGCACTTTATTTTTGCATAAAGCCTAATGATGAGCCTCGTATGGAGGCACTACCCGCTAAGTTGCGAAAGTCGCGGGAAACGGAAGTCGAAAGGGAAAATTCAAAAAGTAAATACCTTGCCAAATTTAATTCATTTGTTTAGCCTCAGGTTCGCTCGATTAATCTATGTTTAAACTGTTAGCCTCAGCCCAAAACCCCCGCGACCGATAAAAGCCCACATGCCTCACACACCCATCTAACCTCTTCAAAACCCATTTCACCCAAAGCCCAATCCCAAAATATTCAACACATTTAAAACACATGTCACAAATCCAATCAAATCAAAATATTACCCTTCCTGGTTTAAATAAATCCCATTTCTAATATAAATAAATCACCTCACAAATTAAAGAAATTCCCCCACCAAAAATACAAATATCATTTCCTTAATCAAACACATCCCTTTATTGCATGATTTTTGTTTCCTTTTTTTAAAATCTCATGCAAGGAAACCCTAGCCCACTCTTATAAAAAGAGACCTATACCAACCCTAATGGTCATCTATCTCTCTTCCTTGGCTCTCCATATTCACGACAAATATATTCTCTCAACTCATACGACCACAAAAATACCCAAATTAATAACACTCACTCATCCTTCTTTCATACAAAAAACCCTAAACTAATAACCACTCACTCATCCCTCTTTCATGCAGCGAACCACTCATGTAAACCCTCACGTTAAAACACATATCACCCAACTTTACGCCACACATATAACCCAAACCTTTCTTTCTCGATAACTAGACACTCAACAAGACTCACACGGCAATTGACCACAAACCATAAGACCAGACTATCAACTCACGCACCTACAACCGACCCAGCTTCACGCCACACACATAAACCCTCACGCAGACCCCACGTTCAACACAAAACAACAAAACCCAAGCCACGTAGGCAATAAGCCTTAACTAACCAGCCCTCAACTGACCAAAAGCACAATAAATAAAATAAAACCTAGCTACATACGGCAGCCTATAAAATAACACACAAAGCCATAAACCAAGTACCAACTCAAAACATTGACCAGCGGCACAAATACTCTTCACAGCCAAGCAACAAACATACAAAGCCCCATAAAAATCGACCAAAACAGTAATAAAAAAGTAGTCTGAAACAATCCAAAAATAACCTAAAATAGTGAGCAAATACGACCACTAAATAGAAGCAAAAATAGTGAAGAAAGATAGAGAAACCAACAGTAAAAATAGTGAAACAGTGAAGGAAAATACCGAACCAGAAAACCAAAAAAGTTACTGAATATTATTACCCTTCCGGTGATGACGTAACGTAGCTGCCTTCCCAGTTTAAGATGTCTGACATAGCCAAGTTCAACGGGAATGGGGATCCGACGGTCTATCTTGGACAGTATGTTTCTGTGATGAGTTTGGTGGGCCTGTCGAAGCGTCAGGTTCAGAATATGTTCAGGATGTTGCTATATGGAGCGCTCGTGTTGTGGTATCACGGGCTGGAGAGAAAGTTCAAGGATGATTGGAGGGCATTGGCGGAGGCCTTTTTGAATCAGTATGTCACGGATTTGGAGATCGACTTATCGCTTCGTGATTTGGAGAATACCAAACAGAAGCCGGAGGAGAGCTTCAAGGATTATGTAGATCGCTAGATGAGCCAGCTTTTGAAGATGGAGACTCGGCCCTCGGAGAAGGACCATATCAAGGTGATCATCAAGGGTACTAAGCCTTCTATTTACGGCAAGCTGAGGAGGATGACCTCTATGATTGGCGATTTTCGACAGTTGAGGGAGACTGTTATGGACATTGAGGAGGAAGAAGCTGAGAACATAAAGTTTTATGGCCAGAATAGAAGGACTATTGGGGGGCCTTCTGAGAACAAGCCTGCCACTACTGAGGTCGCTGCCTTAAAAAATAGGCGATTCTCCAACCTTGGTAAGCCTCTGTCAAAGGTTCTTGAGAAGTTGAAAGGATAAGGACTCCTGAAACCTTTAGAACCTAGAACAGTTCCAGACCATGTGCCATACTATTTTGACTTAAACCAATACTGCCACTTCCACCAGCAGAAGGGCCATGAAACGGACAACTGCGCCCGCCTTAAGTATGAGATACAAAACTTCATTGACGCTCATAAGATACCCGACCCAAAAAAAGAACAACCTAACATACACAGAAATCCTCTACCTAACTACCACTCTGTTCCACCACCCATCTACATGATCAACTTCGGCCTACCCAAAACTTTGTCCTCCAAACTCTCAACCACCAAGCTTCTTGTATGGGGATAGGGGATTGCAGCAGTGAAGAACCATAGGCCAAGGAAGAAGACAATGCTGCAGACGATGAAGATGTTTTTCCTGATTTATTTAATTATAATCATGTATTGTTTTTTAATAATAAAGACATTGATTTTGCCTACTTGTTCGAGTCTTTTCCTAAATAGTTAAGCAAAAGTCCGGTGATGAAATTGTTCACTTTAGGTGAAACCTTAGAAACGATAAGTGTGAGATATGCTTTCATCTGATATTTTGAGTAGTTGATCTAGGTTAGACTTGCGAGCACTTAATTATAGGATCTTAGCAATGAAAGCCTGAGTAGTCGGCAAGGTGATTAGTTGAAAAAAAGTACGGATTGATGAATGACCGTTCGCTTAGATGTCCATCCTGACTTACTTATGTTACGATATGTGGTATGGTTGGAAACAAAAGAAAAGTCTCTAAGGAAGAAAATATAAACCACCTATAACCGATAAGCGTGAAGCTGCCCATGGGCGAGTATTAGGACCACCATGAGGAGAAATGCTACCTTAAATGGTAGGTGTGTAAAAAAAGAATAGACGAAAATTTGACGAAAGAAAAGGAAAAGAAAATCATATCACATTGAGTACGGAGAAGTAATTACAGAGCATGATCAAGACATCTAGGTTACTCGATCCCATTCTTTGAAACAAAATCATTGAGTTGGCTTACCCAAGGATCAAGCTGTAAAAAACCTTAGCACACATATACTTTGAGTCTGGTTCAGATCATTTATTCAAACAGTCACATTTGAGTTACATCGAGTACTTTGAAGGTTCTCCGGTTTCGAAGCTGGGCATCCTTTGAGGACGATAATATTTATAATTATTGGGACTATTTCGTAAAAGGCAATATAGTATGTTGATATGGAACGTTCCATCACATGATCTACTTTGACCTAGTGCAAGTAGCAAATGGCAGAAAGCTAAACCAAGACTGAGGGCGACCAGTCTACCACCCCACAAATAAGGGATATAAAGGGAACATGAGCCATGAGACAAAAGAGAACTGACCAATCACTAGAAGAGAATTGGCAAAAGGAAACTGTAAGCATGCCCAGGGGGCGACCAAAGACATTAGCATGCGAAAGGCACCAAAGAGCACAATAAAGGCCTAACCCATAGGAATAAGGATTACATCCATGCATACATGCATACATGTCACATGCACACAATCTTTGTCTTATTTTTTCACAGGTTTTGAAGAAAAACGGCAAAAAAAAAATCAAATTGGGAACAAGACCCACAACTCAATTTAGGAACAAAACCCACAACTCAATTTGGGAACAAGACCCACAACTCAAATTGGGAACAAGACCCTCAACTCAAATTGGGAACAAGACCCACAACTCAATTTTGGAACAAGACCCACAACTCAATTTGGGAACAAGGCCCATAACTCAATTCGGGAACAAGACCCATAACTCAAACTGGGAACAGACCCACAATTCAATTCGAGAACAAGAGCCACAACTCAAATTGGGAAACTCAGTTCGGGAACACGACCCACTTGTTGGTTTGGGAACAGGACCCACTCGCCATCAATCTCTCATCAAGTAACGGTTCAAAAATGAGCCATCTCTCATCAAGTAACGGTTCGGGAATGAACCACATCAACTAAGTAACGGTTCGGGAATGAACCATCTTTCATCAAGTAATGATTCGGGAATGAACCAGGGGTCAAGCACCTCGTCATCAAATCAATTCAATTCGAAGCATCTCGCGAAGCAGCAAGTAAGTACGACAGCCGACAAACCAGGTAAGTAAGTAAAAATACATGCATGGCTTTGATAGGATTATCACTGTCACACACTGCACAAGTCCCATTAAAGTAGGGGCGACCGTAGGCACCGTATTTTTACTTAAAGCCCAATGATGAGCCTCGTATGGAGGCACTACTCGCTAAGTTGCGAAAGTCATGGGAAACATACGTCGGAAGGGAAAATTCAAAAAATAAATACCTTGCCAAATTTAATTAATTTGTTTAGCCTCGGGGTTTGCTCGATTAATCTCTGTTTTAACTGTTAGCCTCGGCCCAAAACCCCTGCGACCAATAAAATCCCACATGCCTCACATACCCATCCAACCCTTCAAAGCCCATTTTGCCCAAAGCCCAATCCAAAAATATTCAACACATTTAAAACACATGTTACAAATCCAATCAAATCCAAATAATACCCTTCCTAATTTAAATAAATCCTTTCATAATCTAAATAAATTACCTCCCAAATTAAAGAAATTCCCCCACCAAAAATACAAATATCATTTCCTTAATCAAACACATCCTTTTATTGTATGATTTTTGTTTCCTTGTTTTAAAATCTCATGCAAGGAATCCCTAACCCACTCTTATAAAAAAGAGACCTAAACCAACCCTAATGGTCCTCTCCCTCTTCCTTGGCTCTTCATATTCACGACACATATATTCTTTCAACTCATACGGCCATAAAAAAAAAAACCTGAAACTAATAACCACTCACTCATCCCTCTTTCATACAAAAAACCCTAAACTAATAACCACTCACCCGTCCCTCTTTCATGCAGCGAACTACTCATGCAAACCCTCACGTTAAAAACAACTCAAACAACTTCACGCCACACACATAACCCAAACCACTTTCTCGGTAACTAGACACTCAGCAAGACTCACATGGCAATTGACCACAAACCATAAGACCAAACTGACAACTCACGCACCTACAACCGACCCAGCTTCATGCCACACACATAAACCCTCACGCAGACCCCACGTTCAACGCATAACAACAAAACCCAAGCCACATAGCCAATAAGCCTTGACTAACCAGCCCTCAACCGACCAAAAGCACAATAAATAAAAAACAAACCTAGCTACATACGGCAGCCTATAAAATAACACACAAAGCCATAAACCGAGTAACATCTCAAAATATTGACCAGCAGCATAAATACTCTCCACAGCCGAGCAACAAATATACAAAAGCCCCATAATAACCGACCAAAATAATAATAAAAAAATAGTTCGAAACAGTCCCAAAAATAACCTAAAACGGTGAGAAAATACGACGACCAAACAGCAGCAAAAATAGTGAAGAAATACAGAGAAAATAGCAGTGAAAATAGTGAAACAGCGAAGGAAAATACCGAACCAACAAACCAGAAAAGTTATTAAACATTAACCCTTCCGGAAAGGACGTAACGCACTCCCGGGAAGCGATTTAAAAGGTAAGACGTGAGGCCCTTTGTTATATTTCATTTTGTTATCCCGGACAGGGCATGCTTAGTTGGACGTGGAATACGTCCAACCGGGCATGCGAAGTCCTATATTAAAAATGGCCAAACTATTGGTCACATCTCTTTAATATTCCATATTTATCTTTATTTCAATTTCGCATTTAATTTATATTTATCATTGCTTTACTATTTCACATTTATTGTCAGTCATTTATCTTCCTTAAATATTTCACACTTATTTTACTATTTATCGCTTCCGTTATTTATTGTTGTTTCATCACTTGCATTATCATATTTCATGTATAGATTGAGTTAATGATTGCATTATGTTAAATGGTCGGTGCTATCTCTCGCGGTATATCGGATGGAAACCGAGACATAAATTTCATAACCGAATGCGAATGGACGGTAGTGCGGTCTGTATTTGGGATACAACTCCACGTACCACTTGAGAATCTTTCAAGCACGTGTTTCATTTTGTGAATTAAATCTATGTTTATTGTTTCTCTATTTATTTTCTGTGTGTTGTTTCTTTGTTTATACATTGTAACCTAGTGCGCATGAGCTAATTACGTTGGTTTAAAGGTCCTTCATTCGAGGGAAATACCTAAAGGCTACCTTTACCATAATATTTTGTCGCGCCTTTTATTATTCTGTTATTTACCCTTTGTATATCATTAATTTGTTTATTCATGTATTGTTACTTGATGCGCATGGGCTAATCATGTGGTTTAAAGGTCCTCTATTTGAGGGAAATGCCTAAAGGCTATCTTTACCACGATGTTTTGCCGTGCCGGACGAAGTACGTTTGATTGAACGTGAGATATGTTCACAATCGGGCATATGAGGTCCAATATTATTTATTTTTTTATTCATGTATTGATAATCTAGTGCTCATGAGCTAATCATGTCGGCTTAAGGTCCTCTATTCGAGGGAAATTCCTAAAGGCTACCATTACCATGACATTTTACTGTGCCGGATGAAGTATACTTGGTTGAATGTGAAATACGTTCAATTAGGCATACAAGGTCCCATATAGACGTTGGCATTGGTCGCATCTATTTTATTATTATGTTATTTACTTTTCGCTTATTGTTGCTTTATTTATTTACGCATTGCTATCTCGTGCGCATGGGCTAATCACGTTGAGATAAAGGTCCTCCATTTGAGGGAAAAGCCAAAAGGCTACCTTTACCACGATGTTTTTCCGCGCCGGGTCGCACCTTTTTTTCTTCAAATTTTGTTATCCACCTTTTTATTTTATATTTATCACTTCGTATCATCCTATTAGTTATTTCTATTCATTCTCTGCCGCATCACTTCACGTTACTTCCATGCATGCTTGCCTCTTTAGTTATTTCTTTTACATTATGCACTTAATTATCCATTTTTATTATTAATGCTTTTACAGTTATTGTTAATTACATTATTACACTTCATTGTTTAATATGTTTATGGAATTATGCATTTGCCGTCATTTTTATTTACGTTTATGGGTGTGCAAGCTTCTATGTTGATTAAATTATCTTGCATGTGTTGCATAAAACTTGGTTACATTATTGTATAAATTCTTTCATTACAATTGGCATAAGTAATGGACCATTCCAAACCCAACGGTTTGAGGTCTTCCCTTGCGAGGGGTGAGTGTAGCCTTAAATTATTTCCCAGTTTACACTGGGTGGCGACTCCATTTATTCTCCGATTTAGTCCCCCGCGGGCTAGTCCGTACTATAGACCGGGCCGCGAGCCCGGACAGCGTCGCCTATCTCTGTGGCCCTTCCCACACGTACATACATATTCATAACACATACTTATACATATATTTATCTTCTATCATGTATACACATAAATCCATAACATGCGACAATGTTCTTGTTCACATTACATACTTCCATTTATATAGGTTCATGCTTACACTCATGTATATATGTTCTTATCAATTCAAACATAATATAACATAACATATACTCTGTACATACATTTGACTATACTAGCATATACTTGCATAATTTCATATATTAACACATACATTTGTTTTCATGCTCAAATTCAACATATTAAAATTCTAACTTATCCATCAGAGTCACCATTTTTTCCATGCGTTTCATACATACCGTGCATTCCCAAGCGTATCTACATAAAATTTATATATTCTATACATTCAGACATCTGCAACTTTTAATAGCATTTCTAAGCATATCATGTGCTACCAAATATTCACTTATATTATTAATACCTCATAACTCGTGTTCGTACATTTCTATCATCATCTTAATATATACGTGTGTTTCTGATTTGAACAAGCACCAGTAATCATGCTTTAATGGATATACTCACAACTATAAGTCCAATCACTTATTACTTTCATAATCCAGTTTTCTGTATTTTACCGAGTTTGATTTAAATGTCCAGATTTTCATGCTTTCTATGTTTCACACATTTTCCGTATCTCGCATTCACTAAATCTTTTCTCGTTTACGTTCTTACTAATGAAATCTCTAAAGGTTTCCTAGCATATTCTTTGTCAAGTTCTACTTTCATCTTTTCAGATTCTTTAAATCCTATCATTTAAAAGCATACAAACCCAAGGAAATCCTAGCATAGTGTACTTAACTGGACTCCAACGTTATCCGAGTTTAATACTTTGTATTTTCACCATCAGGTATCCAAAGCATGTACACATCAACTCCACTTCTGGCATGGGGAAATCAACTTTAAATCACGAAAATCTTCATCAAAATGACATTGAAGGCTTGAAGAACTTTGAGAGGATGATGAAGTCGTCTCTCACGTTTTTATCTCTGGAAATGGAAGGGGAAATAGTGACTTTTTCTTTAAAAAAATTGGCTGTTTTTTTTTTTTTTTTTTTTGGTTAAATGAGTGTCTAAGATTAAACCACATGGCCAATTTTAATCAAACCCATAACAGTGCAGGTCATCCAGAAAAACACTCATTTTGAACTTAGTTTGGTTCCGAATTTGAAGAAATATTCAACATGAAGTTTGTGCGTCTATGTCTTAGCTTCGAAACGGTATATGATTCGTCAAAATCGGAGTGAAAACGAAATAGTTGCAGCTATTTTACTAACAGTTATTCAAAATGGAAAATTTAGCGAAAAAATGCTAAAACTTGAAAATTTATCCCGAGTCTCCGATCGGGATTTCTAAGTCATAGAAATCATTTTTATATCCTAAAATGAATATTAACATTCTTCACACAATTATTTACTGTGCTGGGCATGTTACATGCTACCGTTCTGTTATAACAAGACACAAAACACATATTTTTAGAGAAATCTAAGGAGGAGGGTTAAAGAGCGACAAGAGGAGACGAAGACGATAACGTCCGAAGAGGAAGAGATTCGATTCGAGTTTAATCATCTAGTTTATTTCTTTAAACTCTAATGATATCAATTATGTTGATGACCCTACTTTCATTGTTTTATTATTTGGTCATGAAGTAACTCTATTATTCTAGAGGATGATGTAACTAATGCTTGAACCTATGTGCTGTTTGCTAATTTGATTTATATAATGTGGTATTTCAAGTTATTTGTATTCTCTTATTAATGCTTCTTATTTGTTGGCCACAAATTGAGATGATGCATGTTTAGAATCTATCGCTTGGGATAGAGGGATTTTGAATAAGATTTAGAGAATATAACCTAGGAGTTTCATAAAGTTCGGAAGAATCTATAGTTCCTTTGAAGTCGTTAACACGAAATCACGGAACGTAATGAATTGTTGATTACTAGATTTTTATAGGGATATCGAAGTATATAATTAATAATCTTTTCGCTGTTGCTCGAGAGAGAGTGGAATACTTTAGGATTCTTGACTTATAAATAATGTAACAAAATAAAGATTGATTGGCATAACAAATACACAAGAGATAGCTAGGTGAAATTAGACTCTAGAATTTCTCTCGTATTGGTTTCTTCTACTTAAATATTTTTATATCTTATTTATTTTGTTTAATCTTTATTAATTATTTTCTAAATAAAGTTAGGATTATCAATTATAGTACTTAGTGTGAGTTGAACACAATCTATGTGAGTTCGACACTCTTCACTCATCTTTACTAAAACTTGACACTGTATACTTGTGTTACGATCTAAAATATCTCAATAAGTTTTTGACGTCGTTACCAAAGATTGTTAATTTAATTCACATTAATACTATTACCAAGTAATCTTAGCTTTAATTTGGATTTTTATTTTATTTGTAAATTATTTGTGTTTTAAGTTTATTTTTGTTTTGTTTTGTTTTGATTGTGATTTTTATCTTTCTGTGGTTCAGTGAATGCGAAGATCCACAAGTCTCGACTCGCTCTTGTTTGATCCTAAAATAGAAAGAACAGCGAGGAGACTAAGGAAAGAAAGGAAATTTGAGAAAGTGGCAATGGCGGCTGAAAACAGAGAGAATAATCCACGCATGTGGCAATCCGAGATCACTTTAAGCCGGTCATAGACAATAACTATTCTAGGATTGCGCATCCACCAATCAACGCTAATAATTTAAAGCTGAAACCTGTATTGATCAACATGGTGCAAAAGAATCAGTTTGGGGGTTCTACTGTAGAGGATCCCAATGTGCATCTAAGGATGTTCTTGGAGGTGGCAGATAACATAAAAATGAATGGTGTAACTAAAAAGGCCACCATACCACGCTTATTCCCATTCTCTTTAAGGGATAAAGTGCTAGGTTGGCTACAATCAATTCCAATGGGAAGCATCTTGACATAGGAAAACATGGCTACTAATTTCTTGTGAGATTTTTTCAATGAACTAAATCAGCCCAACTGAGAACATAAATTAGCATATTTAGGCAGTTGGAGACTGAGAATCTGTATGAGACTTACTTAGGAGATTCCTAAAGCATAATTTCGAAGACTGGGTTTAGATTCAATTATTCTTCAATGGGTTGAATGGTCCTAATAGAATCACAGTCGTTGCAAAGCAGGAGGAGGAATTTCATTCAAGAAATCTGCTGAAAATGTCCCTGCTTTATTAGAGGAGATGTCCATAAATAACCATCAATGGCCAACTGAATGCCCAATTGTGACTAAGGTTACCGGTACGTATGAGGTGGATCATATTATTGCACTACAGCTCAAATGTTATCCATCACACTCATTTAGCAGCATTGATCAATCAACAAAGCCAACCATCTATTGAAGCTGCTACGTAAGTGTAACATCCTGATTAATTTAGTGTGTTTGCATAAATTATATTTTTGCGCGTAGGGTCGCATCCGAACGCGAGATTTATTTTTCAGGTTGGAACATTTGTATCAAATTAATTTTAAGTTTTCATTAATTAATTTGAGGGGTAAAATTAAAAAATTATTACACTAGTGAAAATAAAGAAATAAACCTATAAATTTTTAAAATTTACTCAAAACTTCTAGAAACATACACATGTATATATATATAAATAAATAAAAACAAAACACCTTTAAATCACACACACCCACGTGTAGGATAACACACACGCCTATCATATACACACACACAACACGTACAGGAAAGAAGAAAAAAAACAGAATAGCGAGAGAGCAGAGGGAGATCGAAAAAAAAATGAGTCAAACGATTCAGGATTGATATTTGTTAATATGTTTTACGGTTATTTTGGAAGTATCTGAAGTGCTTTGCAATATGAAGTTTTTATTTTCAAATTTTAGATTAAGAATGAAATAATAGAGTATTAGAGAAAATACCATTGCAACTGCATGCTACATTTTTTTTATTCGGTCTTGGGACCTTTATGGGACACAATTTTTATAAAAAAAATAAAAAATTAGATATTTATAGACTTGCAGGTAGTTCTCATATGAGTTATGAAATTGCATATAGGAATAAATCATAGTATTAGATTCATGATTATTCAAATAGCTTTTATGCAAAGCAGATTTTAATGTGAATATGTATTGTGGAGTCAAGATATCTTGAAATATAAAAAGTTCTATGATGTTGATAGTCTGAATCATGAAATATTTTGAAATATGATTTGATAAGTTGGTATTTGTTTTCATAAAAAAAAATAAAGAAAATATTTCCAGTCAAGATATCTCGAGATATAAAAAGTTCTATGATGTTGATAGTCTGAATCATGAAATATTTTGAAATATGATTTGATAAGTTGGTATTTGTTTTCATAAAAAAAAAATAAAGAAAATATTTCCGCCACGGTGATTGATGATTTATGTTTTTAACCCTCCATGGTGATCGTTTATGTTACGTTCCGATTTGGCCACCTGGGCGATCGTTACGGGTCCAGACCATCGAAAATGGCTGGCCCACTACTCTGTCGACATGGTCCGTACACTGTTAGGTCTTTGTGCGCGACCGAGCAGTGGATGATCGGTATGTATTTTGAAAATCATGCATCAAAAATTTATTTTAATTGACACATATTTATATTTTGGGGGGGAAATGATTTCAAAAGAATTGCATGTCGATTTAATATATTTTGATACTACTTTTAATACTATACGATAAGATGTTTTATTTATTTTCGTCTCAGTGGTCGTTTTATTTTTCCTTGGTGTGGTTCTGCTGAGATGATCGGTTATTGTTATGTTTCCGCCCCGACGATCGGTGTATGCATTTATGTTTTTCATAACTCATCATATGTTTCCGCCGGGGTGATCATTAGGGTCTAAGCCATCAGAAATGGTATGACCTAACCCTCTGTCGGCAGGGGATCGATACGTTCATTGTCCAATATGTGCGCGTGATTCGGGCATTGGGCGATCGTTTATATTTCGTCCAGTAAGTTAGGTTGGATGATCGGTATGGTTTTACGAAATGGATTTTGATTAATTTTGTTTACAAAGGATTTCTTAAATGCATTTTCAATTGGTTCGATAAATTTCAAACTACTAACATCATAAGAGCTTACAAGGTTATATATTCCGTTTAGATGTGTCTATAGATTTAATGGTCGATACAAAAGGTTATGTTCGTTATAAGAACATATATGTAGGTTTATTGTTATATATATTTCTGATAGGTATAGTGATGTTTATGTAGATTATGAGTTATGCTTAGAGATTATACATTTTAGGAATTGTTTGAGTTGAGAACAACTGCAACTAGTGAATGATAATAATGAAATGAATGCATGAAAGATAAAATATTTCGTAATTCCGATTTGATGACAGTTCAATGAAATAAAAGAAAGATAATTATAATAAATGCCTGAACTAGACTAATAAAGAGTATATAGGTGAGTAGTGAAATGTCAGAACAACTGCTGTTTTTGTTTTTGGTATTTTTGAGTTTTACAGGTTGGAGACCTGATCGGTCGACCCCAGACATCAGAGCTTGAGAAGCTGGATAGCAGTGTTGCAGTCAGCCAGTCACAGGTCTTGGGAGTAACAGAGTCAAATTGTATAAGCTTAATTGTGGAGGATTGAATTGTATAAGTTTATTTGTAAAAGTTTTTATTCATATGTACTTTCGGGCATGAAGGCCAGTTGTATTGTGTTTTGAGTTCATTGTTTTAGGAATCTATTATGTGTTGGGCCCTATAGGATATATTGAGGTGTTGGACTTTGATTCAGGTTGCATGACTTTTAGTAGAGATCATGCCAAATTTTCGTCAGAGACAGAGGCTTATGGAGACAGGATTAGCCTGTCTCCTGCCGGTAACATCCTATCCAAGGCGGGACGTTACAGTTTTGGTATCAGAGTAGAGGTTTTAGAGTATCGGTGACAGCAGCTGCTGGCTATTCGACTATCTCAGTAAGTGTATGTTTTGTTTAGACAATTTCAGTCTTTGCTTGTTATTCGATTTTAGTGTACCCAGGTAAGGATTCGAGGACGAATCCTATATAAGGGGGGTGAATGTAACATCATGATTAATTTAGTGTGTTTGCTTAAATTATATTTTTGCTCGTAGGGTCGCATCCGAACGAGATTTATTTTTCAGGTGGGAACATTTTTATGAAATTAATTTTAAGTTTTCATTAATTAATTTGAGGGGTAAAATTAAAAAATTATTACACTAGTGAAAATAAAGAAATAAACCTAAAAATTTCTAAAATTTACTCAAAAATTCTAGAAAAACATACACATGTATTTTATATATATATATATATATATATTGTAACATCCCAGATTTTTCGGACTAATCTAGAGAATTCCCAGACTGACGTTATAGTCTCGGGAACAGGACGGTAATGAGGAATAAGAGTTCAAGTGATGTAATATGAGTTAGAATAATAGATTATGAATTTTAGTCGCGTTGGAAAACGCGTGGGATCAAAAGTCGGTTACGCGATTTTCGTAAAACGCGTAAAGTTTACTGTTTTGACCACAGAATTAGCAAACGAACTCCGATCGAGTTGATTCTTAGTCTATCAGACTCGTTTTTCCGAGACGAACAACTTTCGTGTTGAACACTTTTCGAGAATCGCATCAGAAGGGCTTAAAAAGCAGTAATTTCCGAAAATACCCTTCCTAGTGGGGGCATTTTGGTCAATTCCGAAATTAAGATATTTTTTTGCTTTATTATTAATATTAAAAGGAAATGCAGAAAAAAAAAGATGATAAGACGCATACGCAGGGAGAGAGAAAGAGAGGAGTGGTGCGCCGGCGGCCACCGGCCGGCTTCACGTCGGCGGACCCCCGGCGCCTGGTGCGTCCGGCCACGGCGCACACGCCGGTGGCCGGCGTCGGCACCAGCAGTGTCCAGATCGGCGGCAGGAAGGGGAATTTGGGCGCGGCATGGGTTTCGATTTTCTGGCTCGTCGGTTTGTTTCACGAGCCGTGCCACCCGTCAAATTGAAGCCCTCGACGAGTACTACGAGATGGTGGTGATGGTTTCGCCGAACATCAGCCGGTTGCACGCAAAACGAGAGAAGAAGCCGCGGATGAATAGTAGACCCAGATGAACAGTAACTCCGATCGGAATTTCGATCACACCAGCGCGTTCTTATGGCCGAGGGGAGTCCGAATAATGCCTCAGAATTTCGGTACGACTTTCCGTTCAAAATTCGTTATTTTAAAGTGTATCGATTCGTGTTCGGATGCTTCTAGAAATCTCGTAGTGTAGTAAATTAGCATGAAATAAATTGGATATGTTTTAATATGTTAAAACGATGAATGTGGTAGAATCCGGGGAGAATCGGACGAGATATGATCGATCCGGTAGATTTAGCGAGATTTCGGTAAAATGGAGTTTCTCGCGCGACTGAGTGTAGATGGTCGTAAACATAGTTATGATGTAAATAAAGTATTTTGAGAATAACTGAGTATTTCCGAATTAGTTCGGAGGGTTCGAGACCCTTCCGTAGCGTTTGCGGAAACTTTTCCGCAAGTTTTGCCGCAAACGCGTAAAATGAGAATCTGAGGCATCTAGTCATTTCAGAATAGCAAGTGAGCATGTATTAGATCAATAAAGTTTAGATCGTAGTATTAGAGTTGTTTCGGGTGTTCCGGGGATGTCCGTAGTTTAGTATGGATAAGTTGTAAGTTCCGCAAATAGCGGTTCTAACAGATGTTGTGATTTGTTTTGACAGATCAGACCCGGATCGCGGGCGTTCGCTTAGCCAGGTAAGTAACTCATGTTCTGAGTATTTGGTATACTTAACGATGTTCGAAACTAGTAATGTAATAAGATAGTATATAGATATATTCATGAAATCTATATATATAAGGATGAATATAGGACAAAGAGACATGTGTATTTGTATGCAAACATAGATGAGGATAAACAATTATAAACATACATATAAGCAAGAGATAAGTATGAGTATATAGAAGTAAAGAGACGCATGACTGATGTAAATAAGTATATGTATTTATATAGATTGATAGAGCATATGATTGATATTATGTTTATAATCATAATTAAATGAGACTTGGGTATGGGGGTTGTAGAAAGCTACACCCTAGGGAATGGGATTAAAGTTTAAAGAGCGATAAAATTGTAAAGAATTAAATATATACAAGCACTGATGCATACATAAGGGTACAAAATCAAGAACATGAGCAAAGCATACTGATGATATCTTATGCTGATAAAACATAAGGTAAGTTGCATAAAGTAATAAGTGAACTGGTATATGGTGAGTATGTGTATATGTGTGTATATTGGATTTGGGAATGAGTTAAATATGCCAATGTGAATTGATGCAGTCTTGATAGCATGTATGTGATGAGTTTAAGCATGTTAGACAAGTTTTGTGTATGCTTAGTAAAATGCATGTATATGAATAATCTCAAAGTGTTTTAGATACACATGATTAAATGTATGTACATGTGTGACATTTAATGAATCGTGACTAGAGTAGAGAGAAGCATGAGAAACGCATATATGCATGTGCATGTGTGTGTGTGTGTGTGTTAAGTTTTCAGTAGTTGAGCAAACGATAACAATGTTTTCAACAGTTTCAAATGTTTTAAAGAAAGATTTCAAATGCTTCTGAAAAGAACCGTATTTCAGAAATTGTTTTTACAGTTTGAGTTACTGATTATGGTTTTATGATTTTCTTTTCGGGGCATGAGGTAAAACCTCACCCCAGTACGTAACTTGAGACACCGATGGAATTGACGGATATCATATGGATTCGGGATTGGGGATTTGACCCATCCCAGTTTTACATTGTTGGAATTGACAGATTTATACACATGTGCACATGTGGAGGACTATGGGCGGAGATGCGCCTACGGGCGGAGATGCGCCTATAGGCGGAGATGCGCCTTCGAGCGGAGATGCGCCTTCGGGCGGAGATGCGCCTACGGGCGGAGATTTGCCTTCGGGCGGAGATTTGATTTTCAGAAAAAGGATTTCAGATTTCAGTTTTCAGTTTTCAGAAAACAGTTTCAGAAAAGAGTTTCAGAAAAGAGTTTCAAAAAAAGAACTTAGAAAGACGATTTTAGAAATAAGTATAAGAAAATGAAGATTTTCATAAAGAGTTCTCAGTTTTCAGGTTCCTAGTAAACAGCTTTCAGAAATCAGAGATTTAAAGCATGATTTTAAAAAAGATAAGTTTTATCAAAAGGTTTCCAAACTGAGTTTCAGAAAGAATTTTCAGAAAGAACAGTTTCTCAAAAAAAAAAGTATATTCTAAAAGCACGACATGTTAGAGTATGATTTACAAATCATGCATATACAATATGTATCCTAGTAATTCATCTGAGATGCACTTAGTTGATGTTAATGCATGATAGTGTGACCACATTCATGTAAGTATATAACAGGAGTTTATGTGAATCATATGTCTACATACAATGAGTATTTTAGAAAACATTGATGTATGATAACATGATATGATGACATGATTCTATTTATATCAGTACGTGATTACTAACAGTATGAGAATAGAAATAATATTTTATATTACCGATTTGATGATATTTCAATAACATGAGAGAAAGACAACTATTTTTAGTGTCCAAACCAAACTAGCAAAGAATGAATAAGAAATCTAAGAGATAATTGAGT
This sequence comes from Zanthoxylum bungeanum, assembly GCA_019454045.1. Lineage (NCBI taxonomy): Eukaryota > Viridiplantae > Streptophyta > Magnoliopsida > Sapindales > Rutaceae > Zanthoxylum > Zanthoxylum bungeanum. The sequence goes on along the minus strand of SKCR01028693.1, from coordinate 249,660 downwards.
AGCGCAGCAAAAGCGTGAAGGGTTTTGATGAAGCTGTTGATGATATGTGTGAGCAAACAAAAGGACTAGTAACAAGTAATATGTTTGTAAATGGGTAAGACTTAGATAGTTAGCTCAGACCTAATACTTAGTTGCGTATGTTATAAGCATAGTAAACATTTAATGAATGATGAATTGTTGATATGTTAAATAGAGTAGTAAGAAAGTAATTTAGATAAGTTATCTGAACTTTAGGTAGTAAAGTAAAAGAAGATAAGAAGTTAAAAAAAGGAAAAGGTGTGAGACTTGTGTGTAAGCAACGCAGTATAATGTATTATGATTATTATATAGATGAGATCTTAAGTGTGTTGTAAATTTAAATGGTTCTGTTACGAACCGACATATTATTAATGAAAAGAGGATACATGTCGTACATATGATAGTATGGTTTATTTAATAATGATATATGATTTCAATGATTGCAAATGAATAAGCTAGAAGCATGTTACGAGAAAAACAGATAGAGATGAGTGTATGGATATTTGCCAATTTGCTACGAACCAGATAGTATGAGGAGTTGGTAATATAGAGGATATGTGAATCACTTAGAAATTTCAGGAATAATATGTAATTGAAATTTAAACCTTGCATGTGTATGTTGCTCAAGGTAGAAGCATAGTTACTTACTGAGTCTTATGACTCACTATACTACAGTGTTTGAGTTTTGCAGGTTGGCGACCTAAACGGTCGACCGTGGATTTCAGAGTTGCGGAGCAGTTGGATAGCAGCGTTGCAGTCAGCCAGTCACCAAGTCTTGGGGAAGTCGAGTCGTGTATTTGAGTATTGCTGTAACGTGCTGAGCACATATGCTTATGTTGTAAAGTTTTTTTTGTATATACTTACTTTCGGGCACGGAGCCCTGGTTGATTATGTCTTTTTGTCTGCATCGCATATTTGTTGGGTCCTTGGTTTTCATTGATGTTGTGATTCCGGCCTGAGGCCGAGATTTTATGTTATGTTGTATTTGGATGCTGGCTCTAGGCCAGGTTGCATGATGATACGAATACATCATGCCGAAATTTCGTTAGAATCAGAGGTTCATTGAGATGGGTTTAGCCTGTCTCATGCCGGTAACATTACTGCTAAGGCGGGATGTTACATATATATATATATACTGTGGAGTCAAGATATCTCGAGATATAAAAAGTTCTATGATGTTGATAGTCTGAATCATGAAATATTTTGAAATATGATTTGATAAGTTGGTATTTGTTTTCATAAAAAAAAAAAAAGGGTTTCGGCCACAATGATTGATGATTTATGTTTTTAACCCTCCGTGGTGATCGTTCAAGTTACGTTCCGGGTTGGCCACCGGGGCGATCGTTACTAGTCCAGAACATCGGAAAATGACTGGCCCACTACCCTGTCGACATGGTCCGTACACTGTTAGGTCTTTGCGCGCGACCGAGCAGTGGACGATCGGTATGTATTTTGAAAATCATGCATCAAAAATTTATTTTTGACTGACACATATTTATGTTTTAGGGGAGGGGAAATGATTTCAAAAGAATTGCATGTCGATTTAATATATTTTGATACTACTTTTAATACTATACGATAAGATTTTTTCTTTATTTTTCGTCTCAGCGGTCATTTTATATTTTCTTGGTGTGGTTCCGCTGAGATGATCGGTTATTGTTATGTTTCCGCCCCAACAATCGGTGTATGTATTTATGTTTTTCATAACTCATCATACGTTTCCGCCGGGGTGATCGTTAGGGTCTAAGCCATCAGAAATGGTATGACCTAACCCTCTATCGGCAGGGGATCGGTATGTTCATTGTCCAATCTGTGCGCGAGATTCGGGCATTAGGCGATCATTTATATTTCATCCAGTAAGTTAGGCTGGATGATCGGTATGGTTTTACGAAAATGGATTTTGAAATTAATTTTGTTTACAAAGGATTTCTTAAATGCATTTTCAATTGGTTTCGAGAAATTTGAGACTACCAATATTATAAGAGCTTACAAGGTTACATATTACGTTTAGCTATGTCTATAGATGTAATGGTCGATATAAAAAGGTTATGTTTGTTATAAGAACATATATGTAGGTTTATAGTTAGATATAGTTCTGATAGGTATAGTGATGTTTATGTAGATTAGGAGTTATGCTTAGAGATCATACATTTTAGGAATCGTTTGAGTTGAGCACAACTGTAACTAGTGAATGATAACAGTGAAATGAATGGTTGAAAGATAAAATATTTCATAATTCCGATTTGATGATATTTCAATGATATAAAAGAAAGATAATTATAATAAATGCATTAACTAGACTAATAAAGAGTATATAGGTGAATAGTGAAATATCGGAACAGTTGCTGTTTTTGTTTTTGGTATTTTTGAGTTTTGCAAGTTGGAGACCTGATCGGTTGACCCCAAATATGAAATCTTGAGAAGCCGGATAGCAGTGTTACAGTCAGCCAGTCACAGGTCTTGTGAGTAACAGAGTCAAATTGTATAAGCTTAATTGTGGAGGATTGAGTTGTATAAGTTTATTTGTAAAAAAATTTATTCATACGTACTTTCGGGCATGGAGCCCAGTTGTATTGTCCTTTGAGTTCATTGTTTTAGTAATCTATTATGTGTTGGGCCCTATAGGATGTATTGAGGTGATGGACTTTGATCCAGGTTGCATGACTTTTAACAGAGATCATGCCAAATTTTCATCAGATTCAGAGGCTTATGGAGACAGGATTAGCCTGTCTCATGTCGGTAGCATCCTATCCAATGCAGGATGTTACATACTGCTAATAGAATGCTTTTACCTGACGAATGATTTGAGCAAGTCCAGTATGTGAACAATCAGACCTTCAACAACTATAGAGGCAATCCTATGCCTAACTACTCTCATCCGAACCTGTCATATGCTAATACAGAGAATGCATTGCAACCGTTATTTGGCTTCAACTATCAAAGAGTTGAGCAAAAACCTCCCTTAGAAGACCTCATGCGCACATTTGTTGCTAATATTTCAGTGAGGTTTGAGAAGAATGAATCAAGGCTGAACAATATTGAGACACACATGGGAAATATAGGGGCAATAATGAACTCTTTAGAAGAACATATTGGCCAGATTGCTTCCTCCATGACCAATCAATAATAAGGAGCATTTCCTAGTAATACTGAGAGAAACCCTAAAGAAGAACGTTAAACAATCTTTTTCATGTCATAACAACCAGTGGATACCAAAAAGAAGCCAACATGACCATTTAGGTGGTTGCACTGGCTGAAGACGTTAAACTTAGCGCTAGCGGGGAGGCATCTCTTGCATTTATTTTATTATTATTTTCTTTATTTTTTATTTTTATTTTTTTGTGTGTTATTTATTTATTTATTCGTTTGCATGTTATTTATACAGGTAGCACGAAACACACAAAGCTCGCGCAACCAAATCTGACTAGTAGGAGCCTGAAAAACTCCATGCATGGTAGTGTTGTTCTTTACTCAGAGGTGGTGCTACACTAGGAACAGCAGGGGCTTCAGCCCCTCCTGGGCCCATAAAAATAAATTTGTTTCACTGTTTTTTAAGGGTAATTTTTTTTTTTATCATTGTTTATGTTCTCAGTTCCTCTGTGTGGAAATAGCTGAATTTTCAGTTTTTTTTCTTATTTTTGTAAAATCTATCACAAGCATAAAGGTCGAGATCTCCCCTCTTTAAATCATTTTATTTAGATGATTTTGTGAATATAAGCCTTTGTCGTTCGCATCAATGAAATACATTGTGTTCTACGAAATAATTTGAATCTTCATTATAGTTTCTTTGAAAATTTCTTAATTTTGTATTGAGAGTTTTAATTTTACTTCTATTTGATTATTATTTTTATTTTTGGTTTGTTAGGGTAAAATCAATATAATTACTATGAGTTCTATGATTTTAGAAAATTTACATCACAATCTTATTAAAAGAAAACTAAGTATTGTTTAAGTGAAGATAAAGATTTCGTAAATTTTATCCAAATAATATTTTTCCAATGGATCTCAAATCACTGGAATTTTACCTTCAAAATTACATCACATATCTAAGTTTTGACAATGAGTTTTTAAGAATTAAAGAAATTTATTGAATTTGCAAGAAAAATAATTGAGACTAAAGAATATAAATGTTTCTATTAATTTATTTATTGGTTGTATTAATATTGATTTTACTAATTATCATAACTCCAGTAGCAATTACATTTTCATTTATGCATTTTATAAAAAATTGATTGTGAAATCAAATGAAAGATCAATGGTTGAATGATAGTCTGTGTGTATATATAGACAAAGATATTTTTTGCATTGATAATAATGAGGTTATCATTTAACATTTTCAACAAATGAAAATTCTTCAAGAGCGGTTATAAAAAAATATTTTAATGAAATTTAAAATTTTAGTATCTATTCCTGTTGTTATTTAAAAATTATATTATTCTTTGAAATTAGCCCCTCCTATATTAAATTTCTAACTCCACTACTGTCTTTACTCTATTTATTTCTGTTGATCTTACATTGAGGACAATGCAAGTTTTAAGTTTGAGGGTGTGTGCATGTAGTGATAGTTCTTGCTATTAAAAAAATTATTTTTATTCCTTGATAGTAAAGCATAAGTCTAATGAAATTTTATTTACTTTAGATCAAATCTTAGAAATGATAAGTCCCAATTGATTTTTATCTGATGCCTTGAGTAGGTGATCTAGTTTAGACTCGTAAACACTTAATAATAGGTTTTTAGCAGTAAAAACCTAGGTAATTGGCAAAGTGACTAGTTGAAGAAATTTCTTGGTGATGAATAACTGTTTGCTTAGATGTCTATCTCAATTTGTTAGTGTTATGATGTATGGTATGGTTCAAAAAAACAACAGAAAAGAAAAAAATTGAAAGAAAATAAAATGAAAAAGAAGTTAAACCAACTATAATCGATATGCGTGAAGCTACCTATGGGTGAGTGTTAGGACCACCATAAGGAGAAATGATACCTTAAAGGATAAGTGTGTTGGGAAAAAATGAAAAAAAAAAATAAAAGAAAAGGAAGGAAATAAAATCGTACCATACTGAGCACAAAAAAGGCAAATACATAGTACTTTTGAGATATCTATGTTAGTTTGACCCATCAGATCTCAATTTTCTAGATGAAACCATTAAGTTAGCTTACTTAGGAGTCGCATTGTGACCAAACCTTTACACACACACACTATGAGTCTGGCTTAGATAATTTATTCAAGAACTTGGATTTGAGTTGTTTTGTGTACTTTGAAGGTTCGCTGATTTCATTGGTCAGCATTTTTTTAGGACAACATTTTATGTAACTATCGAGACTATTTTCTTTATTTTTATAATTTTGCATGATTGCATGTGTGTGAATGATGTTTGTGGAAATCTTCATTGTAAGCCCTCACGAGACTATAACTCATCCACTAGGGACGCCTAGGGTTTAAAGGCTTGTTGCATACGCTAAAAGCAATCGTGATCCCTAAGAAAGTGGCCTAGTTATTTTTGTTACTTATTGTTTGTTTATTTATTTATTTTTTATTTTGTCTTTTGCTCGGGACTAGCAAAATCTTAAGTTTGGGGGTGTTTGATAAGTACTATTTATACCATTTATTCCGGCATTCTTAGCTTACTATTTTGTTAGATTCCATATCACTTAATGTATTTTATAGTTTCTTTTATGTTTTATTTATAGGAAGCATTGGAACATAGATCTTGGGGCAAATGTACGTGTTTTGGGACCCGGTTGATCAGAAGCACACGGGGAAGAGTAGAAAGCGCAGAAATCAGCACGCTAGAAAATTGACTAGTGTCGCGGCTCCACTCATGGGCATCGCGACGCCTCTTCAAGATCACTCATACATAACTGCCTCAAGTTGAGCACCGCGGCGTCACTTGCCAGCACCTCGACACTGCGCAGACTCCAAGAAACATCAATTTTTAGAGTTTTACATGCATAAGGACTCTACGACTTTATTATGAATATACAAGCTCGTCCAAAACCCTAGAAATGAGGCTAATATATAACATAAGACACAAAACACATATTTCTAGAGAGATCTAAGAAGGAGGGTTGAAGAGCAACAAGAGGGGACGAAGGCGGTGATGTCTGAAGAGGAAAGAATTCAATTCGGGTTTAGTCATCTAGTTTCATTCTTTAAACTCTAATGATATTCATTATGTTTATGACCCTACTTTCATTGTTTTATTACTTGGTCATAAACTAACTCTATTATTCTAGATGATGATGTAACTAATGCTTGAACCTATGTGTTGTTTGCTAATTTGATTTATATAAAGTGGTATTTAAGTTTATTTATATTCTCTTGCGTTTAATGCTTCTTATTTGTTGGCCACAAATTGAGATGATGTATGTTTAGAATCTATCACTCGGGAGAGAGGGATTTTGAATAGGATCTAGAGAATATAACCTAGGAGTTTCTTAGAGTTCGGAAGAATTTATAATTCCTTTGAAGTCATTAACACAGATTCATGGAACGTAATGAATTGTTGATTACTACATTTTTATAGAGATATCGAAGTCTATAATTAATAATCTTTTTGTTAGACAATTATAACCCATAGCGTCACTATTTATAAAAAAAAACATTGTGGTTTTTGTACGAATTAACTATATGACAATAGAAATTACTATTTTATAATTTTGTAATTAGATTACTTGAATATATAAATAATAAAAGTCCTTATGATTAGTTCTGGATTATAAGATATGAGACAGTATCAATCCACTAAGGTTTAATCATTAAATATCCCTAGTCGTAGTATTATCGAGACTAGACATCGATAATGCGGAATAAACTAGTATTGCACTTGTGCGTGTTGTGGGAGCATAACGGCATAGTTCTCATATATATAAGTATTGGATACTTATGAAAGTGTGATAGAAGGTTGTGTTTACCGATGGTATGGGAACAGCTTCGCTCCGGATAGACCCCTCGGAATCCCATTGGTAGTATGACTATGTGTCTATGGGAATCCGATTCAGGGGAGATATATTTGGTCTTAACCTGAGACTTGCATCGCTAATACTTGCGACAATAATACGCTTTAGTTTTGGTTGTCCGGGACTTTAACAGGTTCTGTGTACACCTCTTCTGGGTTTATTGAGAATCGTAGAGTATTGGATGTGATGTCAAGATGGAAGTATCACTTCAGTCATATGAAGATGATGATCACGCAGGGATACAGAACTGGTACTCTAATGTGTTACAACCATCGGGATAATGTGACAACGACATGATTATCCGATTAAATAGACTAGTTGCTTATGATCTGATATATCTTTCGTACTAGGCAGACACTACTCTAGCCACAGGCCTTACATGTGACATCCGATACTGGATCGCTATATGCAATACTACGTATACTACGCCTGACAAAGATTGTATATTCCATTAAGAATATTTCTGGAGAATTTGGTAGGCACGGTGTTTTAATAGAAGCCAACCATGTCTTGTAAATCGGTAAGCACGTGGTACGAGGTACGCACTTAATTGGATAGTCCGATAACTGAATTTACAACCAACATATCCATGGGTTTCTTGGGTCGCTTCCTAAAGATTCACCGATGACAGTTGACTCGAATTAGAATTAATCCGGGATTAATTAAGATAAAGAAAATTAATCCGGAATAATTGAGGTATTATTTAATCTGGGATTAAATGTGTTCGGAAGAGAGAGAACATGATTAATTTGGAATTAATCGGTAAAATAAATTTAATAGTTAAATTTGATTTTTCTATTTAATTTATTTACATGGGCTAAAATTAATATATCAGATATATTAATAGGAATTGAATTTCAATATGAAATTAAAGTCGGACTTTAATGCGAGCGAACAGATTAATTTAGAATTAATTCGTAAACGACATTCGTAATATATTTACGAGGCGTCGTTATTTAATTAAATTAGATTTAATCATTTAACGATGAAAATTCGTTTAATCGGATTAAACAGATCCGAGCCGCGGCAAACATTCGTAGGAACTGTTTGAATTTTGAATTCAAAAGTGGGGCCCACTTCACATGTGGTGGTTGGGAGAGTGGTTGGAATTTATGCCAAAACCACCTACTTGGTTTTGGTTTTGGTAAAACCAAAAACCCAACCACTTGATTTTGGGTAAAAAAAGGGTAAAATTCTTTTACCAAAACCAAAGTCTCTCTCATCCAAACCAACACACACACAAAAAATTAACCCTAGAGCATCAAATGGGCGTGAACACCTCTCATTCCTCTCTTTGATTTTGTGGCAAGATCAAACAAGCTAGCACTAAAAGGAGTCTTATATGGTGATAAGGAAACTCACTCAAAGCTTGGAAACAACACTCAAAGCTTGGAGCTTGGAGATCTCAACTCAAAATTTGAAAATCCAAACCCCACAACTAATAATGAATAAATTCACACACATTCTTGCTTAATAGATCCTTGGCATGTTCTAGGAACACTTACAATGGTATCATGAGCCAATTTTAAGCTTGAATTTTTTTAGGGTTCATGAGACTTTAATTTGGGGCTTTTGTGTTTTGAGCATGATTTCTTCAAATTGATGGTTTGAGCATGCTTAGATTATGTTAACTTAGAGTTTTGCATGATTAGATTTGAGATAAATTGATTGGTTCAAAAATTAAAAAAAATCTTAGCTTGGCCGAACCCTTCTTGGCAGTGGACTGCACTTTGAAAATTTTTTAACAACATTGGATATGTTTAAATGCATGATATAAATGTTGATTGTTGGTTTGATTAGATTGGAATCAAAGTCAATAATGATTATGTTAAATTCAAATAGCATTTTGAGCATGAAATGATATGTTTTACTTCAATTTGTGTTGAACATAAATTGATTAATTTAGCATGATTAATTGGTTAATGGTATTTTGGAAATATTAAGTCTAAGTAATTAATCATGGCTAATACCCTTTAATTATAATAATTATGATATTTGGAATATTAAAATTATAATAATTAGCCTTTAAATTTTAATTGGGCTAAAAGTGTGTATTTGGGCTTAATGGGCTTGGTTAGACCAAGTTTGGTTTTGGACTTTTGGATTGGATCCAATTGGGCCCAAAACCAATTCCATAAAGTCCAAATATAACGCTTGGACCTTTAAAGAATTTAATTGGGCCTAATGGTCCTAAATTAATTTGTTGGCAATATGGTGATTCCTATTGGGCCTTGGCATTTTGGGTTTGATCCATTATGGCCAAAGCCTATGCCTTAAGAATCAATTAAAAGCCCATTGTACTTTAATTAAAATGACATTGGACGTTATAGGCCTTTGAGACCATCAAGATTGGATTTTAAATCCAAGTCTTTAAGGCATATAAATAAGTGTAAATGTTTAATTTAGAATTAAATTGAAATTAGTATTGAATACAAATAAATTAGATTTAAAGTTTTATTTCGATATAATTCAAGAATACTTACTTAAAATATTTATTCTTAAATGAGTTGGACTCGCGAAAATCAAATCGTTGTTTGAACATTGGATGGTCATTAATTCAAAGATTAATTAATTGTATTAGATTGATTGAATAACATGCTATGTGTGAATACTTGAATGAGTTGTATGAATAATGTATATCAGATGGATATTAGAAGGGTGAGGGCAATTTTAGAAATGGTTGTAATAATTTTAGAATTTATTAATTGGACCTGCGTGTCTAATCTATTATCTCCTTATTCTTTGTAATTATCTTCTCACTAATCCCCTCAATGTCAATGAGGTTTCTTTGATGTATTATATAATTGGGTAGAAGTTAGAATAGTGCTAGCCGGGGAGAGGAAATAGAGTGATTTTTTCTAGGAATAATTTGTGAGATGTCCATTCGCATATCAAAGATAATTAATTGGTTGCCAATTACGCGAAAAACCCTCAACTAATATTAAGCATTTTCTTTCCAATGAGTGATTCATTCTCAAGATCCAAGATTGGCATTGGTTTGTTGACCAAAGTCAAGACCTTTGTCCATCGCGGATGTGTTTGAATCATGAAGGCTTTGTTCCATATCGCATGCCTTGGGCAAGTTGTGATTTGTTGGCCAAAGTCAAGATCACTTCTTTTTCATCGACATGGATTACGAAGCTTTCCAAAGTCAATGGGTCCCACGTAACTGGAATCATTTAGCTTGTTGAGCCAAAACCAAGGCTTAGTTGATTCAGAGGAAAAAGGTTAGGTAAATATATTGGATATATTAGCATATATATTGTCTATATGTTTCGGACTTGGAGGTCCACCTACTGGATCTAGGAATTGGATGAGATCCAATTGATCTTAGAGATCTACCTAGTTAAATATCATACAACTTGTTAGCCAAAGTCAAGGTTGTGTGTTATTTAACGGGATCCTAGCTCACTAGGAAACTGGGTTTCCCGAGTACTCAATAGAGGGTTATAGGCTCACCGAAAAATAGTGGGAGGCTAGTATTGAATTTGAAATTTCATTCAAATACTTGCCAAATACGCGCTTTCAAATTATTTCGTCAATTATAAATATTTATTAGTTGGACTAATATTTTATTATTTTTCTTGTAACAGTTAGACTGTACCCATAAATTGTTAATTGAATAATTTGACTATTGCAATTAAGATGACAGGAAAGAACAGTGTCAGAGACATCATCATGGGCGATAATGTCTTACAATGGCGTAAACTTTTCTGACTGGGATATGAATCTCAGGATTGTCATGGGATCCGAGAAGTTTCTCTACACTATAGAGAGACCTTTTGGGCCTAAGCCTAGATCTGATCAGATAGTTGAGCTAGAGCTTTAGAAGACTCATAACGATGAAAACTCGACTGCTCAATCTATAATGCTTGCTGATATGACTCAATAATTCCGTCGTCAGAATAAGGGATTAGATCCCTATGAGATGATTGCGATGTTGCATGATCTTTGTCGATCTAATCTTAGATCGCAGAGATATGAGTTATATAAGAAGCTCTTTCACGCTCGCATGTCAGAGGGTATATCTATCGAGCACATGTATGAAGATGATTGCTGACATCGAACAGTTGGGACATATGGGCATTGTCTTTGAGGTTGAGACTTCTATAGATTTGATCTTACAGTCTCTGCCCGACACTTGGAGTGGGTTCATCATGAACTACAATATGATGAACCAAGACCATACTCTTGGAGAGTTAATATCAACACTGCGTGAAGCAGAAAAAGAGCTCTTAAAGGGCAAGAAGCGCGAGGAGCACTTCGCTTCAAGATCTCCCAAGGCGACTGGAGGTGTAAAGAAGAATAAGAAGAAGGGCAAGGCCAAATCATCAAAACCTTCTAGGAAGGGTAAGGACAAATCCCAAGATGTATGTCTGTAGTGCAGGAAGCGGGGTCTTTGGAAGTGTGACTGCCGCGAGTACAAGGCACACATGAATGAAATCAAGGCGGGCAAGGCACCAGTTTCGGGTATGTTTGTTATAGAATAAACATGTCTACTACTAGTTTTAAAAATTAGATTTTTGATTCTAGTTGTGTTACTCATATATGTACTGATGTGCAAGATTTGCAGATTAGCAGAAGACTGGCCTCAGGGGAGATTGATCTACGCGTTGGAAATGGGACACGAGTCGCCATTTTGGTCATTGGCACTTTTTTTTTGGAACTGCCTTCGGGGCATGTACTTAAACTTTCAGACTGTTATTATGTACCTAGTTTGACTAGGAATATTATCTCTGTATCTTGTTTGACCCAATGCGGATACACATTGTATTCCGAAACACTGGGTGTTTTGTTTATAAAGATGATTTTGAGATATATTGCTGCTGATGCTAATAATGGTCTTTATATTTTGAATATAAATAAATCTCAAACATATAATATAACAAACAAAAGGCTTAAACTAAGTAACAAAGATGAAACTTATATGTGGCATTGTCGTCTGGGTCATATTAACAAGACTCACATATCCACACTTTCGAATGGTGGGTACTTGGACAGATTTGATCCAAATTCATATGACGTCTACGAATCTTGCTTATTAGGTAAAATGCCTAAATCACCTTTTAGCGGTAAAGGTGTATGTGCCACCGAACTATTAGCCCTCGTTCATAGTGACTTATGTGGGCCCATGTCTAGCCAAGCTAGAGGTGGATATGAATACTTTGTAACCTTTACGGATGATGCATCGTGTTATGGTTATGTGTATCTTATAAGACACAAGTCGGAAACCTTTGAGAAATTCAAAGAGTTTCGACAAGAAGTAGAAAAAAAACCGGTAAAAGTGTTAAGACATTACGGTCGGACCATGATGGAGAATACTTAAGCAATGAGTTTCTTGATTACTTGAAAGAGTATGGTATTCTTTCACAATAGACTCATCCTAGAACACCTCAGTTAAATTGTGTGTCCGAACGGAGAAACCGAACTTTATTGGATATGGTAAGGTCGGTGATGAGTCTCATAGAGCTACTTATTTCCTTCTGGTGATATGTATTGAACAGTGCAATACTTATTTTGAATAAGGTTCCTCAAAGTCTGTTCAACAGACTCCGTATGAGATGTGGACATGAATGAAATCGGGTTTCTCATTGCTGAAGATTTGGGGATGTTGGGCATACGTTAAACGTTTGGAAGGTACCAAACTAGGATCCAAATCGGATAAATGCCTATTTGTATGTTATCCTAGGGAAACCAAAGGATATTACTTTTACAACCCACAAGAGAACAAAGTATTTGTTGCTCTACATGTAGTTTTCCTTGAGAGGGAATTCCTTAATGCAGTGGTTAGTGGGAGAAAGTAGAACTCGATGAAAATCGGAGTGATACTGTTCCTAGCACAGAATCCTTAACGGAACAAGACCAGTTCATCAGGGATGAAACTGTACCACAACCTTCGAATACACAAGAACCGTGTAGGTCGGAGAGAGTCAGAAACCAACCTGAGAGGTATGGGTTTCTGATCTCACCTCATGTGGATATCAATCTTATTGAGGAAGATGAACCGGCTATGTATGAGGAAGCGATACAAGATATCGACTCCGTTTTATGGTAAGAAGCCATGAAGTCCGAAATAGATTCCATGTACACCAACCAAGTTTGGACACTGGTTAATGCACCAGAAGGCGTAAAGCCTATTGGTTGCAAGTGGATCTTTAAGAAGAAGATCGATATGGATGGCAACATATAAACATACAAAGCTAGGCTTGTAGTGAAAAGGTATCGTCAACGACATGGTGTCGATTACGATGAAACGTTTTCACCAGTTGCCATGATTAAATCCATTCGGATTATACTTGCTATTTGCATATTTCGATTATGAGATATGTCAGATGGACGTCAAAATCATTTTTCTTAATGGAAACCTTTTGGAGGATGTTTATATGCAACAGCCTGACGGTTTTGTCGCACCAAGACTTGCAAACAAGGTTTGTAAGTTAAATCGATCCATTTATGGATTGAAGTAAGCATCGCGTTCTTGGAACCAATATTTTGATGAGATCCTCAAAGAATATGATTTCATTCAAAATGAGCATGATCCTTGTGTATATAAGAAGGTTAGTGGGAACGCACTGACATTCATTGTCTTTTATATTGATTATGTATTGCTTATGGGAAATGACATTCCCATGCTACAATCGGTGAAAGTTTGGCTTTCATTAAAATTCTATATGAAAGATCTGGGAGAAGCAGCCTTTATTCTAGGAATAAAGATCTACCGGGATAGATCTAGAAAGCTGCTTGGACTCTCCCAGAGCACGTACATTGACAAAGTGTTGAAGCGATTCAACATGGATCAATCTAAGAGGGGACTATTGCCAGTGTCACATGGCATCACTCTATCTAAGGACATGTGTCCTAAAACTCAAAATGAGAGAGACAACATGAGTCGGATCCCGTTCGCTTCAGTAGTTGGATCGATCATGTATGTTATGATATGTATGTTAGTGTTCCTAGAACATGCCAAGGATCTAATAAGCATGAAAACAAGTGATTAAGATCATTATAAGTTGCGGAATATACTTACAATGAACGGATTTGAGCTTTTAAAATTTTGAGAAGATGATCTCCAAGATCCAACCTTTGTAGATTCCAAGCTTTGAGTTAGTTTCCCTATCAGCTTTGTTGACTTGTACAAGTGCTAGCTTTGTTGATTTGAAACAAAATCCAAAGAGAGGTGGAAGAGAAGCTCACGCCCAAGCCATGTGTTCTAGGGTTTTTTTTGGGGTTCAAGTGTTACCAAAAGAGAGAGAGAGAGAGTTGTTGTTTTGGTAAAAGGCTTTTTCCCTTTTCACCTAAACTTGGTAGTTGGGTAAATGGTTTTACCAAAACCATTACAAGGTGGTTGAGTGGTAGGTGGCTTGGAATAAATGCCAACTACCACATCTGAAGTGGGCCCCACATTTGAATTCAAAATTCAAATGTCTCTACGAATATTTTCGCTGCTCGATTTTATTTAATCCGATTAAACGAACTTTCATCACTAAATAATTAAATCTAATTTAATTAAATAACGATGCCTCGTAAATATATCACGAACGTCGTTTACGAATTAATTCCGATTAAACGAACTTTCATCACTAAATAATTAAATCTAATTTAATTAAATAACGATGCCTCGTAAATATATTCGACGAACGTCGTTTACGAATTAATTCTAAATTAATTCATTCGTCCGTATTAAAGTCCGACTTTAATTTCGTAATGAAATCCAATTCATATTAATATATTCAGTATATTAATTTTAGCCCATTCAAATAAATTAAATATAAAAATCAAATTTAACTATTAAATTTATTTTACCGATTAATTCCAAATTAATCACGTTCTCTCTCTTACGAACATATTTAATCCCAGATTAAATAAAGCTTCAATTAATCACAGTTAATTTCTCTCTCTTAATTAATCCCAGATTAATTCTAATCGAGTCAACCGTCATCGGTGAATCTTTAGGAAGCGACCCAAGAGATCTCTGGATATGTTGGCAGTAAATCCGGTTATCGGACTATCCGATGAAGTGAGTATCTCGTACCACGTGCTTACCGATTTGCAAGACATGGTTAGCTTCTAGCAAAGTACCATGCCTACCCAATTCTCCAGAAATATTCTTACTGGAATATATAATCTATGTTAGGCGTAGAATACGTAGTATCTTGTATTGCGATCCAGTATCTGAAGTCATGTGCAAGGCCTGGGGCTGAATTAGTGTCTGCCCCGTACGAAGCACATATCAGATATCAAGCAACTAGTCTCTTTGAATCGGATAATCATGACCTTGTCATATTATCCCGATAGTTGCAAGACAATAGAGAACTAGTTATGAATCCCTGCGTGATCATCATCTCCATATGTCTGAAGTGATACTCCCGTCTTGACATCACATCCAGTACACTACGATTCTCAATAAACCAATAGAGGCGTACATAGAACCTGTTAAAGCCTTGGACGACCAAAACCAAAGTTTACCGATTATCGCAAGTACTAGCGATGCAAGTCTCAGGTTAAGACCAAATACATCTACCCTGACGCGGACTCCCATAGACACATATACATACTACCAATGGGATTCCGCGGGGTCTATCCAGAGCGAAGCTATTTTCCGTACCATCGGTAAAACACAACCTCCTATCGTACTTGCATAAGTATCTTATACTTAAACATATGAGAACTATGCCGTTATGCCCTCACAACGCGCACAAGTGCAATACTAGTCTATTCCGCATTATCGATGTTCAGTCTCGATAATACTACGACTATGGATATTTAATGATTAAACCTTTATGGATTGATACTGTCTCATATCATCTCAATTCGAAACTAATCATATTGACTTTTACCATTTATATATCAAAGTAAATAAATTACGAAACGGTTTCATTACTACATAGTTAATTTTGTACAAAAACACAATGTCTTTTACAAACAGTGACGCTATGGGTCATAATTGTCTAACAATCTCCCACTTGGCCTATAGTCAGTCATTCAAGCATCTAACATCTGAACTATGTATATGTTTCTCAAACTTTTGAAGTGAAATAGCTTTCGTCAGCGGATCTATAATATTGTCATCTGATGAGACCTTCTCGATCTTCACATCGCCACGATGTATGATCTCACGAATCAGATGGAAACGTCAAAGAACATGCTTGGATCGTTGATGAGACCGCGGTTCCTTAGCCTGTGCTATAGCTCCGTTATTGTCGCAATACAATGGAACTGGCTCAGCTGCTAACGGGACCACTCCTAATCCAATTAGGAATTTACGGATCCAAACTGCCTCTTTTGCTGCTTCGGCTGCAGCAATATACTCCGCTTCTGTTGTTGAATCGGCAACAGTCTCTTGCTTGGAAGATTTCCAGCTTACTGCTCCGTTGTTCAAACAAAATATATACCCGAATTGTGAATTAAAGTCGTCTTTATCGGTTTGGAAACTTGCATCGGTATACCCAGTTACCTCAAGTTCTCCATCTCCATAAATTAAGAAAGCATCCTTAGTTCGTCTAAGATACTTAAGGATGTTCTTAACCGCCATCCAGTGACCATCACCTAGATCGGCCTGATAGCGACTACACATGCTCAGAGCATACGAGACATCAGGTCGCGTAAAAATCATGGCATATATGATCGATCCGACTGCCGAGGCGAACGGTATCCGACTCATGTTGTTTCTCTCATCTTAAGTTTTAGGACACATGTCCTCAGATAGAGAGATGTCATGTGACACTGGCAACAGTCCCCTCTTGGACTGATCCATGTTGAATCTTTTCAATACTTTGTCAATGTACGTGCTCTGGGAGAGTCCAAGCAGCTTTCTAGATCTATCCCGGTAGATCTTTATTCTAAAATATAGGCTGCTTCTCCCAGATCTTTCATGGAGAATTATAATGAAAGCCAAGCTTTCACCGATGTTAACATGGGAATGTCATTGCCCATAAGCAATACATCGTCAACATAAAGGACAATAAAAGTCAGTGTTCTCTCACTAACTTTCTTATATACACAAGGATCATCTTCGTTTTGAATGAAATCATATTCTTTTATGATCTCGTCAAAACATTGGTTCCATGACCGCGATGCTTGCTTCAATCCATAAATGGACCGATTTAACTTACAAACCTTGTTTGCAAGTCTAGGCACGATAAAACCGTCAGGCTGTTTCATATAAAATCCTCCAAAAGGTTTCCGTTAAGGAAAGCGGTTTTAACGTCCATCTGCCATATCTCATAATCGAAATATGCAGCAATAGCAAGCATTATCCGAATGGATTTAATCATGGCAACGGGTGAGAAAGTTTCATCATAATCGACACCATGTCGTTGACCATACCCCTTTGCTACAAGCCTAGCTTTGTAGTTTGTACGTTGCCATCCATGTCGGTCTACCTCTTGAAGATCCATTTGTATCCAATAGGCTTTACGCCTTCTGGTGCATCAACCAGTGTCCAAACTTGGTTGGTGTACATGGAATCCATTTCGGACTTCATGGCCTCTAACCATAAAGCGGAATCGATATCTTGTGTCGCTTCCTCATACGTAGCCAGTTCGTTATCTTCAATGAGATTAATATCTACATGAGGTGAGATCAGAAACCCATACCTCTCAGGTTGTTTCCTGATTCTCTCCGACTTACGCGGTCCTTTTGTAATAGAAGATTATGGTACAGTCTTATCCCGGATGGACTGTTCTTGTTCCATTGAGGATTCTATCCCAGGAATAGTATCACTTCGATTTTCATTGAGTTCTATTTTCCTCCCACTAACCACTGCATTTAGGAATTCCTTCTGAAGGAAAACTGCATGTAGAGCAACAAATACTTTGTTCTCTCGTGGGTGATAGAAGTAATATCCTTTGGTTTCCCTATGATATCCTACGAATAGGCATTTATCCGATTTGGGTTCAAGTTTGGTACCTTCCAAACATTTGACATATGCCCAGCATCCCCAAATCTTCAGGAATGAGAAATCCGGTTTCTTTCCTGTCCATATCTCATTCGGAGTCTGTTGTACAGACTTTGACAGAACCTTATTCAAAATAAGAATTGCACTGTTTAATGCATATCCCCAGAATGAAATAAGTAGCTCAGTGCGACTCATCATAGACCTTACCATGTCCAACAAAGTTCAGTTTCTCCGTTCGGACACACCGTTTAATTGCGGTGTTCCAGGAGGAGTCCACTGTGAAAGAATACCATATTCTTTCAAGTAATCTAGAAACTCATTGCTCAAGTATTCGCCACCACGATCCGACCGTAATGTCTTTATACTCTTGCCTGTATGTTTTTCAACTTCGTGTCGAAAATCTTTGAATTTCTCAAAAGTTTCCGACTTGTGTCTCATAAGATACACATAACCATAACGTGATGCATCATCTGTAAAGGTTACGAAGTATTCATATCCACCTCTAGCCTGGCTAGACATGGGCCCACATACGTCACTATGAACGAGGGCTAATAGTTCGGTGGCGCGTTCACCCTTACCACTAAAAGGTGATTTAGGCATTTTGCCTAATAAGCAAGATTCGCAGACGTCATATGGATTTGGATCAAATCCTTCTAAGTACCCACTCTTCGAAAGTGTGGATATGTGAGTCTTGTTTATATGTCACAGACGACAGTGCCACATATAAGTTTCATCTTTGTTACTCATTTTGAGCCTTTTGTTTGTTATTATATGTTTGAGATTGACTTATATTCAAAATATAAAGACCATTATTTGCAACAGTAGTGCAAATTTCTACATCATTTTTATAAGCAAAACACCCAGTGTTCCTGAATACAAAAGTATACCCACATTGGGTTAACATGGATACAGAAATAATATTCCTAGTCAAACTAGGTATATAATAACAGTCTGTAAGTTCAAGTACAAGCCCTGAGGGCAGTTCTAAAACAAAAGTGCCAACGGCCAAAACGGCGACTGGTGCCCCATTTCCAACGCGTAGATCAATCTCCCCTGAGGTCAGTCTCCTGCTAATCCGCAGATCCTACACATCAATACATATGTGAGTACCACAACCAGAATCAAAAATCCAATTTTTAAAACTAGAAGTAGTCATGTTTATTTCAATAACAAACATACCTGAAGCCGGTGCCTTGCCCACTTTAATCTCCTTCTGGAGCACCTTTTACTCATGGCAGTCACGCTTCCAGTGACCCCGCTTGCCGCACTGGAGGTAAACATCCTGAGATTTGTCCTTAGGCTTCCCAGAAGCCTTTGATGATTTGGCCTTGCTCTTTCTATTATGTTTCTTCTTCTTCACACCTCCAGTCACCTTGGGCCCAGCCCTCGGTGTATGAGATGTCAAAGAAAAGTACGCCTCGCGCTTGTTGCCCTTAAGAAACTCCTTCTCAACTTCCTTGAGAGTAGACAATAAGTCTCCAAGAGTATCATCAGTGTTCATCAAATTATAGTTTATGATGAATTGTCTCCAAGTGTCAGGGAGAGATTGCAAGATCATATCTATGGTAATCTCAGCCTCAAAGACTATCCCCATTTCAGCCAGCTCATCTATGTCAGCAATCATCTGTGCCACATGGGACTCAACAGACATGCCTTCTGACATACGTGAACGGAAGTGCTTCTTCACTAACTCATATCTCTGCGACCTTTTGTTAGATCGGTGAAGATCTTACAACCTCGCCAATATGTTATAAGGATCCAAGTCCATGTTCTGTCGACGAAAATGCTGAGTCATATCAGCAAGCATAATTGACTGAGCAGTATCGTAATCATCGCTGTAAGTCTTCCAAAGCTCCAGCTCAAGCAGCTCATCAGGTTTGGGCTTAGTCCCAAGAGGTCTCTGTATAGTGTACAGCAGCCTCTCGGCTCCAAGGACTATCCTTAGATTCATTTCCCAATCGGTAAAGTTCGTGCCCTTAAAGACATTTTCACCCATGATAATGTCTCGGACATTTCCCTTTCCAGTCATCTTGACTACGATAGTCCAACTATCTAGTCAATGATATTTGGGTACAGTCTAACTGTTACAAGAAAAATATATTGTATTAGTCCAACTAATAAATAATTTTGATGAAATAATTTGAAAGCGCGTAAAACTAAGTATCTGAATGAAATTACAAATTCAATACTAGCCTCCCACTATTTTTCGGCGAGCCTCTAACCCTCTGTCGAGTACTCGAGAAACCCAGTTTCCTAGTGGGCTAGGATCCCGTTAAATAACACACAACTTTGACTTTGGCCAACAAGTTGTATGATATTTAACTAGGTAGATCTCGAAGATCAATTGGATCTTATCCGATTCCTGATCCGGTAGGTGGACATCCAAGTCAGAAACATATATACAATATATATGCCAATATATCCAATATATTTTCCTAACCTTTTTCCTCTGAATCAACTAAGCTTGGCTTTGGCACAACAAGCTTAATGATTCCAGTTAAGCGGGGCCCATTGACATGGAAAGCTTCGTAATCAATGTCGATGGACAATAAGTGATCTTGACTTTGGCCAACAAATAACGACTTGGACAAGACACCGATATGGAACAAAACTTTCATGATTCAAACACATCCGCAATTGACAAAGGTCTTGACTTTGGCCAACAAACCAATGCCAACTTTGGATCTTGAGTAAGAATCACTCAACGGAAGGAAAACACTTAATATGTTTTTGAGGGTTTTTCACGTAAATTGGCAACCAATTTATTATCTTTGATTAGGCCTCATCATACACCCTTCAGCATGCTTCTAAAATCATAAGGCGCAAAAGTAAATTAATAACGATATGCGGATGGATATTTAAACGGATTGTTCCTAGAACAAATCGCTCTCTTTCCTCTCCCCGGCTAGAACTATTCTAACTCCTACCCAATTACATAATATAATAAAGAAACCTCATTTACATTGAGGGGAATTGGTGAGAAGAGAAATACAAAGAATAAGGAGATAAAAGGCTGGACACGCAGGTCCAATTTAATAAATTCTAAACTTATTACAATTTCCAAAATTGCCTTTGCCCTTCTAATATCCATCTGATATACATTATTCATACAACACATTCATGTAATCATACAAAGCATGTTATTCAATCAATCTAATCCAATTAATTAATCTTTGAATTAATGACTATCCAATGTTCAAATAATGATTTGATTTGCGCGAGTCCAACTCGTTTAAGAATAAATACTTTTAAGTACGTATTCTTGAATTATATCGAACTACAACTTTAAATCCAATTTATTTATATTCAATACTAATTCCAATTTAATTCCAAATTAAATATTTACACTTATTTATATGGGTCTCAAAGGCCCAATAACATCCAATGTCATTTTAATTAAAGTCCAATGGGCTTTTAATTGATTCTCAAGGCATGGGCTTTGGCCATAATGGATCAAACCCAAAATGCCAAAGCCCAATAGGAATCACCCTATTGCCAACAAATCAATTTAGGCCCATCAGGCCCAATTAAATTCTTTAAAGTGCCAAGTGATGTATTTGGACTTTATGGAATTGGTTTTGGGCCCAATTGGATCCAATCCAAAAGTCCAAGACCAAACTTGGTCAAACCAAGCTCATTAAACCCAAATACGCACTTTTAGCCCAATAAACTTTAAAGGCCAATTATTATAATTTTAATATTCCAAATATTATAATTATTATAATTAAAGTGTATTAGCAATGATTAATTAATTAAACTCAATATTTCCAAAATACCAATTAACTTAATTAATCATGCTTAATCCAACAATTTATGCTCAACACAAGTTGAAGCCAAAATTCATCATCTCATACTCAACATGCTCTTTGATTTTAACATAAACATTATTGACTTTGATTCTAATCCAATCAAACCAACAATCAACATTTAAACATGCATTTAATCACATCATTTCATGTTACAAAAAATTAAAAACAGTGCAGTCCACTTCCTTATAGATTCGGCCAAGCTTAGATTTTTTTATTTTTGATTCAATCATTATATTTCAAATGTAATCATGCATAACTCTAAGTTATCATATTCTAAGCATGCTCAAAGCATCAATTTGAAAGAATCAGGTTCAAAACATAAAAGCCCCAAATTTTAGGCTCAAGAACCTTAGAAATTTTCATGCTTAAAATTGGCTCATGATACCATTGTTAGTGTTCCTAGAACATGCCAAGGATCTAATAAGCATGAAAACAAGTGATTAAGATCATTATAAGTTGTGGATATACTTACAATGAACGGATTTGAGCTATTAAAATTTTGAGAGGATGATCTCCAAGATCCAACCTTTGTAGATTCCAAGCTTTGAGTTAGTTTCCCTATCACCTTTGTTGACTTGTACAAGTGCTAGCTTTGTTGATTTGAAACAAAATCCAAAGAGAGGTGGAAGAGAAGCTCACGCCCAAGCCATGTGTGCTAGGGTTTTTTTTTTTTTTTGGTTCAAAGTGTTACCATAAGAGAGAGAGAGAGTTGGTTTTGGTAAAAGGCTTTTACCCTTTTCACCTAACTTGGTAGTTGGGTAAATGGTGTTACCAAAACCATTACAAGGTGGTTAAGTGGTAGGTGGCTTGGAATAAATGCCAACTACCACATGTGAAGTGGGCCCCATATTTGAATTCAAAATTCAAATGTCTCTACGAACATTTGCCGCGGCTCGGTTCCGTTTAATCCGATTAAACAAACTTTCATCGCTAAATAATTAAATCTAATTTAATTAAATAACGATACCTCGTAAATATATCACGAACGTCGTTTACGAATTAAATCTAAATTAATTCGTTCGTTTGTATTAAAGTCCGACTTTAATTTCGTAATGAAATCCAATTCATATTAATATATCCAATATATTAATTTTAGCCCATTCAAATAAATTAAATAGAAAAATCAAATTTAACTATTAAATTTATTTTACCGATTAATTCCAAATTAATCGCGTTCTCTCTCTTACGAACACATTTAATCCCAGATTAAATAAAGCTTCAATTAATCTCAGATTAATTTTCTCTCTCTTAATTAATCCCAGATTAATTCTAATCGAGTCAACTGTCATCGGTGAATCTTTGGGAAGCGACCCAAGAGATCTCTGGATATGTTGGCAGTAAATCTGATTATCGGACTATCCGATGAAGTGAGTACCTCGTACCACGTGCTTATCGATTTACAAGACATGGTTGGCTTCTAGCAAAGTACCGTGCCTACCTAATTCTCCAGAAATATTCTTACTGGAATATATAATCTATGTCAGGCATAGAATACGTAGTATCTCGTATTACGATCCAGTATCTGATGTCACGTGTAAGGCCTGGGGCTGGATTAGTGTCTGCCCCATACGAAGCATATATCGGATATCAAGCAACTAGTCTCTTTGAATCGGATAATCATGACCTTGTCATATTATAAGGAATGGTTACAACACAATAGAGAACTAGTTATGAATCCATGCGTGATCATCATCTCCATATGTCTGAAGTGATACTTCCGTCTTGACATCACATCCAATACACTACGATTCTCAATAAACCCAATAGAGGCGTACACAGAACCTGTTAAAGCCCTGGACGATCAAAACCAAAGTTTACCGATTGTCGCAAGTACTAGCGATGCAAGTCTCAGGTTAAGACAAATACATCTACCCTGACACGGACTCCCATAGACACATATATATACTACCAATGAGATTTTACGGGGTCTATCCAGAGCAAAGCTGTTTTCTGTACCATCGGTAAAACACAACCTCCTATCGCACTTGCATAAGTATCATATACTTAAACATATGAGAACTATGTCGTTATGCCCTCACAACGCGCACAAGTGCAATACTAGTCTATTCCGCATAATCGATGTCTAGTCTCGATAATACTACGACTTGGGATATTTAATGATTAAACTTTTATGGATTGATATTGTCTCATATCATCTCAATCCGGAACTAATCATATGTACTCTTACCATTTATATATAAAAGTAAATAAATTACGAAACGGTAAAATGGCAATTTCATTAATACAAAGTTAATTTTATACAAAAACACAATATCTTTTACAAACAGTGACGCTATGGGTCATAATTATCTAACAATATACGCGACCTGATGTCTCGTATTCTTTGAGCATGTGTAGTAGCTATCAGGCCGATCCAGGTGATAGTCACTAGATGACGGTTAAAAACATCCTTAAGTATCTTAGACGAACTAAGGATGTTTTCTTAATCTATGGACATGGATAGCTTGAGTTAACTGGGTATACCGATGCAAGTTTCCAAACCGATAAAGACGACTCTAAGTCATAATCCGGGCACATATTTTGTTTGAACAACGTAGCAGTAAGCTGCAAATCTTCCAAGCAAGAGACTGTTGTCGATTCAACAACTGAAGCGGAGTACATTGCTGCAGCTGAAGCAGCAAAAGAGGCAGTTTGGATCCGTAAATTCCTAATTCGATTAAGAGTAGTTCCGTTAGCAGTTGAGCCTGTTCCTTTGTATTATGATAATAACGGGGCTATAGCACATGCTAAGAAACCGTGGTCTCATCAACAATCTAAGCATGTTCTTCGACGTTTCCATATGATTTGTGAGATCATACATCGTGGAAATGTGAAGATAGAGAAGGTCGCATCAGATGAAAACATTGCAGATCCGCTGACGAAAGCTATTTCACAGCAAAAGTTTGAGCGACATATACATTGTTCATGTGTTAGATGCTTGAGTGACTGGCTATAGGCCAAGTGGGAGATTGTTAGACAATTATGACTCATAGCGTCACTATTTGTAAAAGACATTGTGGTTTTTGTATGAATTAACTATGAGATAATGGAAATTGTTATTTTATCATTTTGTAATTAGATTACTTGAATATATAAATGATAAAAGTCCTTATGATTAGTTCTGGATTATAAGATATGAGACAGTATCAATCCACTAAGGTTTAATCATTAAATATCCCTAGTCGTAGTATTATCGAGACTAGACATCGATAATGCGGAATAGACTAGTATTGCACTTGTGCATGTTGTGGTAGCATAACGGCATAGTTGTCATATATTTAAGTATTGGATACTTATGCAAGTGTGATAGGAGGTTGTGTTTACCGATGGTACGGGAACAGCTTCGCTCCGGATAGACCCATCAGAATCCATTGGTAGTATGACTATGTGTCTATGGGAATCCGATTCAGGAGAGGTATATTTGGTCTTAACCTGAGACTTGCATCGCTAATACTTGCGACAATCAATACGCTTTAGTTTTGGTTGTCCGATACTTTAACAGGTTCTGTGTACGCCTCTTCTGGGTTTATTGAGAATCATAGAGTATTGGATGTGATGTCAAGATAGAAGTATCACTTCAGTCATATGAAGATGATGATCACGCAGGGATACAGAACTGATACTCTAATGTGTTGCAACCATCAGGATAATGTGACAACATCATGATTATCCGATTAAAGAGACTAGTTACTTGTGATCCGATATATGCTTCGTACGGGGCAGACACTACTCCATCCCCAGGCCTTGCATGTGACATTCGATATTGGATCGCTATACGCAATACTACGTATACTAAGAATATTTCTGGAGAATTGGGTAGGCACGGTGTTTTGCTAGAAGCCAACCATGTCTTGTAAATCGGTAAGCATGTGGTATGAGGTACGCACTTAATCGGATAGTCCGATAACCAGATTTACTACCAACATATCCTGGGGTCTCTTGGGTCGCTTCCCAAAGATTCACCGATGACAGTTGACTCGAATTAGAATTAATCTGGGATTAATTAAGAGAGAGAAAATTAATCTAGGATTAAATGTGTTCAGAAGAGAGAGAATGCGATTAATTTGGAATTAATCAGTAAAATAAATTTAATAGTTAAATTTGATTTTTCTATTTAATTTATTTACATCGGCTAAAATTAATATATCAGATATATTAATAGGAATTGGATTTCAATATGAAATTAAAGTCGGACTTTAATGCGAGCGAACAGATTAATTTAGAATTAATTCGTAAATGGTATTCGTAATATATTTACGAGGCGTCTTTATTTAATTAAATTAAATTTAATCATTTAGCGACAAAAATTCGTTTAATCAAATTAAACAGATTCGAGCCGCGGTAAACATTCGTAGAAATCGTTTGAATTTTGAATTCAAAAGTGGGGCCTACTTCACATGTGGTGGTTGTGAGAGTGGTTGGCATTTCTGCCAAAACCACCCACTTTCCAACCACTTGGTTTTGGTTTTGGTAAAACCAAAAACCCAACCATTTAGTTTTGGGTAAAAAGGGTAAAATCCTTTTACCAAAACCAAAGTCTCTCTCATCCAAACACAACACACACACAAAACACTAACCCTAGAGCATCAAATGGGCGTGAACACCTTTCTTTCCTCTCTTTGATTTTTTGGTAAGATCAAACAAGCTAGTACTAAAAGGAGTCTTCTAAGGTGATAGGGAAACTCACTCAAAGATTAGAAACAACACTCAAAGCGTGGAGCTTTTAGATCTGAACTCAAATTTTGAAAATCCAAACCATTCATTGTAAGTTATTCCGCAACTAATAATGAATAAATTCACACACATTCTTGTTTAATAGATCCTTGGCATAATCTAGGAACACTTACACTTTTCACTTGTTTCTCGAGAGAGGGAGTGGAATACTTTAGGATTCTTGACTTATAGATAATGCAACGGAATACGGATTGATTGGCATGATAAATACATAGGGGATGGCTAGGTGAAATCAGAATATAGAATCTCTCTCGTATTGGTTTCTCTTACTTAAATATTTTTATATCTTATTTATTTAATTTAATCTTTATTAATTATTTCTAAATAAAGTTAGGGTTATCAATTATAGTATTTAGTGTGAGTTAAACAAAATCCCTTTGGGTTCGACACTTTTCACTCATCTTTACTAAAACTTGACACCGTACACTTGCGGTTCTAAAATATCGCAATATTTGGCATCCTCAAGAAATATTAAAAGAAATTCAAAAAAATGATTGATATTAAGTAGTCCAATGGGTTTTCGGTGAATGTTCAAGTTTGTCCATGATGCAACTGTGATTATTTCCTCCAACGTGCCCAGCCCACCAAGTAAAGCAATAAAAACGTCAGCATGATTAATCATTTCAGTATGTTTTTCAAACATACCTGAGACAATGTATTATTCTCCATTTGATTTTTCGATGAGGTTTTCGTCCGCCAAAGGTTTTGGAATGACTCCCAAAACTTGACTGCCACATTCTTGCATGATATTTGAAACACATCCCATCAATCCAAGATTACCACCGCCATATACTAAGTGCAAGTTTCTTTCCGCCATAACTCTACCCAATTCTTTTACAGCTTTAACAAATTCTGGTTTAGTTATCGGGCTAGTTCCACAAAACACATAAATATTAGTGACTCATGGTCTTGAAATTTTCTCTATTTTTGTTCTCTCTCTTATATGGATGTGTCGAAGAAAGAAATGATGAGTTGTATTTATGGATCCTGAAAAATGGAGAGTAATAAAATCACTAGTACCTGTAAAATAGCAATTGTCAGATGAACAGTACAATAAATCGAGAAACTCAAAAAGTTTAGATACTGTCGGTCAAAATAAAGGAAATCAAAACAGTAAATTAAAGTAAATCAAAATAGTAAAGGAAATCAAAGCAATAAGTTAAAACAATATGTACTAGTAGTTGTGATTATGTCTCACATCTTCCTAGTTTTACGTTTAGTAACAGCTTGAACGCCCTTTCTGGGTTGGGGATATGCTTCTCATCCAATTTTCTTATAAATTGACAAACAAGGTCTTTTAAAGTCACATTCCCAAGACTATATTGTTGTCTTTCTTTTTGAAATTATGAATGCAAATTACGAATTACTCGATGAACAAGTCCATAAGGATGCATCTCAAGAATCAATGATATATCATCTAAAGACTTCTTACTTAAGCCATCTCTAATGAATTAAATTTTATCTTCGCGATTGTCAGACGTCATTCATAAAGAACGACAACGAGTGTTGTACGTCCAGCATACACATTTATAACAAACACCTAATTGTTTAGCTCTACATTTCTTAGTATAGGTATTTTCCCAAAACTAGGAAGATAATAAATGAAAGAGTCGGATGACTCACCTACTAAACAAACCCTTACTTCAATTACCTAACGAATATCACTAGGAATACCATTGATCATAAAAAGCCTCATTCTTTCGATAGGTGCTTTATAAATTTTCGTCAAAGTATTTTGGGGGAGAGAAGGAAAATGATTGTGGAGTTTTACGTCAGTTTCTTCCAAACCTTATGTAACATCTCAGATTTTCAGGACTGTTCCAGAAGATTCTCGGACCGATGTTATAGTCTTGGAGCTTGATGATAATGAAGAATAAGAGTTCAAGTGATGTTATATAGATTGGAATAATTTATTATGAATGTTCGTTGCATTGGAAAACGCTTGGGATTAAAAGTCAGTTGCGCGATTTTCGTAAAACGCATAAAGTTTATTGTTTTGACCTCAGAAGGAATAAACGAACTCCGATTGAGTTGGTTTTTCAACCATCGGACTTGGTTTTCCGAGACGGACAACTTTCATGTTGAGCGTTTTTCTAGAATCACATTAGAAGGGCTCCGGAAATATGAAATTCCAGAAGGTTCCATGTTATGGGCTAAATTGCAAATTCGCGGGGACCCATTTCATATTTTCCTAGCTAGTATATAAAGCCCTTAGGTTTTCAAAAATAGCAAATTTGGCAAACCCAAAATAAAACCCTCACCCGCACCCCCAATCGCCCTTGGAGAAGGATCACTCGCCGGTGGCAACTTCGGCCACCACAGGCCGGGGCACCGGTGTTGATTGGATCGCCTGATCACGACGTACACCATGGTGGCCAGTGGCGACGCTAAAGACGCCGGCAACGGCGACGGCGAGAGAAGATTTGAGCGTGAGATGGGTTTCATGGATTCGGTTCGTCGGTTCGTTTCATGGCCTGAGCCACCTACCAAATCGAAGCCCTCGGAGAGTACTATGAGTGTGCGGAGTCGGATTTTCCGAACAGGGGTCGGAAGCACGCGGATCGAGGAAGAAAATCATGGTGAACAGTAAACCCAGGATGAACAATAGCTCTGATCAAAATTCCGATCATACCAGCGCGTTCATATAGCCGATGGGAGTCCGTATATGGCCTCAGAATTTCGGTACGACTCTCCGTTTAGAATTTCATGTTTTAAAGTGTATCGATTTAGTTTCGGATGATTCCAGTAATTCCGTAGTTTAGCGAATTGCCATTATTCGAATTGAATATAATATTATATGTTAAAACGATAAATGTGGTAGAATCCGGGGAGAATCGGATGAGATATGATCGATCCAGTAGAATTAGCGAGTTTCCAGTAAAACAGAGTTTCTCGCGCGACTGAGCGTAGATGACCGTAATCATGAAGATAATATAAATATGATGTTGTGAGGGTAATTGATTAATTCTGGATAAGTTCAGAGGGTTCGAGACCCTTCTGTAGAGTTTGGGAAACTTTTCCGCAAGTCTTACCACAAACACGTAATATGAGATCATGAGCTATTTAGTTAGTTCAGAATTGTATAGAAAGTCTTATTAGAGTAATGAAGCTTAAACGGTAGAGTCGGTGAGGATTCATGTATTCCGGGAAAGTCTGGAAGTTTATATAGATGAGTAGAAAGTTCCGCAAATAGCGGTTCTGATATGTGTTGTGATTTGTTTTGACAGATCGGGTCCAGGTTTCGAAGTGTCCGCGAAGCCAAGTAAGTAACTCATGCTTTGAACACTTAAGAAATTTAGCATTGCTCAAAATCAGTAATATAACAAAGTTGTATATAATTATAAGTATGAAATCTATATACATATTAAAAGGAACGTAGAAGAAAGGAGTAAGTGTATCTGTATACTCATGTAGATGTGAACAAGCGGCTACAAGTGTGTGTGTGTGTATGTGTGTGTATATAATATATATATATTATATATATATATATATATATATATATATATATATATATATATATAATATTATATATATATATATAATTAAATACAAGCATGAGTACATAGAAATAAAGAGACACATATCTAGATATAAACCAGTATATGTATTTATATAGATAGATAGAGCATATGAATGATGTTATGTTTATGAATATATATATTTAGACTTAGGTATGGGGGTTGTAGAAACTACACCCTAGGGAATGGGATTAAAGTTTAAAAGATGATAAATTATAAAGAAGCAAGCATATAAGCATAAACGGTGGGTAAGTATGCATGAAGAAATAAGTAAGCATGTATAGTGTATGTAAGTATATGATTGAGCATGAACATATGTTTCGATACTTGTGAGGATATGAAATGAATAGTTTATGAATACTATAGCCTAGATGTTAATTAAACTATTTGAAAGAAGATGAAAACAGTGTGTATGTGTATAGAGTGATGTAGCACATGAGCTTTGAATGTGATTGCAGATATAAGTACAGAATTAGTAAGATAGTATGAAAAGTATATTCATATGTAGCTTATTGGTAGTATGAATGTAAGATAAATTTAATATGTTTTAGTTTAAGCAAGCATTCTATTAATATTAGAGCATATAGTTTATAGATCATCATAGATGGAATCATGGTAAGAGTAGAGAGAAGCATGAGAAATGCATATATGCATGTGCATGTGTGTGTGTGTTTAAGTTTTCAGCAGTTGAGCAAACAATAACAATGTTTTTCAACAATTTCAAATGTTTTGAAGAAATATTTCAAATGCTTTTGAAAAGAATCGTATTTCAGAAAATATTTTTACAGTTTGAGTTACAGATCATGATTTTATGGTTTTCGAGGCATGAGGTAAAAACTCACTCCAGTATGTAACTTGAGATACAGTTCGGAATTGACGGATACTTTGGAATTGACGGTTTCAGAGACATGTGCATATGTTGAGGACTGAGGGGACGCTCTCAGATCCTCCAGAGGGCTAGGGGGACGGCGATACGTAACACCCCTAGACTCTAGTTTGAGCTTGGGTGGTAGCATAGATCCGCACCCCCAGTTCCAGTTTGTGGCTTGGGGGACGGCGATACGTAACGCCCCAAGACCACCAGTTTTAGGGCAGGTATGGCATGCTTTGGGGGACGGCGATACGTAAGGCCCCAAGACCGTCAGTTTCAGGGCAAGTATGGCATGCTTTAGGGGACAGCGATACGTAACGCCCCAATGTCATGGGTTTTCATATCTAGCTCAAGGGCGTATGGGGGGACGGTGATACGTAATGCCTCCATGCGTCAGTTTTTCTACAGACACTCAGATATCAGTTTTCAGAAAAAAAAAGCTTTGAAATGTCAGATTTTCAGAAAACAGTTTTAAGAGACACGGAACTCAGAGGAAGTTTTCAGTTTTTAGATACAGATCCCAGTTTTCAAATGTAGTTTTTAGTCTTCAGATACAGTTTTCAAAAAAAAAAGCTTTTCCAGAAAGAGAAAGTAAAGTGAAGTTCTCAGTAAAGAATTTTCAGAAAGAAACTTTCAGAAAATGGTTTTTCAGAAAGAGTTTTCAAAGAGTATCTTCTAAATGCATATCATGTTTAAAGTTAGTATAGTCTACAAGTCATGTATATGAATTATATATTCTAATAATTCATTTAAGATGCATATAGTTGATGATAATGCATTATAGCACTAGTACATTCACATGTAAGTTTTTCAGAAAGAGGTTTTAAGATAATAGTTCATAAAAGCATGACATGATTTACATCGAAAGATATATATGGTTAATATTGGTGCGTGGCATATTTATATAGAAGTAACATTTTGTAAAATACTAGTGCATAATAGCATGATTTAATTTAAAGGTATATATGTTAATGATGATTACAAGTTGTATGTTTACTTAGGAAGAACATATTGAAATGATGCTAGAACATGATGATACAATAATACATGTATATATACATTGTTGGTGGCAGTGGGTTAAATGTTTAACAGAAATAGAATTTTAGTGTAACTGATTTGATGATATTTCAAGTTAGTAAAATAAAGAAAGTTATTATAGTTGACTAATCTAGACTCGCTCAGAGTATACGGAAAGATAGAGAGAAGAATCAGAGAGCACAGCAGAAGTGTAATGGACCTTAGTCTGTTAGTTAGTAAAGTAGAACTTGATGGAGTAATATGGATTGTAGAAAACAGAAGTCAAGGTATGTATGTGTGTGTTCAGACAAAAGATCAATAACAAGTAGTATGGTAATTAAATGAATAAAAGTTATATGATTAAATCAGACTTGTAATTATTTACATGGTTAATTTCTGAGGCACTATGACTCACACCAATACAATTTGTAGTTTTACAGGTCAGTAGGTGACATATCGGGCCAATAGAACTTTGATGAAGACTTTGAAGACAGTGGATCGCCCCAATTGGAGTCGAGGAAGTCATTGAGTCCTGAGTCAAGTTGGGTCCTCATGGCCCTTTACATTGTTAATGCATTTCTAATTCACATGTAATAGTTATGTATTAGTGTGTGTTTTTATTTGAGTGCTGACCGGAGGTCAAGTATTTACATTATGTTTTTGAGTTGAGGCCTGAGGCCTTATTGATGTTTGTGTATGTGTTGAGTTGCTTGATGAGATTGTATTTTGGAGCTGGCTATGAGCCAGGTTGCATGATGTTACGAATACATCATGCCGAAATTTTTTCAGAAAAGAAGCTTATGGAGATGGGTTCTCATGTCTCCTGCCGGTAGCATCCTGGCCTAGGCGGGATGTTACACCTTGATTACAGGGTATCAATAATTTTAGGAAAATGTAATATCTGACTTAGAGTAATAAATTACCGTTATCCGCTGTTTAACCTGTACACCTGATAATCCTGACGACCTATACGTTACCAGAGGTCGATGAATATTACATTATTGGAGGTATGATACATGATGAAAATCATGATTAAGCATGTATGTGCTCATGGAAGGATTTTTTGGATATTCGGCGAATTCCCTTGCAATTCCGATGCGGAACTTAGCTTACGTTCCATTCATAAATTTTTTATATGATCTGTAATTTTTATGAATTTTATACCGTTGGAAAGCTAAAACCAAGACCTATGACTTCGCCATTGGATATTTTTCCAAATTTGAATATAAGACAGGTTCAAAAACTGTGAATATCGGGGATACTATAGTAAATTCTGGAATTAGCTAGAATAGTGTGATGTGGCAAAATATGGACAATTCATTCGTAAACAAAAATCATCTCTATGTACTATAAATTACAAACAGTATTCATCATCTTCTCTTTCTCATAAGGCACGAATTCGACTCCTCAATAACTTCAAATTCTTTCATTTTTTCCTGCTAAGATGAAGGAAACTTTAATGATTTCAACTCCTCTTCATGCAAGAAAGCTTCTTTTTCTTTTTCCTTTCTCTAATATTGAGTTTATGGCATGAATCGTCTTCCCTTGAATTCAAACTAGAAGAACCCTAGTAATTTCTTTTTTATTTTAGCATCAAAAGTGTTGTTAACATACATATTTAAGTAATTCAGAATTGCATTGAGCATGAATTAAGCTTATTTTTGTAAATGCCTAATTTTTCCCCAAGGTTAGGGGGCTGACCGAAATTTTTATGATCTTAAGGGGGGAATGTTTTTGTTGCTTTGATGAAAATTAATAATGAAGTATTCCTGGAATGATGTTTGATATGAGTTTGTTTTGGTTTAAGTTGAAAATCTAAAATTTCATATTAAATTAGGAAATTAAGCATGTTTTATAGGTTATTATGAGTGCTTATAATATTTCAAATTCAGTTGAGCGTCATTGGATTGGAAGAATTAAATGAGAATGTGAAATAAGAAAGTTAAGTAATGGTGTTGGGTTAGGATTCTTTCCGAACAGGCTGTGAAGATTTACTTGTAAGTCAAGTTTGTGCTGTCTGATTGATGAAGCGTAATTTATGGATAAACCAGACACATAAGGTAGTAACATATCCAAAATTTAGAATTTTTGGACTTAAGATGAGACCGGATTGAATTTTTGAATTCGGGCTATCTGTTGCCCATGTGCCCAGTTTTTCTAGTTGCATAGCCCCTGAACTTCAGTCCATAAATTGAGTTTTAGGAATCGAAATCACGATCCATAAAAGTGAACATAAAATAGAAGCATAAAAGATTATTTTATTAATATTTCAGCCCCAAATTCAATCCTGATTAAGCGCACTGAATTTTCAAAGTCAGTATTGGTGCACTGAAATTTTCTGGAAATAGGGCAGAATATGGAGTTTTACGAAATAGATTGTCAGATCCTCGAACGAGCGTAGTAAAAATTGTTAGACCACCCTAAAATATTAGTAACATAGTGAGGATGAGTTATCATGAATAATGAATAAATTTTTTAAGTAAGGATATAATTCGCGACTTTGGTACTAACGAATATTGCTAATTCTAGATTATCACCAAGAGATACGGTTCCGCCACCATTGCAAGACGTCACTAGCAAGTTTCGAATCAGTGAATGGATATTTTTTTCAAATTATATTTACTTATATTTTTTGAATTGAAATTTACTTTTCCACACATAGGGCTTTAGTCGAGGTTTTATTACATATGTTTTATAAATAAGGATATTTCTAGAAAGAATGATTTCAAAAGCTTGAGATTTACGATTTCTTGAGGCATGGGGGAAAAACCCACCTCAGTATATAACTTGACTCAGATATGAAATTGACGGGTTAAGATATCATGTGCACTCGCAGTTCAGGACTAGGGATGATTCAGAGTCTAGTGGGTAGGCACCTCGGCTTTAGATTCTGGCTTGGAGACGATGATATGTAACGCCTTTAGACCTTAGTTTCAGGGATAGGCAGTAGCATGCTTTGGTGGATGGCGATACATAATGCCCCTAGACCTTAGTTTCAGGGATAGGTAGTGGCATGCTTTGGGGGACGTCGATATGTAATGCCTTAATATCATATATTTTCACTACTAACTCTAGTTAGGCGTATCGGGGGACGGCGATACATAACTCCCCACACCTAAAGTTTTTCAGAAATAGATATTTCAGTGATAGTTTTCAAAGATAGATTTATAGAAAATGATTTTTAGAAAATAGATGTTGCAGAAATAAATTTTCAGAGATAAGTTTTCTAGAGAAATGATTTTTGAAATAGACAAGAGTTAGAAAATCAATTTTACCGAAAGGATTTAGAGTTTTCCAAACTAAAAAGAGTTTTCAGAAGCATCAGGTTTATTAAAGTGATTTTCGACTTCAGAAATATGAGGTTTCAATTAAGCAGTTCATTTTCAAATTTAACCTATCCACTCACTTAGATCGTTCAAACGATATAACCCATTCCCAGTTTCTTTATTTTGCAGGTCACCCGGACGACGAGATCGAGAGGTTGGATACTGATGGAAGTCACTAAAGTGTTCAATCCACCAGGTCAAATTAGTGATAGAATCTGATCATGTCAAATAAAGTCCAGTCCCAGATATTTGTAAAGTGAAGTTGTGTATAAGCATTTTGTATAGAGTTGTTAAGATAAGTGATGTTGAGTATTTAGTTTTGTGTATTGTTTTTTTTTTTTATCATATGTCATGGATCTGGGCAATGGTCCCATATATGAGATTATATTTGATAAGAGTGCCAGTGTGTTCAGAGTTAGAAAGTCAGAGGCTCAGGGTGATAGTACGGCCTATTCCCTACCGGTAGCATCTCCCGAATTAAGGATGTTACAAAGATGGTATCAGAGCATGGTCTAGGGAGTCAGTGACTGTAGTGGGTAGAGTGTTGGGGTCTTGTATACGCAGTATGTCTGGGATACTTGTATATGAGGTATTACCCCTCCAGTATCCACTCCTCGAGTATATCCTCGAGTCCTATAGATAGTTTAGTAAGCATTCCCAAAGCTATCTGAATTTGCTTCCTAATAAAGTGACCATGATCCTTGCTTTAGTTAAGAATCATTCCGTAATCATCCTGGATTACTTTCAGAAGTTCAGAATAAGATATGAAACTAGATAGTAAAGATCCAAGAATGTCTACTTAGAGAGTAAAGAGGAGAAAGAGAAAACTAGAATAAAAGTAAGAAAAGATGTATAGATGTTTAAGCAACCAGGGGTAAGAAGCAATAGAGTTACAGAATTAGATAGATAAGGAAATGCCAGAACTTATAGTAGAAAATAGAATAGAATAAGCATGAGCAAGAGAGAAATTTCAAATAGACCTAAGTAAGGTCTATTCCATTCTCTTAAGATTCCATATTTCCTACCAAGACTCATTCCCTCATCAGAAAATTTCATTAATTGGACCCGATAGCCTCAATTATCTTATATAGATTAAGAAGTTTCCAATAGATACAAGTACCACAAAGGAAGTAGGGATTCTAGATCCCCAAACCCAGGCCCACAAGCAAACAAATGAATGTCTTAAATAAAGATGATTAGTTACCTCAGCCAAGAAATCCGATAGAGATACGGCCCTAAGTTACCCAAATTCTTCGTGATACAGGTTAAGAAAGTTATCTTGGTGGAGCCTATCTGATACCTATCTTACCTGAGTAATATACTCTACCATGACATAGAGTACCAGAACAAGGACATCGATATTCGTTGAGATGTGAAACTCCTACCCCATCTTTTATTAGTATATATAAAGATAACCGCAAGGAAGTCCGACAATGGTATATATTGAGAAAGAAACAAAGAAAGCTGGAAGATAAGATCACTTAGAAAAGTTTTAGGAAATTTTTGAATTTTAAAAGAAGAGAACCTATTATAGTTTAAGAATCTAGGGAAGTCAGCACAAGGCTTGCAGTACTGGTAGAAGTCTACAGAATAGACCAAACATAGTAGAAACATATAGATCATATCAATAACAGTCGAAACCCGCGTAGGTTTATAAAGGACAGACGCAAAAGAATGGAAATATTTGGAAGTTAACAGGAGTACCAGTATGAACAATAAGAATTAAAAAAGCATAACTGCAGCATATAGCAAGAGTAAAAAGGTAGAAGTCTAGAAAATAGCCCATAAGAAAGAATCACCAAATAGCCTTTGTAGTACGACTTAGAGCCAGGAGATAGAATGTGCAAATAATAAAGAAGGAAACGGGAAGTAAAAAAGGAAGTTTAGTATAGACAGACACGTAGATAATGTAGTGTGAAGGTTGTAACGTAAATGGAAACTGCAACGTAATTGATAAGAGTTCTGAAAACTTTAAGACTTGGAATCCCCGAAACATATTCTAACAGTATGAGCGATAACTCTTCTATCTGATAGTTCCCCCAGTGAGTGTATAGACACCCAATCAGACAGTCGTTGAACTTAGACAGTTAATAAAAACGTGTATTTTTCAGATCTCCAAGGAAAACAGGTGTCTACCCATAAATTAGAGCCAATCAAGGACTTGAACAAGTAAAAAAGAGCATTAGACATGATAGACAGATCACGAGTCGACAAGACAGCCAACCCATGAAGCTCAATATGACCTAGATAAGGATCAGAAGAGAGTGATATCTTGTATGAGGTAAAGTGATTGGGAGTCATGGTATGTTTAGCCTAATTTAGAAGAAACAACCTACCATATCATAGAATTGAAAGCCTTTAAGGAAGTAAAGGCTAGAAAGAGTAAGGAACTATAGTATGTGACTTATATAGAACTCTCCACCATGTTAGAGGAGGAAAAGTAGTAAGAGAAAAACACACGAACCAAAAGCATTAGTAGTGATACCTTAACCTGTCATGGATGATGGAGCTTCTTAAGAAGAAAAAATGTAAGGGGTTTAAGGAAATGAGATGGGGATGGATAACAGAGGAAGTACGGTAGGGTTCCCAGAAAGCATGAACCTTAAAGAGATTTTCAGTAAGAGGTAGTATAATCAATAGTCGAAAATAAATAAGAATTAAAGTTGGAAGATGAAATTAAAATATATCTTAGCAGAAGTACCTTAGGGTGGGAGCCAATGTCAAATATGTAAATATGGGAACCCTAGGATTATATATTGGTAGCATGTGCAACTACAGCATGTGTAGCGAATGAGACAACCATAACTGGAAAAGACTTCTGGATCGAACCTACCATCTCAACCCTTGTTAGACAACAACAACAAAGATGGACCTCGATGATCGTCCCAAAGATATCCCCAGAAAATAAGTAAATCCATGAAGGATACAAAGTCATAAATCATAGAAGTTTCAGGCATAGAATATAGCAGAAAAGAAAATCAAAAGAACACTAAATAAAAGGTTTGGAAGTGGAATTGTCGATGGTGTGGCGACAATAGGAGAGTATACTGAGTAAGCGATGATAGAAGTATATAACAACAAGATTTTTTAGTATTGGAATAAAAATAAAATTCTATTGCGTCTTAACTCACGAAATCCATGTGAAGTAACTAGCCATAATTTAAGTTGACCTAACCACCACGGGTTTAGGATGGCCTTAGCCATGGGTATGGGTGGTTTGGTAGATGTGTAGTGTATTATAGAATCGAGAAGATAAGTTTACTACAATGTTGTATTTAGTGCAGTGTGTGAGTTATCAAGGTATAATTTACGTAAACGATCATCGGAGATGAAATTATAAGTTTGTGTATATTTACATATATTTGATTAACAACCCTTGAAAGTGAAAGACTATTGGAATAACAAAAATGGGGATATCTTAGAATACAACCAGGTATAGAAAACAAGTTGTGTGAAATACGATTAATCAGATTCAGAATAGCAACGAATTTACAGGTATGAGAAAAGTATGAACTTTAGCCAATTGAGAAGGACCGTTAGAAAAATTACCTAGAATTAACATCCTAAGTGTAGGAGCCATCGGTAGACAGCATTGGTAGTCTAGGAAGCCCTAGGCTATATAGATAAGCAAAGATATTGAAACTTTAAGAAATGATCTCATTAGTAACTGAAGCTTAGCAAGAAGAATATATAGAGTTACATGGCTAATATATGAGAAGGAATACCAAGATTACGTCGACCAAGTGGAACTAAAGAAATATCGAGTATAAACATTGTTAATAGATACACGGATCACTCTTGAAAACTTATTATTCCAAAATTAAGGCAGAATGCGAAAAATCCTAACCATATAGAACATCTGTATTTCTAGAGAAAAAGAATCGAAAGTACTAGCTAAGAAGAACTAGGTTGAATCAATAAATATTGAGCATAACTAGAGGATTGGAAATTAGGTTTCTTTGACGCATCACTTTAGTTATAGCATGACGGTAGTATATAGTACTTAGCAGAAATTTCTTGAAATAAGAACAATGAATCATCTCTCAATCAAGAATGTACAGGGATTATCAAACCTTAGTATAGTGTGCAAGCAAGGCAAGAAAAGTATTGCATGAAACAGATATTAAGATAAAAAGATGGATGTTGTATTTCATTCTAGTTAAATAGCTAATGAATACATTGACAAGGATCTTAGTTAATGAGA
Organism: Zanthoxylum bungeanum; assembly: GCA_019454045.1. Lineage (NCBI taxonomy): Eukaryota > Viridiplantae > Streptophyta > Magnoliopsida > Sapindales > Rutaceae > Zanthoxylum > Zanthoxylum bungeanum. The sequence goes on along the minus strand of SKCR01028693.1, from coordinate 210,308 downwards.
CAAATTGAATCCAGATAAGGCTTTAGTATAATGACAGTGTATGGAAGGTCATTAGAAAGTAATGTGATATAATTGAAGAAACAAAGATGGTTATGAGTATATAGTCAGTTGAAAGTTGGGGGTTTAGAAATAGCCCATGAATCTTATAACTTATGATAAGATATTCAGCATCACAAATTTCAAACCTGGATAGATTCCAGAATTCCAATTTTAAAGAGGATTCGAGGACGAATTCTATTTAAGGGGGAGAAAATTTGTAACACCCGATAATCCCGATGACCTATACGTTACTAGAGGTCGATGACTATTACGTTATTGGAGGCACGATATATGATCAAAATCATGTTTAAGCATGTATGTGCTCATAGAATGACTTTTTGGACATTCAGCTAATTCCCTTGCAGTTCCGATGCGAAACTTAGCTTACGTTCCATTCCGAACAGCCTTTAGTATTTAGGGCATAACATTTTAATATGATCTCTGATTTTTATGAATTTTATACCCTCATAAAGATAACAACAAGACTATGACCTCTACATTGGATGTATTTCCAAATTTGAATCAGAAACAGGTCACAAACCTTGAATACCGGGGATACTACAGTAAATTCAGGAATTAGCTAGAATAATGATGTGGCAAAATATGGACCATTCATTTGTAAACAAAAATCATATCTATGCACTATAATTAACAAACACTATTCATCATCTTCTCTTTCCCATAAGGCACGAATTTGACTCCAAAATAACTTCAAATTCTTTCATTTTCTCATGCCAAAGTGAAGGAAAAATTGATGATTTCAATCCTCTTCATGCAAGTAAGCTTCTTTTTCTTCATCCTTTCTCTAATATTGAGTTTATAACATGAATTTTCTTCCCCTAAATTCGAACTAGAAGAACCCTAGAAAATTCTTTTTTTCATTTTAACTTCAAATGTGTTGCTAAGATACATATTTAAGCAAATCAAGATTGCATTGAGCATGGATTGAGCTTCATTTTGTAAATGCCCAATTTTTCCCCAAGGGCAGGGGGCTGACCGAAATTGTTATGATCTTAGGGGGAGTGTTTTTGTTACTTTGATGAAAATTAATGATGAAGTATGCTTGGAATGATGTTTGATTTGAGTTTGTTTTTGTTTAAGTTGAAAATCTAAAATTGCATATTAAATTAAGAAATTAAGCATGTTTTATAGAATTAAGATGAGACCGGACCGAATTTTTGATGTCGGGCGCTCTGTTGCCTATGTGCCCAGTTTTTTCCAATTGCACAACCCTTGAACTTCAATCCATAACTTGAGTTCTAAGAATCAAAATCACGATCCATAAAAGCAAACATAAAATAGACACATAAACGAGTATTCTATTAATATTTCAACCCATAAATTCAACCCTGATTAAGCGCACCGAATTTTCAAAGTAAGTGTTGGTGCACTGAAATTTTATGGAACGAGGGCCGAATATGGAGTTTTACGAAATAGCTTGTGAGATCCTCGAACGAGGGTAGTAAAAATTATTAGACCACCCTAAAATATTAGTAACATAGCAAGGATGAGTTACCATGAACAACGAATAAATTTTGTTATGTAAAGATATAATTCGCAAACTTAGTACTAACGAATATTGCTAATTCTAGATTATCATCAAGAGATGCGGTTCCGCAACCATCGCAAGCCTTCACCAGCAAGTTTCGAATCAGTGAGTGGATAATTTGTTCAAATTGTATTTACTTATATATTTTTTATTTTAAATTTACTTTCCGCACATAGGGCGTTAGCCAAAGTTTTATTACAGATGTTTTATTAATTAAGGATGTTTTAGAAAGAATGATTTCAAAAGCCTGAGATTTACGATTTCTCGAGGCATGGAGAAAAACTCACCTTTGTATGTAACTTGACTCAGATTTGAAATTAATAGGTTCAGATATCGTGTTCACACATAATTCTAGACTATGGATGACAAATGCCCATAGATCTTAGATTCAGAGTCTGGTGGGTAACATAAATCCTCACCCCTACTCTAGATTATGGCTTTAGGACGACACGTAATGCTCCAAGGCCATCAGATTTCAGTGCTAGGGAGACGGCGATACATAACGCCCCTATACCGTAGTTTTAAGGACAAGTAGTGGCATACTTTAGGGGACGGCGATGCGTAACACCCCTAGAACCTAGTTTTTGGGACATAAAAGTGTCATGCTTTGGGGGACGGCGATACGTAACGCCCCAATATCATGGATTTTCACTCCTGGCTCTAGTTAGGCATATAGGGGAAATGTTATACGTAACTCGCCCATGTGTCAGGTTTTCAGAAATAGATATTTCAGTGATAGTTTTCAGAGAAAGATTTGTAGAAAAAGATTTTTAGAAAACAAATGTTGCAGAAATAAATTTTCAGAGATAAGTTTTCTATAGACATGATTGTCGAAATGGACAAGAGTTAGAAAGCTCTTTTACGGAAAGAATTCAGAGTTTTCCAAACTAAAAAGAGTTTTCAGATGATTCAGGTTTCTTAAAGTGATTTTCGACTTCAGAAATATGATATTTCAATTAAGTAGTTCAGTTTCATATTTCACCTGTCCACTCATTTAGATCATTCAAATGATCTAAGCCTACTCCATATTTCTTTATTTTACAAGCCACCCGGAGGACGAGATCTATAGGTTGGATACTGATGACAGTCAATATGGCATTCGGTCCACCAGGTCAAGTCAGTGATAGAATCCGATCATGTCAAATAAATCCCAGTCCTAGATATTTGTAAAGTGAAGTTGTATATAAGTATTTTATATAGAGTTGTTAAGATAAGTGATATTGAGTATTTACTTGTGTGTATTGTCTTTTTATCCTATGTCATGGATCTAGGCAATGGTCTCATATATGAGATTATATTTGAAAAGAGTGTCAGTGTTGTTCAGAGTTATAAAGTCAGTGGCTCAAGGGGATAGTGCAGCCTATTCCTTGCCGATAGCATCTCCCGGATTAGGGATGTTACATAACCGGGGTGCAAGATTCTAATAAAAAGAGAAAAGAAAGAAAGAAATAAATGAAAATTAGACAAATACAAAGAAAAGAAAAGAAAATACATCAATCACAATACACTGGGTTTTGAAAGGAAAAGATATTCTTGAAAATTTGAACACTCCAAAAATTATTTCAGACGTTATCCATTCACTTTAAATACATCACCATTCCTAGGATTCTCAATGTCAATAGCTCCATATGGGTAAATGTGATTCACAATAAATGAGCCACTCCTTTTGGATTTCACTTTTCTAGTAAATAAATCAAGACGGGAATTATGAAGTAAATTTTTTTGACTAATTTCAAATATTTTTCGTGAAATTCGACTATCATGAAAGGCCTTAGTTTTAGTTTTAAGAATTTTCGCATTCTCATATGAATCATTCATTAACACTTCAAGTTCATTTAATTGCATTTTACGTTCATGACTAACATTTTCAAGGTTTGAATTGAATGCTTTAATAGCCCAATATGCCTTATGCTCAAGCTCTACACGCAAATGATAAGGTTTTCCATAAATTAGACGATAGAGAGACATTCCCAAAGATGTTTTGAAAGCTGTTCGGTATGCCCAAAGTGCATCAGTTAGTCGAAGAGACCAATCTTTATAATTTGGGTTGACCGTTTTTTTCAAAATTTATTTCATTTCTATATTTTCTAATTGACCATTTGTCTGAGGGTGATAGTTTTCAAAAATCTAATCACAGTTTTGTGATTATTGTTTTGACAAGGAATCACCTCAACCCATTTTGAGACATAATCGACTGCAGCTAAAATATATAAAAAAAAAATCCAAATGATAGTGGAAATGGACCCATGAAATCTATTCCCCAACTTTTGACAATTTCCATAAGTTATGCAGAAAGCATGTGTATCCTTAAAAATAGTGGGTCAATAAAATCCACTGTACATAATTTTTATAACGGTTTTCTTAGATGAGAAGTGACCTCCACATGTTTCTGAATGAAAAAGCTTGGAAAGCTCTTTTAAAGATTTAAATTGTCTATAATACCCTTAATAATTTAACAACATTAATTCATTTCCTTCATAATACAACTTAAAAAAAACTTGTCGAATAAAATAATTTTATAATGTTTAATAAAGCTCTCACTCACAACCAAACACCTATTTTTTTTTTTAAATCGAAAGCTCTACTTCTAAAAGCTCCACTTGAAAAAGTTATATTTGAAAGCTATACCAAACGGACCCTTATAATAATATAAATGTCATCTTAGTTTATAATATCACTAAAATTATTTTTATTTAGTAATAACTTACTTAGAAATTTATTAAAAAATATTATAATTAATTATTTTTTAAGTTAATTATTAAATATCATTGAATAAAAAAATTATAGTCATAATTTAAATCATATTTATTTTTTAATTATTTATTTTTATATTAATTAATTTATAATAATAAATAAAGATATTTTATTATAAAATGATAAATTTATCTAAAAAGATTATGTAATTTCTATTCACTCATATACAAACCAAATAATAAAATTAAATTTCATCTCTATTTTTCATTTTCTTTCTTCTCCTCACTCATTTTTCGTCCTCCAATTTCTTTTTTTTCCTCTTTTTTTTCCTCTTTTTAATTATATACAAATAGATTATCAAAGACTTTTAGAACTTTAAAACAAATAAACCTTTTTATTAAAAGATCATGTTAACTTTAACAATGTATTTATAATTGCCACTTAGCCATAAGCCGTGGCACATAACTCACTCCCCAATGTGAGGAGTGAGTTCTTGTAACACACCGCTAGAGGCAGGATGTTATTCGCAAGAGACATGATTGACCCATCTCCATAACCCTCTAAACTTATTAAAATCCGACATGATGTATCCTAAAACCGGACAACCAGGATCTCAGTCTAGCATCAAAACGATCCTGAAATAAATATTATTTATCCAAATGGACCTTAGGTCCACACGAACACATCAAAAATATTACCTAAGGACTTCATGCCTATATCATCTATCAACATTCAAGGGCTCTGCCCACAACATCATAAGAAATCTAAACATTTATTTAATATTTACATATAGAGTGTTCAGCACGACAAATAAAATATTAATCATGAATCCTATAATTCTAAAGCTTATCCCAGGACACTTGCGAGGGTGACTGCCGCTTGGGAGATCCGCGTCTCGAGCATGACTTCCAAAGCTGAAGTGGTTGACCCATCTGGAAGCCAACCTACAAAACTAGCAAATTGGTTTGGTGTGAGTTTTAAAAACTTAGTAAGTAACCATGCTGATATTACAAAAAACAAGTCAAATATTTATGACAAACAAAAAAATCAAACATATTAGCAGTTTATCAGAATTATTATATTGTTACAAATTAGAAATTATTAGCTTGTTATTATCTTGTATTCTTAACCCATGCCAAATTTTCACATTTACATATTTATATATAAACCAATCTAATAGCTAGCACCCACGCATTCAAAGCAAAACTAGAATACCATAGAGTTTCTCGTTTACTATCAAATTCATTTCAATCACGTGAAACATGAAATCATACATCTATACTTTTTATCTCAAATATTCCTCTTTGAAACAAACTCTTTCAATTCAATACAAACTTCCTCAATGGCTTAACATTCAGGATTCATAAACATTTACACATGTTATGGCACCTCTTATTACATAAAAAAAAATAATTTCAAAATTTACACAAATACATACATACCAATACAACTTAACAAACATGTTTATAATACATATTACTTACATTAGTTTTCAAATTCATTCATTCATTTCACATAATCATACACTATCCATATATTCTACGAGTTCTATCATACACATACATACATATAGTCACACATACAATCACCGAGCTACCAACCACGAAGCACAAAAAAATCAATACATCATAAACCACATAATCAAACAATACATACATATTGTTGGCTTACACATATAATGCTCATACATGACTTATTACCTATTTTAGAATAGGTATGAGATGAATTCTGTTCGAGCGAATTCCTAACTAGCTATACTACTATACCACGAAATCATCAACCAATTAAACCTACATTCATGCATACATATCACGGCACACCAAACTCCTTGCATGTCTTCTCATACACAAGCACATCCAGAACAAACACTTCAAAACATCACTCAAACACTCACATACATACACTTGTTTCAAACATACGAATATACGTATTTCTTTGATTTCGAGTACTATAGCCTATATCAATCTTCATGTCTTAACATCATACAAATATACGAATATATGTTTATATACTTATATCTTTCCATATTAATTTATATACATGTATTCATATCGATACAGGTTCATACCCTTACATACATCCATACATACACAAACCATTCGAGTCCATGCAGTTACATGCGTCAATACATACATGTAGCTATTAAACTCATCAATCTTTTCAAAATACATACCATAGCATTATCCTTGAACATTCCACTTCAAGACACACCAACATATATATTACATATATATACACATTATCATCATCAAACTATTCACTTCATTTCATAACAATAATGAAAATCCATAACTGTGAGGGTCGACTAACTCAACTATACATGATCTCAAAATCATTTCTCAAACCCATCTTGTAACTATCCTAAACATTTCAATCGTCTCCCCACACGTATGGATTAAGTCTGTTTTCAATGTTTTCAGTTCTAATTGTCTTAAAACATCATTACAAACTAATGTGGGCCACTAGTTCACCTAAATTCTCGGTTAACAATTTTTTGGAAAACTTTCATAAAATGTTTCCGTAAACGCTACGGAAGGGTCCTGATCCCTCCGAACCTACCCGAATTTATCCAAAAATATTCGTAATATCATATATAACTCATAACTATCATTAAAATCAAAACACATCATTATACCTAAAAACCCATTTTATCGGGAACTTATAATTTCTATCGGATCAATCAAACTCGTTCTGTTTTTCACTCGGATTCTACCGAATGCTCATATTCAATATACTAATACTCAAATAATTCATTTTATATCATTAAGCTACTCTACGAAACTACTGGATACAAATGAACATTTAACGAAAAATTTAAAATTTACTGATTTTTACCAGGAGGTCTTACCGAGATTTCGAGGCATATACGGACTCCAAATGATCCCATGAATGCGCTGGAATTGACAGAATTCTGATCGGAGCTACTGTTTAATGTGGGTCACTATTCATTTAAATCTTCCTCTCTCGTTTCGTGTGTAACTGAGCACGGATTGGAAAAATCATCATTGCCATCTTGTAGTACTCTCTAAGAGCTTCAATTTGACGGGCGGCTCGGGTCATGAAACGAAGCAACGAGCCAGAATCGTGAAACCCATATCGGTGCGTCTCCCTTTTTCTTGTCATTCGACGATAATCAAGGGTTACCTCCGGCCACCACAAGGTGGAGGGGTGGCTGGCACAACACCCAGGCTGTTTGTGCCGGTCGGTGGTGGCCGGCAGGCCGCCGACATGACCAACAATTCGTAAGAGATGGATTTTTCGAGTGGGGGTTGATTTGGGAGAGTTGTAATATTTTTTCATTTTTTTATAATAAACAAAACTATGGGTATTTATAGAGATGTTTTTGAAATTTACATTCAGACCCTCAAAAATTACAATCAAGTCCCTACAGTGGAATATTCTCAAAATTTTATATTTTGGAAATCCTTCTGATGTAAATTTCGAAAAGTGTTCAACATAAAAGTTATTCTTCTCGGAAAAATGAGTCCGATGGTTCAAGATTCAGCTCAATAAGAGTTTGTTTACTATCTTTATAGCCAAGATAAGATACTTTTACGTGTATAACGATAAAATCAGATATCGCGTAACCGGTTCTCGAAACCACACATTTTTCAATGCGACGAATCTATAATTTGAAATATTCCAATCTATTTACCAACAGATAAACTCTGATTTTTTATTACTAGCCTGTTCTAAATCCTTAACTTTAATTTGGAAACCTTTCGGCATTGTTCCGAAAAGTTACCATCTTGTCTGTATTCGGAAGTCACCATACATTACTCCTTTTCAGAAGTTACATATCTCATATTCCAATACAAACTATACTATTTCAAAGCGAAACATATCAAATCTTATTTTTTATAGCAATAACACATCAAACTTATCATCTCTATTCACACTCATCTATTTAAACACGCTTAAACCATTTCACACTCATCCATCAACAAAAAGAAAGTCAAACACGGATTCTATACAGCCAATCATAGACATCACCCAGAAAGAGGAACATAGCACATGTTCTTTATACACAACCAAATGCAGTTTCAAAACGAAAATCTAACACGTATTTCATACTATCTCTTTCGTCCACAATACAAAACGGAACTCATTCTTTTCACATCATGTCATTCTATATCATATATGTAAACGACATCAACATCAAAGTTTATGTAACATCCCCCTTACGGGGAATGTTACCGACAAGAAACAGATCCTACTGTCGTTTAAGCCTCAACTTATACACTAGGACATTTTCTCTTATCCTCATGTTATGCATTGTTCACTGAACCACACATGCAATCTTGAATACTTAAACAAACTTGGATGCAAGATTATGAATACAAACACATGCATATATACATGATCAAAAGTAAATACAATATGTGTACAACATCAAACTCATATCGAAGAAATAACAAAATGACATCCCAGAAGACTACACTCTATATGAACAGAGCTCTAGATGGACCCGATGACTAGTGACTGTAGTGTAACACATGTCCTCGAGCTGGATCACTAAAACGACACATGGCTCACCAAAAGAAGTATCCTACAAAAGAACTGGGAAGTGGTGGGAAGAGTCCAGAGGATCTCAGTGAGTGGAGCTACAAAATAAGAAACTGAATTAGAACATTATATGAAACCATTTATACTTAAAGCTTTTCTGAAAATTTTCCTTGAAATTGATTCCTTTTCTTTTAAAATGGAAGTCATTTTTTCTGAAATCTTTATGAGAAAGATAGCTCTGGTGCTGTAGAAAACTTAGTGCATAGGGGCGTTACGTATCGCCGTCCCTCCACACGCCTAACTGGAGCCAGAAGTGAAAATCCATGACTTTAGGCTGTTACGTATCGCCGTCCCCCAATGCATGCCACTCCTATATCTGAAATTGGGGGTCTTGGGGAGTTACATATCGCCATCCCCAAGCCACAAACTAGATCTGGGTTTCGGATCTATGCTACCCTCCAAACTCTAAAACTAGGGTCTAGGGGTATTACGTATCGCCGTCCCCCTAGCCCTGAACTACGTGTGCACATGGTCTCTATCTGTCAATTCCATAAGTAAGAGCCAAGGTTGGTTTTTCCCATATGCCTCGAAAAACATAAAAATATTGCTGATAAACTTAAAACTTTCAAATCAAATCTCATTTCATATATAACTGATAATTAAATAAGGCTAACGCCCTAAAACTTTAAAAATAAGTCTTGAAATAAATTTTAATCTGAAACAAGTAATTATAAAATCAATTCGTAAGAAAATAAATCTCCATTCACAGATTTGAAATCCAGCTAAGTTCCCTTCAAGTCGCTAGGGGGAGCGCAGCTCCTGATGAGTATCTATATAGAATACATTGATTTAGAAACATCAGTTATAAAATACAATTCGAAATCACATAAAATTCTTAATCTAATTGGATTACCCCCTAGAACATTTCTATTTCTTAAATGGAATGTAAAATAAAAATTCAGATTCTTGATTACGCATCGTATCCTTTAAAAAAATCTGGTTTTATTGGTGTTGCATTGCGACGCCAGTCCCATTCGCGTCTCGATGTGACCGTGTAAATCATAAGCACGTTTCTGCCTCGATCACGTTGCGACGCAGGCAAGCTCGCGTCATGACGTGTTTGTGTAAAAAAATACACCCCTCTGCCATGTCTGCGTCGCTACGCGAGCTTGGCGTGTCGCTACGAGACGCCAATTCCAGGGGCAGATTCTTTCTTACATGGTTAATTCCAAAATCCCTTACACTTCTACACAACATCTTCAAAAACATAAAATATCCAGCACATATCATTCCCAAACATCTCATCTTCATCAAAAATTTATCATTTATTCTTACTTCATCAATTAAAGAACACAAGAATGAAACATTCCACATGCATCAATTCCTTCACATAAAGTCACCCAAACTACATCCTCATCAAACCAACAACACACCACAATCATCTAATTACCAAAATTCAAATCATTAAAATTTGGGTCAAGAAACCTTACCTTAATTAAATCTTTTTCTTCCTTAAGAATGCACCAAGAACCTCATTTATCTTCTTTTAGGGTTTAGCTTGAATGGATTACTTTGTTTGGTTTCAAAATTTAACAAGAAAAATTACAAACTTCCCTTCCCTCTCTCCTTCACTCACGTTTTTACAAAGAAAGTAATGATGAAATGGTTCCTTTGTTGAATTATTCATAACTTAACCAGTTTTCTAGAATAGTGTAGACAATACTTTAGTTGGGCTTGATCTTTTATCTTCATTCTTTATTAAATTTTTTGTTGGCCCAATAAGAAAATCAAAGGAAAATAAATGGGCTTAATTTTAAGTAAGTGTTCGTTGTTCCTAAATTGATTCCAAAAATTATTCACTGGCCCAAAAAGAAAACATCATGCGTTATTAGTCGAACAAAAATATTTGGGGTCCTTACAGTTTACATACGTACATATCCAATCGCACATACAACATGGTATGGTTAACAATATAGTATATAAAGAAATCACAATACTCAAAAGATCGGTGTCTAACTATAAACTTACATACGTATTCTTATAACGAACATACTGTTTTATATTAACCAATACATCTATTGTCATAGCCAGAAGTGACAAATAATCTTACATTCTCTTATGATGTCGATAGTATGAATCTGTCAACCTCTGTCATTATTCAAAATAGAAAATGTAAAATGATCTCTTTTAAAACCATTTCTAAAATACATTTGAAAAACTTTTTTACTGTAAATAAAATCAGTTTCAAAATCTATTATCGAAAAATCATATTGAGCATTCAACATAACTCAATTGGACGAAACATAAACAAGCGGCCAAGGCCAGACGCTCTCACAGATCGGACAATGAATGAAATGATCCCCTAACGAAAAAGGATCAGGTCGGCCTACTGTAGTTGGGAAAACCCCTATACAAGCATCATGAAGGGTCAAAAACATAAAATCATCAAGCACCGTGATGGAAACATATCATATCGTATAATATCAAAAATAATGCCAAAATGCATCAAAAATCAGAATGTAATTCTTTCAAAATCATTTTCCTTTTTTTTCCCTCAAAACATAAATATGTGCAAATCAAAAATAAATCTTTGATGTAAAGTTTTCAAAATACATATTGATCGTCCATTAGTTGGGCACACAGACTGGACAATGTATGAACCATGTCGACTGGGTAGTGGGCCAGCCATTTTCCGATGGTCTGGATCCCATAAAGAGCTCTCTGAGGGCCAATCATAACGAAACATATACAAGCACCACGGAGGGTCAAAACATAAAATCATCAAGCACCGTGGCGAAAATAGATTTTCGAGCTTCTCAATAGAAAAAATTTACAATTTTAAAAACATCAAAATCATTTTCAAGACGGAAACATAATATTAAGAACCCTGACGGAAACATATCAATAAATCTCAAAACATTAAAACGTGAATCAAGCGTCGAGGCAGAAATATTTTCTTTATCATTATAATCAAAATCAGAACATCTGAAAATTTTCTTTCTTTCTTTCATTTCCTTTCCTTTTCAAAATAATTTATATCAAAAATCAAATACCAAGTTTCAAAAACATAGTTGAAAATATATCAATTCATGATTCAAACTATCAACATCATAGCATTTATCATATCTCAAAACACCTTAAATTTACATTACTTACTTATACATATATCTATACAAACCTCATACTTTTAACTTAGCATACCCCTACACATTCATATATTCATAGTTGTAACATCCCAGATTTTCATGACTGTTCTAGAAGATTCCTGGAATGATGTTATAGTCTCGGAGCATGATGATAGTGAAGCAAAATAGTTCAAGCGATGCTATATGAGTTAGAATATTAGATTATGAATTTTTGTCGCATTGGAAAACGTGTGGGATCAAAAGTCAGTTACCCGATTTTTATTATACGAGAAAAGTTTACAGTTTTAGCCTCATAATTTGCAAATGAACTCCGATTGAGTTGGTTCTTGGACTATTAGACTCTTTTTTCTGAGACGAATAACTTTCGTGTTGAGCATATTTCGAAAATCGCATCGGAAGGGCTTCAAAATCACAGATTTCCGAAAATACCCTTCCTAGTGGGGGCATTTCTGTCATTTTCTAACTTAAGATATTTGTATTATAACTATTTTTTTTTATTGTCAGCAAATACAGAAAATCAGGGGGGGGAAAGAGGGAAACGTTAAAACGTGCTGAGTGTGGAAGAAGGGATTACCGAAGGCCATAGGGCCACCGCCAACTGGCGGCGTGATGCAGGCCGGTGCGTCGGCCCTTCCCCCAGTCCCAGATGGCTGGAAATTGACCAGAGGACGCCGGCGAACGGCGGACAGAGGGAGAAAATGAGAATTGAAGAGTTTTTAATCCCGGCTCGTCGGTCCGTCTTACGACCCGAGCCACCTACCAAATCGAAGCCCTCGACGATTACTACAAGTGTGCGGTGTCAATTTCACTGATCAGCAGCCGAAATCACATAAAACGAGGAAGAAAGCGGTGGATGAATAGTAACCTGACATGAACAGCAGCTCCGATCAGAATTATGATCGCACCAGCGCGTTCGTATGGCTAAGGGGAGTTCGAATATGGCCTCGGATTTTGGTATGACTCTCCGTTTAGAATTCGTCATTTTAAAGTTTGTAGCTTTATATTCGGATGTTTCTAGTAGTTCCGAAGTGTAGCGAGTTGTTATGATTTGAATTGAATATAATATTATATGTTAAAATGATAAATGTGGTAGAATCCAAGGAGAAACGGATTACATTTGATCGATCCGGTAGAATTAGCGAATATCTGGTAAAATAGAGTTTCTCGCGCAACCGAGCATAGATGACCGTAATCATGAAAATAGTATATATATGATATCGCGAGGGTAATTTGGTAATTTCGGAGGGTTCGAGACCCTTCAGTAGCGTTTGCGGAAACTTTTCCGCAAGATTTACCACAAACGCGTAAAATGAGGTTCTAGGCTACCCAGCTAGTTAGAATAGTCTAGAAAGATATGTATTAGAGTAATGAAGTTTGTACCGTAGAATCGGAGATGATTCAGGTGTTTTGGGGAAACCCGTAGTTATTATAGATGAGTTGGAAGTTTCGTAAATAGCGGTACTAACCTTGCGTTATTACTTGTTTGACAGATCAGATCCGGATCGCGGGCATTCGCTTAGCTAGGTAAATAACTCATGCTACCAATACTTAGAGATTTAACGTTGTCCATAAATAGAAATATAACAAAGTTGTATTTAGTTATATACATGAAACCTGTATACATATAAGAAACTTTATAGGTATATGTGTAGACATGAAACCAGATATACACACACCACACACACACACACATATGTATATGTATGTAAGTAGTAAGAGATTAGCAAATTTGAGCTCGAAAAGTATAAGAAGGACAAGTATGTGCATACATATAAGTGTGAGCTAATGTTTATAAATATAATTTAATTAGACTTGGGTTTGGGTTTGGGGGATGTAGAAAACTACACCCTATGGTATGGGATTAGAACTAGAGATCTGGAGAAAGTTATAATTTATGCGCTATATAAGAATATTAGCAACATGAGGATAGATACGAGTATATAAAGTGATAAGGAGCATAAATGAATAGATTATGTATAGCATGAGAATATATAAAAGATTATGATTTGAGTTTTCTGAGCACAAGTTGATAGTTAGAAAATGGCAAAGCAATTTAAGAACTAAGACATTGGAACTTATATATGTTTGAAGTCTGATATAGTAGAAGAGTTTCGATCGCGTATGTATGAAAATAAATTATGCTTTATGTTGTTTGTGAGCCACCAGCAAGGTAAGTTATAGAGGTAAGCTAAGTTATGATGGTTTGAATGTGTGCATGTATTGATAAATATAGATATGTATGAATGTAAGATCATTATAGATGGAATCATGTCTAGAGTAGAGAGAAACATGAGAAAAGCATATATGCATATACGTGTGTGTGTGTGAGTTAAGAATGTTTTTCAGATTCAAAGTGTTACAAAGAATAGCTCAAACGTTTCTAGAAGAAATGCATTTCAGAATATGTTTCTTACAATTTTAAGAGTTGAGTTAAGTTTCAAAAATATATCAGCAGTTTTCGTTATTTAACTTTCGGGGCATGAGGTAAAACTTCACCCTAGTATGTAACTTTAGACATAGTTGAAATTGACGGATTCAGAGACATGTGCACATGTAGAGAGTCAGGATGATGGCTTAGGTTCGTGTACCTGAACTCTAGTAGAACTCTATGTCCAGTTGAGTCGGTTTCCTGGACATAGAGTTCTACGTTCAATCGAGTCGTTTTCCTGGGCGTAGGGCACCGCCAATTTCAGAGGCACCCAGTTGAGTCATTTTCCTGGGTGTAGAGAGACGTCCAGTTGAGTCGGTTTCCAGGACGTAGAGCAGTTTTCAGATTTTCAGCTTTCAGATTTTAGATTTTTTTTTTTACAGCTTTTAGAATTTCAGAATATACTTTTCAAAAGCTAGATTTTAGTATACGATTTTCAGAAAACAGATTTTAGAGATGGTTTCCAAGAACAAGAGATTTGAAGAATGTTTTCAGCATGTTTGATTTTAATAGAGATATTTCAGAAAGAGTTTCGGAAAATATTTTTTTCAGAAAAAGGTTTTCAAAAAGTATCTTCTAAACCTTATGGCATGTTAAAGTTGAAAATAGATTACCAGTTATACATGTGGATTATATATGCTATTTATCATTTGGAAGTATATGTTAGCTTTAATATATATATGATGACATGTTTGCATCAGTATGCATATATGGATGACTTTACATGAAACATCTTCTTATTGAAGTAATATTTTGAAGAGTACAAGTGCATGGTATCATAACCTTATTTAAATGTACAGATAGCAACGATGATTATATGAGTTGTATGCCTACTTAGAGAGAGCACATGGTGGAAATGCTAGGACCTGTTGTTACGATTACTTGTGTAGGTATACACGATCAATAATAGTAAGTTAAGTGTCTGGCAGAAGTAAGATTTCAATAGTCCGATCTGATGATATTTCATGACAGTAAAAGAAAGAAAGTTATTATAATTGTCTAACCTAGACTAGCTCAGAGTATATAGTAAAGCAAAAGGAAAGTATCAGAGTGGCGCAGCAGAAGTGTGTTGGACCTTGACCTTATAATTGGTAAAATAGAACTTATTATGTTGTATGTAACAAAGATTAAGTATGTATGTGAGTGTCCAGATGAAAGGATCAATAGATAGTTATACGGAAATAAAATGGATAAAAAAAAAAATTATATAGTTAAATTAGACTTGTAAATATTTGTATGGTCATATAAACGGTTTAGATTAATATGGAAACATGACTCTGATTTTGTGTTATTTGTTCGCTCAAGTTATGAGCATGATTACTTACTGAGTCAATATGACTCACACCTATTCAGTTGTAGTTTTGCAGGTCAGTAGCAGTAGTTCAGTGAAGACTTTGAAGACAGTAGATCGCCTCAATTACAGTCGAGAGAGTGTCGAGTCCTGGGTCAAGTTGTGGGTCCTCACGGCCCTTTGTATTGTATTTTGCATTTGTATCATTTAAGTAAGGATTATGTAATAGTGTAGTTGTTATTTTGAGTTCTGGCCGGAGGCCAAGTATTTGTTTTTGTTCTTTGAGTTCAGGCCTGAGGCCGAGATGGTTGTGTTCTTGTTGTATTTGGATGCTGGCTACAAGCCAGGTTACATGATGTTACAAATACATCATGCCGAAATTTCGTTAGATTCAGAGGCTTATGGAGATGGGTTTAGCCTGTCTCCTGCCGGTAGCATCCTGGCCTAGGCGAGATGTTACAATAGTACACAAATATATATCAATAATCTGAATCTTCAATATCAATCAAAATCATAACGATTCATACCATATACATAAATCAAATCAAATAACAAACATATGACCTATATGGTCTATGCGTAACAGAAAAGTTACTCAGACGATCGGATATCCTATAGCAGCAGTCACCGACACCATAACATTGCTATGATACCACAACTGTAACACCCCGCCAGAGGCAGGTGTTGGGATTTTATACGAAATTACAAGGTTAGTGCAGCGGAACGCGGAAAATAGAATTTTCCAATTTCAATTTTTTTTTTATTGGAACAATTAAATAAACTTATTTATTTAATTAACCAATACTTAAAATATGAAATTTTAACCCAAAAAATCAAATTGTATTAATTACCGAATTACCCCAATATTTTATAATTTGATCATTTTTGTCCTAAATTGTCAAATACATATTTAGTTGATTCCAAATCAATCCCAAAATGTTTATATATATATATATATATATATATATATATATATATATATATTACAATTTGGTCCTTCTTGGTTCAAAACACATCAAGATCAAATCCAATCAATCCCAAATTTAATAAACATCACATATATATCAAATTAAATCACATACTGAAAAGCCCCAAAATTGGATTAGATTTAAAATCATAATTTGATAAATTACACCAATTGCATAATTTACACTAAACTGATAAAATTCAACACTTTAATCAATCCATTAATTCACCAAACAAGTCTCACCACTTTGAAATGACTTAAGAACAATTCTAGGTTATAATTGAGTGGAATTAAAACTCTAGAATGACAACTTTAATCACCAATTAATTAAATAAGCTTAATTACTCCTAATTAGCCTATTAATTAATCATACATGCTTAACACCTTCAAATAAATTTTCAACATAATAATTCACATAATTAAATATTAGAGAAAATTCTAAGCTACACAAATCGAAGCATGGAATCATAATAACAATTTCTTAGATGAAGAAAGTTGGAAATAACTTACAAAACTCAAAGTTTCTAAGCTTTTTCTCCTTTAGTTCTTCAATTTTCGCTCAATTTTTAACTTAGTGAATATTTGTGAAACTTGTGTTATGTTCAAAAAAATGAAACAAAAAGTTTATATGTTGATCTTTGTTGTTGCCATGAGCAACAAAAACAACAATAAATAATTTTTCATTTGTCTCATTTTTATTGGAACACCTTTACTTGTTTTAAAGATAACAATTATCAAAAATAAAGTAAACTAACAAGTGTATCCAATAAACTCATGCCATTTCCAAAGACAAATCATGTAATAGATATTTTGTTATTTAATTAACTAAATTATTTAACATTTAAATAATTAAATATAAATATCCTAATATATGTATTATATTTACTTTAAATATTGAAATACATATATATAAATGATAT
The DNA here is from genome assembly GCA_019454045.1 of Zanthoxylum bungeanum. Lineage (NCBI taxonomy): Eukaryota > Viridiplantae > Streptophyta > Magnoliopsida > Sapindales > Rutaceae > Zanthoxylum > Zanthoxylum bungeanum. The sequence continues at coordinate 192,768 of SKCR01028693.1, read as the reverse complement.
ATGTCAAATATCACATTTTGATATTTTATTAATGTGTATTTAATAAAATCAAGTATTAAATACAAATACACATTAATTCGAAAAATGACCAATTAGGTCCCGATAGCATGTATTTTTCGTTTAACCATTAAACGAGTTATAAATAATCAGTATTTTCATAAAAGATGCCCTAGTGCTCTACGAGTATATCTCATTAATGAGACTCTCTAGGTTCAGGCATATCCATCACGAAATCAAATTTTGTGTCCATAATTCACCCACCCGTAAATTATGACAAACACGGATAAACTTTCTGAACTATACAGGTCGAGGTCACTGCATACCTATAATCCCTCCGTCACATATATCCAAATTATTCCAGAGATATAGACACAATTGTCAAATCTCTATATATATAATCACGTCGACGTTTCTATTAGCAATCCTTTAATAACACTAAGAACTAATTTCTACAGTGTATCACGGGCCCATGGATTTAACAGATTGCTAATTCCATATTGCATACCTATGCTCTGTATATAGAGCTGACAGATCTTTTATTCATAAACATAGAATATCCTGAGTATTAATCCACACCCAATGAACAGGCGGAGGTCTGATATAAATAGATCGATGGCGTGACTGCCATATAAGTATGGAGGATAACTCATAGATCCATAGTGATATCTCAAGTCAAAGAATCACTATACTCACTCAACTCGTGAATATTCTTATTGACATTGATGTATCATCCATTGATATTCTTCGGTGATTCGTTCAGTGTTTATCCGCAATAAACACCTACACGTCTATATGAGTCTCCAAGACTCATGGTTCATTGAGAAACCATCAAAATCCAAGATTCCAATATAAGATATATAACAGTCTTAACGGGTTTACTTTACTGACCAAGTAGTGTAAACCTTGACCAGGAACTGTCTAAGAATGACAACGTCATGATACAACTCAATGTCCGTTACGACACCTTTGCAACAATATCATAACTAATCATTCTATGGTCGGTTACGTCTTTACCATATGATAGAAGGTGTTATATAAAAGAAACTGTTTATTTTATTCATAATAAAATGTAACATTAGTATTTACAATGAAATACATAATAAAATTGGAGCTCAAAGCACCAACGCTAACAGCAGGATGCTACCAGCAGGAGACAGGATTGACCAATCTTCAAAAGCCTCTAAACTTATGAAAATCCAGCATAATGTATCATAAAACCTGATAACTTGGATCTTAGTCTAGCATCAAAGTGATCCTGAAATAAACATCATATATCCAAGTGGACCTCAGGTCCACACCAACACATCAAAATATTACCTAAGGGCTCCGTGCCCATATCATCTATCAACGCTCAAGGGCTCTGCCCTTAACATCATAAGAAATCTAAAGATTTATTTAATATTTACAAATAGCTTGTTCAGCACGACTAGTAAATATTAATCCTGAATCCTACACATCTAAAGCTTATCCCAGGATACTTGCAATGGTGACTGCTGCTTGGGAGATCCGCGTCTCGAGCATGAGTACCAAAGCTGAAATGGTTGACCCATTTGGAAGACAACCTGCAAAACTAGCAAACTGGTTTGGTGTGAGTTTTAAAATTCAGTAAGTAACTATGCTAGTATTACAACTAACAAGTCAAAATTTATGACAAACAAACAAATCAAACATATCAACAGTTTATCAGAATTACTATATTGTTACAAATTCGAAATTATTAGCTTGCTATTATCCTGTATTCTTAACTCATGCCAAATTTTCACGTTTACATATTTATATATGTACTAATCTAATAGCTAACATCTGAGCATACAAAACTTGAATACCATAGAGTTTTTCGTTTAATATCAAATTCACTTCAATCACGTGAAACGTGAAATCATACATCCATACTTTTTTTATCTCAAATATCCATCTTTGAAACAAAATCTTTCAATTCAATACAAACTTCCCCAATGGCTTAACATTCATAATTCATAAACATTTACACATACTGTGGCACCTCTCTTATATATATGCAAAAATACTTTCCAAGTTTACACAAATACAAACATACCAATACAACTTAACAAACATGCTTTATAATACATATTACTTACATTAGTTTTCAAAGTCATTCAATCATTTATTCAATTCACATAAGCATACATTATCCATATATTCTACTATTTCTACCATACATACACATATATATAGTCACGCATATAATCACCGAGCTACCAACCACGATGCACACAAAACAATCAACATATCATAAACTACATAATTAAATAATACATACATATGGCTGGCTTACACATACAATGCCCGTACGAGACTCATTAACTATTTTAGAATAGTATGAAATGAATTTCGTTCGAGCGGATTCCTAAATAGCTTGATTACTATACCACGAAATCATCAACCAATTAAACCTACATCCATGCATACATATCACAACACATCAAAATCCTCGCACGACTTCTCATACACAAGCACATCCATGACAAACACTCTAAAACATCATTCAAACACTCACATACATATATATGTTTCAAACATACGAATATATGCATTACGTCGATTTCGAGTACTATAGCCTTTATCAACCTTCATGTCTTAACATCATAAGCATATACGAATACATGTTCATATCCTTGTATCTTTCTATATTCATTTATATACGTGTGTTCATATCGATACAGGTTAATACCCTTACATACATTCATACATACATATACCATTTCAAGTCCATACGGTTACGTGCAGCAATACATACATGTAGCCATTAAACTCATCAATCTTTTCAAAGAACATTCCACTTCAAGACACATCAATACATACATTACATACATTATCATCATCAAACTACACACTTTATATTAAAAAAATAATAACAATCCATGTGATGGTCGATTAACTCAACTATACATGATCTCGAAATCTTTTCTCAAATCCATCATGTAACTATCCTAAACTTTTCAATCGTTTCCCCACATGAATATATATATATATATATGTTTAAAAAATTACAAAATGAACAATTTGAGAATTCATTGCATGGGTTACTTACCTAACTTCGCGAGCACTCCAGGTCCTAGTCACATCTGTCAAAATAAATGGCAAAGAGCCGTCAAAATTGTGATTGACGGTATTCTCCACTTAACAACGATAAAATCATGGATCTTTCCGGAACAATCAAATTAAGTCTGTTTTCAATATTTTCAGTTCCAATTGTCTTAAAAACATCATTACAAACTAATGCAGGCCACTAGTTCACCTGGATTCTCGATTTACGTATTTTTGGAAAATTTTCTGAAAAAGTTTTTGCAAAAGCTACGGAAGGATCCCGAACCCTTTGAGCCTACCCGGATTTATCCAAACATAATTGTAATTTCATATATAACTCATAAGTATCATTTAAATAGAAACATATCATTATACCTAAAAACCCACTTTATCTGAAAATTATAATTTCTATCGGATCAATCAAACTCGTTCCATTTTTACTCGGATTCTACTGAATACTTATATTCAATATACCACTACTCAAACAATTCATTTTATATCATTACGCTACTCTATGAAACTACTGAATGCATCTGACCATTTAACAGAAAATTTTAAATTTACGAATTTTTTCCAAGAGATCTTACGGAGATTTCGAGGGCATATACGGACTCCAAAAGATCCCACGAACATGCTGGAATCGATTGAATTCTGATCAGAGTTACTGTTCACTATAGGTCACTATTCATCTGCATCTTTCTTTCTCGTTTCACGTGCAACCGAGCACGGATCGAAAAAAATGGTCACTGTCATCTTGTAGTACTCTCTAAGAGCTTCGATTTGGTGGGTGGCTCAGGTTGTGAAATGAAGCGACGAACCGGGATCGCAAAACCCATATGCTCGCGCGTCTCCATCTTTTCTTGCCATTTGACGGCGATCAAGGGTTGTTGTTGGCCACCACAAGGTGGAGGGGTGGCCGGCGCACCCCTCTAGGTGGTCGCACCGGTGTGACCAACCATTCGCAAGGAACGATTTTTGGAATGGGGGTCGATTTGGGAGAGTTGTAATGTTTTACCATTTTTGTAATAAGCAGAAACTATGGGTATTTATAGAGAAGTTTTTGAAATTTACGTTAAGACTCCCAAAAATTATAATCAGGTCCATGTCATGGAATATTCTTCAAATTTTATATTTTTAAAGCCCTTCTGATTACGAAAAGTGTTCAACATGAAAGTTGTTCGTCTTAGAAAAACGAGTCTGATGGTCAAGAATCAGCTCAATCGGATTTCGTTTACTATCTTTATAGCTGAGATAAGATACTTTTACACGTATAATGATAAAATCAGGGATCGCGTAACCGGTTCTTGAAAACACGCATTTTCCAACGCGTCGAATCCTCACTTTAAAATATTTTAATATATTTCCCAACACATAAACTCTGATTTTTATTACCATCCCGTTCCAAATCCTTAATTTTAATTCGAAAACCTTCCGGTATTGTTCGAAAAAACTTGGGATATTATAGTTCTAGTCACTACAGTATATGTTAATGTTTATGATAAGCTAAACCTCGTAATTATTATTGTATTATTATATAGTAGACAACGTCTGGTGAACTAATAATTATTTTTAATTTCACTTTATTTATGTGTCAGCTTCATCTCAGAATCCCTTAATATTGAGGACCGACAATGGAGAAGCGGCCAATTTATTACCATGACTTTTTGAACCAATTTGTTGCCATGACTTTTTGATGTGAGACTTTTCTGTTTTGAAGTTAACAGGAAGAGTTGGTGGTGATAGTCGATTTTACATTAATAAGACCAAAATTTTTCATTATTATATCTTTTGGACTTTCGATATATTAACTTTTAAATAATCCAAATTAGGGTTAATGAAAATTAAAATTAGTGGTAAAAATATAATAAGACATACGGCTTACCTGACTGTCCAAGAAATTAAATGGAAGATCACGGGCTAAATCATTGATTTTTCTTGGGTCGGAGGAAAACCACAATATATCGAAAAATCATCTCAAGAACTTTGTAATACTTCTCTAATACTACACGTTCCACATATGCCACACCGTAAGTCCGTCCCTCATCTAATGCGATTCCTTGTTACTTATCAAATAAAAATCTTTTTAATATCAAATGGACCCTAAGCCATTGCAAACAAAATAAAAAAGCTGTGACAAGTGATTATAATTAGGAAAAATGGGAAAAAACATCGACGTTCCCATAATTTAACGAAACTGCAGTCATATAAATCCATGTGTTTTTTTTTTAAGAAATCATCACACATTTTTTTGGGGTTACACAAACTTCTTTTTGAAGAAGCTATGAGATCTTGTGGCAATTTTTGAATAGAAAAGAGGGTTTGTGTCTTAAAATTTGTTTATAAGATAATTTTTGAAAATAAGATGGTTACTATGATTATTTTGACAAACCACAGGGTTATCCTTATCTTATTTTATTTTATTTTTATTTCTTAGGATAATAATTATAAGAGGGCCAGGGCCCTTTGGTGTCAACGGCCTCCACCCCGACATGGAGGATTGGAGCGCACTCGGCCGTTGGAACCAGCAAAACAAAAAAAAATGAAAATTTATTTCTCTTATTAAATCTGGATCATTGAATCGAAATCCAATGGTCCAAATTTATTTTGGAGTAGGTTCCAATAGTAAAATTATTGGTGCTCTCGATCCCCTCCACCCCCTGGATCTAATTGGCCCCATAATAAGATATTTCAGGCACTAATAAATAAAATATCACATTTTATTTAATCTTATAATTTAAACATCATACGTAAAACTAACAATTAATGGAAGCAAACACTTGAACCGTATCCGATAGATAATTTACGTAGATAGTCGGTTGAAATTCTTAATTTTAAGTTAAAATTAGGGATACAAATTTAAGAAAAATCAACACCGATTATAAGAAGGAAGCTAAAAAAATTTATCTTTTATTAATAAGGAAATACATACTTTAGAAACTCATATAATGCTGGTAAAAGTTACAGAATCGCCTTTCAAAGTTCAGAATTGCCTTTGAGCATAACATGCTAATACTTTATGGGCCGTGGCGGTGGTGATATTGGCGGAGAACGTTTCCAATGAGGAGGCTTATTTTAGTTCAGTAGTGCCGACGGTGATCGTATTGGCGGTGGCGGTGATCGTATTGGCGGATTCCATTGAGGATGCTTATTTTCTTTCGGTGAAGTTGGCCGTGAATATTGTACTCGTAGGGACCTATTGGGCACCACTTTCAACTTATGAAAGCTAATAATTTCAGAAGCTTTCGCGGCGTAATTAGTCTGTGAAAGAAGCAGCCCATGAATCAAAATGAAAATAAGAAAATATAAAATTGTATTCATTTTTATTACTTCTTGTGAACTCTAATAATTAGGAAGCTACATGCTCTTTTTATATTAGTGAAATGTAAAATGGTTGTGGAATTTGAAAGGAAGCTTCCTAATAACGACACTACTATATGCTTTTTTTTTTGGTGGGGACGATTTCCTTGCTTTTGAGATCAAGTGGATATAGGTTTTGACTTTCTTCATTTCGTGTTTGGGTTAGCTTTTTTGAAGGATGATAAAAGAGACGAAATCAGGATGAAATTACATGATTTTATCATATGTAATAAAAAATAAAAAAGATTAAAATAATATCCTGTTAATAGTGATTTTATCTTTATTTTTTCTCATTAAATCTTTCATATCATTACTCAGTTTTTTCTCCTTTTCTTAGTCAATTTCGACTATGTAAGCAAAATTTATTATAAACTATAAATTATAAATTTTATTTCCCGCCTAAAGATTTGTCATATTATTCTGTCATGTGTTAATGATAGATTTTTACGAGAGATTTGTTTATGTCAAGAATTATCAACAGACAAAATATGTCAAAAATTTATCAAGAATTATTGATAGAGAAATAATATGTCATAAAAATCTGTCAAGAGTTATTGACAGCAAAAAGTCTGTCAAGAATTCTTAACACCCCGATTCTTGACACTTGAGTTGTCTATTAAGAAATATCTTTCGTCAAAATAATTATTTTTCTAGTAGTGATAATCATATTAGTATATGGTAAATGCATAAATAAACCATAGAATGAATAATTGTGATGTACGTTGAAAAAGTTCCGTAATTGACATTAAGAAATGTCACACTCTAGTTCATTATTAAACTGTTTTTGGTCAAGGTTTTTATACTTGGTTGGTAGAAAACCCGAGAGACTGGAACATATTATATATTGAAATTTGATTCCAGTGAATGATGAGTCGTGAGAGACTCATATAGACTTATGGGTATTCATCATAGACGAATATTGAACGACTTACTAGAAGGTCCCAATAAATATTGCACCAACATCAAATAGAAATCTTCTCGAGTAGAGTATCATATAAGATCCATGGACTTAAGATACCTTAGCAGATATATAAGTTATTCTCCATATTTTAATGGCAGTCACATCAATGATTTATTTATATCAGACCTTCGTCTGTTCGTTTGATGTGGATAGATACTCATGATATAAGGTAATGTTTTCAGAGAGGAATTGTCAATTCTGTTTGCAGGATTTAGGTATCCACTTCGCGATCTTTAAATCCTTGGCTAAGGTATATTACATAATGAGTCCTAAATATTTTTTGAAGTATCACAAATATGTCACGATATAAATTATATATAGTGGAGATATAATATTTTTATCTATATATCAAGTAAAATTTGGATAACCTATGACGTTGGGATTATACATATGCAAAGATCTCATTTTGTATGGTTCAATACTGTTATTTATGTTTGTCGTAATTTGCAAGTAGGCGAATTATGGACACGAAAAGATTTCTATGACAACTTGGACCTAGAAAGTCCTATTATATGAAGTGTTAACAGTAGGACAATTAGTTATGAATAATGTGTATTATTCATAATGTTACACATGCTGGAGTATTTTATATCGAATGTGTTTTGTAGTAGACACAAATTAGATCCAATTGAATTTCGACACACGTACTAGATAAAATTAAGAAAAAAATTTAATTAATTAAATGGTTAATATTTTAATATTTGTAGAGACACATCTAATTAATTTATTTGATAAATTAAATAAGCCATTTAATTTTAACATTTGCTTTATTATTATTGGCTAAACCATATAAATATTGTTGGGGATATACCCTAAAACCATTCGTGTCATACGGTTCAGAGGTATTATCCTTATATAAATATAATCTTATCATTAGTTGTAAATTAATCTATGATTAATATAATGACAATCTTATAATATTTTACATATGTTCAGTTGCTATCACATAGTTTATGCAAAATATGATCTTGTGATGTATCATGTGTCGAGACTTTATCTTTTATAGGTCGTAGATATTAGTACATAATTTTAATTTAAATACATCATGTGATGGTCGAGATGGAATCTACTGACTCAGGTACTTGAGCTTGAGATTCTATGCAGAAATATCATACACGGGGTTTAAGTCTCCGGCTAGAGCATACGATTTTCAAAAATGTGAACTTTGGATACATGAACCACATATATGATTGATTTCATTATCCTATGATCGAGTTAAGGGCTTGACAATTTCATGGCCTGCACTTGATCGGGCGTTGACGGCAGATGGACTTTAGTACATGTAAATATAATTATATGAGTATTTATTATTGTTCGTGTCTGGGGTCATGATATATTGTTAGAGATCTCTCATGATCATTAAGAACTTCCTCACAGTTTTGGCACGTTCTCAAATATAGTCGTAAAATATTTGTTTATAGGCCGTATTGACAAGACGGACCAAGAAACATGCATCAATATATAAAAATTATAACAGCTTATTTTCAATAGGGATTTTCCGCAAAAGATTTTATTCACATTATTTAATCAAATTTAATAAATACATGCATGCATAATGCAAAGATTGGATTAAACATTAAATATAAAGGCATAATCATATCATGCGTTCAGAATCAGACTTGCTCTGATACCATTTTATATGGATTTTTATGGGGTATTACCGGATAACACAGCGAAACATGAAAAATTTAAATTTTCCGATTTCAATAATTTTTCCTGGATATTTAAAATAAACTAATTTATTCTAATTACTCAATATTCAAAAATTCAGTTTTCACCGAAAATTCATAATTTTCCCTTAATTGACTTGAGACCCCAAATTTTTGTATTTTGATCATTTTAGTCATAATTTTTCAAATACAAATTTAAGTAATTTCAAATCAATGCCAAAATGATTTATACATGTCATATACATCAAAATACAACTCACAATAAAAATCCCACAATTTCATCAAATTACCTAGAGCACCCTAAAATTTCAACTTTGTGCATTTTGGTCCAAATTTATTAAAAATAAGTTTAGATGATTTCCAATCAACACTAAATGATTATACATCATAATACAACATATATATGAAAAGCCTCAATTTTGGTTTAGGTTAAGAACTGTAATTTCTCAAATTAATCAAATTAAAAAAAAAAAAAAAACAACCAAAATTAATCAATTCCAATACTTTAATCTAATCTCTACAACACCAAAATCTCACCACTTTGAAACAACTCAAGAATAATTCTAGGTAATCAATGAGAGGCCTAAAAACTCTAGAATGGAAATAAGATCATCAAATAATCAAAAGAAAGCTTATACACCATTTAGAAGCTTACTTTGAAAACATAATGCAAACTTCTTCCATTTAAAGTTTCAACACACTTATTACAAAGCCAAGAGAGTAGAAAAAAACTTACAAGCAACACATGTTGTAGTTAAAAACAATAGCAAAATTTCTCTAGTTAAGAAATATTGAAAAAAACTTATTTTACTTGAAGTTTTCTTCAATTTCTTTCTTAAAGCTTCATTTTTTTCCTCTCAACTCTCTTTTGTAATATTTGGATGCTTAACCCAAAGCGTGAAGCAAATGAAAAATGAAGCCTTAAATATTTTATGGCTTTGACCGAATTTTAGAAAGAAAAATAAAAGATATTTTCAATTTTTCAAAATAAAATAAAGAAGGCAAATCCAATTTGATAATCTTTTCTTTAAATGCAAAAGTCAAACATTTACACTTTAATCATTTCAAAAAATAAATATCAATTTAGATATTTTATATTTTAATTACTTTAATTATTTAACAGCTAAATAATTAAATAATTTTAAATATAAATATATAAATATACGTATTATATTTACTTTAAATAATCCAAATACATATATTAATGATATATGTCAAATATCATAATTTGATAATTAATTAATATTTATTTAATATCATATATTAAATACAAATACATATTAATTAGGAAATGACCAAAAGGTCCATATGTATGTATCTTTCGTTTAACCGTTAAACGATTTATAAATAATCAATATTATTCATAAAATTCGCCCTAGTGCTGTACGAGTATATTTCATTAGTGAGACTTTCTAGGTTCAGGCATATCATCACGAAATCTAATTTCGTGTCCATAATTTACCCACTCGTAAATTATGACGATCACGGATAAACTCACTGAACCATATATGTCGAGCTCATTGCATACGTATAATCCATCTGTCATGTGTATTCAGATTATTTTAGAGAGAGAGAGAGAGAGAGAGAGATATATATATATATATATATATATATATATATATATATATATATATATAAACGTCAAATCTCTATATATATAATTACTTCGATGTTTGTATTAGCAATCTCATAATAACACTTAGAAATCACTTCTACAGTGTACCATGGGCCCATGAATTTAACAAATTACTAATTCCATATTGAATACCTATGCTCTGTACACAGAGTTGACAGATTCTATCTTAACACACACAGGATATCCTGAGGATTTTTCCATATTCAATGAACAAGTAAATGTCTTACCTAAATAGATCAGGTACGTGACTACCATCAAAGTGTGTAGGATATCTCATATTTCCATAGTGGTATCTCAAGTCAAAGAATCATTATGCTACTCAACCCAAGAAGATTCTTATTGACGTTAGTGTAGCATCCATTAAGAATCTTCGATGAGTCATTTAATGTTTATTCGATATAAACACCTACATAGCTATACGAACCTCCGAGACTCATGGTTTATTGAGAATCAACCATTGAAATCCAAGATTCCATTATATGACATGTACCGATCTCAACAGGTTTACTTACTGAGTAAGAAATATAAACCTTGACCAGGAACAGTTAAAGAAATGATATTGTTATAATGCAACTCAATGTCAGTTACGACGCTTTTACAATTGTATCATAACTAATCATTTTAAGGTCAATTACGTCTTTTCCATATATAAAGAGATGTTATATTATATAAACTATTTATTTTATTCATAATAAAATATTTACATTAGTATTTACAAGGAAATACATAAGAAATTGGCGCTATTAGCACCAACCCTAACAAAAAGTTAGCAAAAAGAGAAAGAATAGTGAAGCTGATTCTTCCTAAGCAAATAATAGGTTCAATGGGAAGTGCTACATCTGTGGAAAAAAAAATAGTCACATGGAAAAGGACTGCAGAAACAAGAAGTCTCATTTTAAAGGCAAGAAAAAGAAAAATAAGGCTCATCTCACTGAGGATGAGCAGCTAACTGATGACATCTCAGAGATGAACCTCTCAGCAATTGTAACAGAAGCCAATATGGTTGGGAATCCGAGAGAATTATGGGTATACATTGGGACTACTCGTCATATTTGTGCTGATAGCAAGATGTTTTACTCATATCAGAAGGTTGATGGTAGTGATCATCTGACAATGGGAAACTCGTCTGCCTTTAGAGTGGTTGGACAAGGCACATTGGTTCTGAAGATGACATTTGGAAAAAAGCTTACATTGAAGAATGTTTTGCATGTTACTGATATTCGGAAGAACTTGGTTTCGGTTTCACTTCTTAGTAAGAATGGTTTCAAGCTTGTATTTATTTCTGATAAGTTTGTATTGATCAAGAATGATGTATATGTAGGAAAATGATACCTCACTGGGGGCTTTTTCAAGTTCAATGCAATAAATTTCAATCGACACAGTGCTAATAATAAAGCTACATCTTCTGCTTATTTTATTGAGTCACAAAATATATGGCATAAGAGGTTAGGACGTGTTAATTATGATACAATACGTAAACTAATTAACATTGGTCTTACCAACATAAATGTAAGTCATGTGTTGAAGCAAAAATGAATAGAGCATCATTTCATTTCATAAAATAAAGTTCTGAACCTTGGAACTTATACACACTGATGTTTTATCGATGATAGCACAAGATTATATTATGTGTATTTTCTAAGGAGCAAAGATGAAGCTATTGAGAGCTTTATACACTATAAGAAAGAAGTTGAAAATCAACTTGGAAAGAAAATCAAAAGAATCAGAAGTGATAGATGAGGTCAAGATGTGTCACCATTTGATGAATATTATTCCAATCAAGAAGTTATTCACGAAACTACTGCTCCTTATTCGCCTCAATAAAACAAGATTACGGAATGAAAAAATTGAATGTTGAAGGAAATGATGAATGCCATGTTGATAAGCTCTAGTTTATACCAGAACTTGTGGGGGGAAGCCTTGCTTTGCACAAACTTTGTTCTGAACAAACTGCCTCACATAAGATTAGACAAGATACCATATGAATTGTGAAAAGATCACGAACTTTCCTACGAATATATGAAAGTTTTTGGGTGTCTCGCCAAAGTAATGGATCCTAAACCTAAGAAGGTTAGAATATGACCAAAGACTGTTGATTGTATATTCATTTGATACGCTCACAAAAGTAGTGCATATCTATTTTTGGTACACAAGTATGAAATTCTTGACATTAATCCACATATGATAATTGAGTCAAGGAATGTGACATTCTTTGAAGAGACATTTCCTTGTAAGGAAAGATAAAGAACAGAGTCTCTAAAAAAAAAACTATTGATACTGTTAAAGGTGGTGATCAATTTGACCAAGAATTAGATCAACATGAAAAGGTTAAGGAAAATAACCTAGATGTAGCAAAAGAGCTAGAATGTCTAAGCCATTTGAACCTGATTTTCTCACATACTAATTAGAAAATGAGCCTCAAAGCTATAAAGAAATAATGTCTTCTTCAGAGGTACCTTTGTGGAAAGAAGTTATCAATAACGAGATTGATTATATCCTTCAAAAACATACTTGGGAGTTGGTTGATCTTCCTCTAGGTTGTAAGCCGTGTTGGATTTCTATGTAGTCCCAAGAATAATTTAAGCATTGAAATTAAGTGAATACAAAAAGAAGAATGGCGGAATCATACTTACTTTGATCGGATTTTGGAGATGTTGAACACAAAACTTTTGGACTTTGAGAAGTCTCCAAGCTCCTCTTTGAATTTTGAATTTTCAAGCTCCAAGCTTCAATGGTGATTCCAAACTCTAAGATTGGTTTCCCTAACACCTTTGATGATTCTTGTGAGTGCTAGCTCTCTTGAAAATTTGAAACAAATTTTCTCCTTCTTCCTTTAGCAAATTCGGCCAAGCCAAAATTTTGAGAGAAAAAGTGATTTGGGCGTGAATGGTGAGAGAGAGAGGAAGTGTGTATGACTTTGTTAACTTGTTATTTGATTTTCAAAAAATCAAATTAAGATATACCAAATATTTGGTAAAAGTCAATCACTTTGCAAAGTGTGTTGAATAAGTCATCATCATTCTCACCAAAACCCATCACTTGATTCAAAATCCGAGTGGGCCCGTAAATACTCCCGGGCTCGGGTACGCTAATTTCGAATTAACGAATTTTCCGTTGCGACATAATTAAATCAAATTTAATTAAATAATTATGTCAAGTAAAATTACTATTCACATCGCTCGAGAATTATTTCTAAATTAATTCTTTTTCCCGAATTAAAATCTAATTTTAATTCCGCGTCGAAATCTAATTTCGTTAAATATATCGAATATATTATTTTATCGATTAATTCTAAATTAATCATTCTCTCTCTTCAAATATTATTTTATCCTAGATAAAATCTCTCCGTAATTAGTCCAAGATTAATTATGTTTGAATCATACGTCATCGATGAATTTTCGGGAAGCGACCCAAGAGATCCCTGGATATGTTGGCAGTAAATCCGATTGTCGGACTATCCGAACACGTACGTACCTTGTACTATATTTTTACCGATTTACGAGACATATTTGGCTTCTAACAAAGCGATGTGCCTACCCAATTCTCCAGAAATATTCTTAATGGAATATATAATCTTTGTCAAGCGTAGTATACGTAATATTATGTATATCGATCCAGTATCGGATGTCACATGCTAGGCCTGTGACTGGAATAGTGTCTGCCCCGTACGAAGCATATATCGGATTATGAGCAACTAGTCTCTTTAATCGGATAATCATGACCTTGTCATATTATTCCGATGGTTGCAACACATTAAAGCACCAGTTCTGTATCCCTGTGTGATCATCATTTCCATATGACTGAAGTGATACTTCTGTTTTGACATCACATCCAATACACTATGATTCTCAATAAACCTAGGAGAGGCGTATACAGAACCTGTTAAAGTCCCGAACGACCAAAACTAAAGCGTATTGATTGTCGCAAGTACTAGCGATGTAAGTCTCAGGTTAAGACCAGATACACCTACCCTAATGCGGATTCCCATAGACACATAGTCATACTACCAATGGAATTACGCTGGGTCTATCCAAAGCGAAGCTGTTTTCGTACCATCGGTAAACACAACCTCCAATCACACTTGCATAAGTATCCAATACTTAAATATATGATAACTATGCTGTTACACTTCTATAACACGCACACGTGCAATACTAGTCTATTCCCCATTATCGATGTCTAATCTCGATAATACTACGATTATGGACATTTAATGATTAAACCGTTATGGACTGATATTATCTCATATCTTATCAATCCGAAACTAATCATAAGTACTTTCATCATTTATATATCCAAGTAAATAACTTACAAAATGATAAAATGTAATTTCCATTGTCACATAGTTAATTTGTACAAAAACCATAATGTTTTTTATAAATATTGACGCTATGGGTCATAGTTGTCCAACAATCTCCCACTTGGCCTATAGCCAGTCACTCAAACATCTAACACCTTAACTATGTACATGTCGCTCAAACTTTTGCTGAGGAATAGCTTTCGTCAGCGGATCTACCATGTTGTCCTCTGATGCGACCTTCTCGATCTTCACATCGCCACGATGTATGATCTCACGAATCAGATGGAAACATCGAAGAACATACTTGGATCATTGATAAGATCGCGGTTCCTTAGCCTGTGATATAGCCCCGTTATTGTCACAATATAATGGAACGGGCTCAACTGCTAACGGAACTACTCCTAATCCAATTAGGAATTTTCGGATCCAAACTGCCTCATTTGCTGCTTCAGCTGCAGAAATATACTCCACTTCTGTTGTTGAATCAGCAAGAGTCTGTTGTTAAGGATTCTGTGTCAGGAATAATATCAATCCGATTTTTATCGAGTTCTACTTTCCTCCCACTAACCACTGCATTTATGAATTCATTCTCAAGGAAAGCCGCATGTAGAGCAACAAATATTTTGTTCTCTTGTGGGTGATATAAGTAATATCCTTTGGTTTCCCTAGGATATCCTATAAATAGGTATTTATCCGTTTTGGGTTCAAGTTTGGTACCTTCCAAAAGTTTGACGTATGCACAGCAACCCTAAATCTTCAGGAATGAGAAACCCGATTTCTTTCCTGTCCATATCTCATATGGAGTCTGTTGAACAGACTTTGATAGAACCTTATTCAAAATAAGTATTGCACTGTTCAATGCATATCCCCAGAAGGAAATAGGTAGCTCTGTGCGACTCATCAAAGACCTTACCATATCTAACAAAGTTCGGTTTCTCCATTCGGACACACCGTTTAATTGCGGTGTTCCTGGAGGAGTCCACTATGAAAGAATACCATATTCTTTCAAGTAATCAATAAACTTATTTCTCAAGTATTCGCCACCATGGTCCGACCGTAATGTCTTAATACTTTTACCGGTATGTTTTTCAACTTCGTGTCAAAACTATTTGAGTTTCTCAAAGGTTTCCGACTTGTGTCTCATAAGATACACATAACCATAACGTGATGCATCATCTGTAAAGGTTACAAAGTATTCATATTCACCTCTAGCCTGGCTAGACATGGGCCTTCATACGTTACTATGAACGAAGGCTAACAGTTCGGTGGCACGTGTACCCTTTCCGCTAAAAGGTGTTTTAGGCATTTTGCCCAATAAACAAGATTCGCAGACGTCATATAAATTAGGATCAAAACCGTCCAAGTACCAACTCTTCGAAAGTGTGGATATACGTGTCTTATTTATGTGTCCCAGACGATAATGCCACATATAAGTTTCATCATTGTTACTTACTTTAAGCCTTTTGTTTGTTACATTATATGTTTGAGATTGATTAATATTCAAAATATATAAAAAAAATTATTTGCATCAGCTGTGCAAATTTCCATATCATTTTTATACATAAAACACCCAGTATTTCTAAAAATAAAAGTATACCCACATTGGGCTAACATCGATATGGAAATAATATTCCTAGTCAAACTAGGTACAAAATAACATTTATAAGTTCAAGTACATGCCCCGAGGGCAGTTCCAAAACATAAGTGCCCACGGCCAAAACGATAACTCGTGTCCCATTACCGACGCGTAGATCAATCTCCCCTGAGGCCAGTCTCCTTCTAATCCACAGATCCTGCACATAAGTACATATTTGAGTACCACAACCAGAATCAAAAATCTAATTTTTAAAGCTAGTAGTAGACATGTTTATTTCTATAACAAACATACCTGAAGCCGGTGCCTTGCCCGCTTTAATTTCCTTTATGTGTGCCTTGTACTTGCGATAGTCATGCTTCCAGTGACCCTGCTTCCCGCACTGTAGACATACATCTTGGAATTTATCCTTAGGTTTCCCAGAACCCTTTGACGATTTGACCTTGCCTTTCTTGTTATGATTCTTCTTCTTCACACCTCCAGTCGTATTGGGCCAAGCCCTCGAAGTGAAGTGCGCCTCGCGCTTCTTGCCTTTTAGAAGCTCCTTTTCAGCTTCTTTCAGAATGGACATTAACTCTCCAAGAGTATCATCTTGGTTCGGCATATTATAGTTCATGATGAACCCACTCCAAGTGTCGGGGAGAGACTTTAAGATCAAATCTATCGAAGTCTCAGCCTTGAAGATAATGCCCATCTGAGCCAGCTGCTCGATGTCAGCAATCATTTGTGACACATGGTGCTCAACAGATGTACCCTCTGACATGCGAGCGCAGAAGAGCTTTTTCTGCAACTCATATATTTGCGATCTAAGATTAGATCGGTGAAGATCATGCAACTTTGCCAACATGTTATAGGGATCCAATCCCTTATTATGTCGATGAAATTATTGAGTCATAGTAGCAAACATAATGGACTGAGCAGTAGAGTTGTCATCGCTATGAGTCTTCCAAAACTCTAGCTCAAGCAATTGATCAGGTCCAGGCTTAGGCCCAAGAGGTCTCTCTATAGTATAGATCAACTTCTCGGATCCCAGGACAATCCTGAGATTCATTTCCCAGTCAGAAAATTTTGTGCCATTGAAAACATTATCTCCCATGATAATGTCTCTGACACTGTTCTTTCCCGTCATTTTAACTGCGATAGTCAAACTACCCAATTAACAATGTATGGGTACAGTCTAACTGTTATAAGAAAAAATAATAATATATTAGTCCAACAAATAAAATAATTGATGAAATAATTTGAAAGCGCGTAAAGCTAAGTATTTGAACGAAATTGCAAATTCAATACTAGCCTCTCACTATTTTCGACGAGCCTCTAACCCTCTGTTGAGTACTCAGGAAACCTAGTTTCCTAATGGGCTAGGATCCCGTTAAATAACACACAACTTTGACTTTGGCCAACAAGTTGTATGATATTTAACTAGGTAGATCTCTAAGATCAATTGGATCTCATCCAATTCCTAGATCCGGTAGGTGGACCTCCAAGTCTGAAACATATATACAATATATATGCCAATCTATCCAATATATTTTTCTAACCTTTTTCCTCTGAATCAACTAAGCCTTGGCTTTGGCACAACAAGCTTAATGATTCCAGTTAAGCGGGACCCATTGACTTTGTAAAGCTTCATAATCGATGTCGATGGACAAGAAGTGATCTTGACTTTGGCCAACAAATCACAACTTGGACAAGACATACGATATGTAAAAAAGCCTTCATGATTCAAACACATCCACGATGGACAAAGGTCTTGACTTTGGCCAACAAACCAGTGCCAATCTTGGATCTTGAGTAAGAATCACTCAATGGAAGGGAAACGGTTAATATTTGTTGAGGGTTTTTCACGTAAATTGGCAACCAATTTATTATCTTTGTTAGGTCTCATCATACACCCTTAAGCATGCATTCTAAAAGCATAATAAGGCGCAGAAAAAAAAAATTAATAATGATATGCGGATGGATATCTCACAAATTATTCCTAGAACAAATCACTCACTTTCCTCTCCCCGGCTAGCACTTTTCTAACTTCTCCCAATTACATAATACAATGAAAGAAACCTCATTAACATTGAGGGGAATTAGGTGAGAAGAGAATTACAAAGAATCGAGAGATAAGGCTGGACACGCAGGTCCAATTTAATAAATTCTAAATTTACAATAATTTTCAAAATTGCCCTTTCCTTTCTAATATCCATCCGATATATATTATTCATTCAACACATCCATGTATTCACACAAAGCATGTTATTCAATCAATCTAATCCAATTAATTAATCTTTGAATTAAGTGATTATACAATGTTCAAACAACGATTTGATTTTCGCGAGTCCAACTCGTTTGAGAATAAGTACTCAAAGTACGAATTCTTGAATTATATCGAACTACAATTTAACTCTAATTTAATTCGTATTCAATACTAGTTCTTTATTTAATTCCAAATTAAATAACTACACTTTTAATGCGCCTTTACGACTTAGATTCTAAATCTAATCTTAATGGGTCTCAAAGCCCAATTAACATCCAATGTAGTTTAATTAAAGTCCAATGGGCTTTCAATTAATTTCTTAAGGCTTAGACTTTGGTCAATAAGGGTCAAACCCAAATATCAAAGCCCAATCAAGGAATCACCTTTATTTGCCAAGAAACCAATTTAGGCCCATTCGGCCCAATTAAACATCAAAAGGCCCATTGGTTATATTTGAACTTAATGTAATGGTTTAGGCCCAATTTGGATCCAATCCAATTGACTTAAACCAACTTGGCCCAACCAAGCCCATTAGGCCTAAATACAACATTTAAAGCCCAATTCTAAATTAAGCCCAACTAATTAAATTTTAAATTTTAAAATTACAAATTTCATAATTTAATTAATTAAAGTGCTTAGCCATGATTAACCATTTAAATTAACATTTCCAAAATATTAATTTAATCAATTAATCATGCTTAACTAACATCAACACATGTCCAACATTATTGAATCAAAATCATTTCATTTCATGCTTCTCAAGGTCACGACATTGATAGGGTTTGGTGTCCGATTCCGATTTCAATCCGATTGAATCTCAAATCAACATTTCCCAAATCTTTAAACTCATCCAATGATCAAAATAACAAAAAATATCATGACTTTAGGGTACCATACCATTCGGCCAAGCCAACATTTTGGGCAAAAATTCATCCAATTAATTTTTCATAAAATTGATCATATATAACTCCAAGTCATCCATATACAAGCATGCTCAAACAAACAATTTGGTTAAATCATATTCAAATCAAAAATATCCAAATTCAAGTATATAAACCCTAAGTTCATTTCATGCTCAAATTAGGCTCCATGATACCATTGTTGGATTTCTATGTAGTCACAAGAATAATTTAAGCATTGAAATTAAGTGAATACACAAAAAAGAATGGCAGAATCATACTTACTTTGATCGGATTTTGAAGGTGTTGAACATAAAACTTTTGCACTTTGAGAAGTCTCCAAGCTCTTCTTTGAATTTTGAAATTTCAAGCTCCAAGCTTCAATGGTGATTCCAAGCTATAAGATTGGTTTCCCTAACACCTTTGATGATTCTTGTGAGTGCTAGTTTTCTTGAAATTTGAAATAAATTTTCTCCTTCTTCCTTTAGCAAATTCGGCCAAGAAAAAATTTTCAGAGAAAAAGTGATTTGGGCGTGAATGGTGAGAGAGAAAGGAAGTGTGTATGACTTTATTAACTTGTTATTTGATTTTCAAAAAATCAAATTAAAATATACCAAATATTTGGTAAAAGTCAATCAAGCCATCACTTTACAAAGTGTGTTGAACAAGTCATCATCATTCTCACCAAAACCCATCACCAAAAGTAACTAAAGTGACAAGTGATGTGACATGTGGGCCTCACTTGATTCAAAATCCGGGCCCACAAACACTCCCAGGCTCGGGTTCGCTAATTCCAAATTAACGAATTTTCTGTTGCGACGTAATTAAATCAAATTTAATTAAATAATTATGCCAAATCACATCACTCGTGAATTAATTCTAAATTAATTCGTTTGCCAGTATTAAAATCTAATTTTAATTCCGCGTCGAAATCTAATTTCGTTTAATATATCGAATATATTATTTTATCGATTAATTCTAAATTAATCGTTCTCTCTCTTCAAATAGTATTTTATCTTAGATAAAATCTCTCCGTAATTAATCCAAGATTAATTATGTTTGAATCATACGTCATCGGTGAATCTTCGGGAACCAACCTAAGAGATCCCTGGATATGTTGGTAGTAAATCCGATCATCGGACTATCCAAACATGTACATACCTCGCACTATATTTTTACCGATTACGAGACATGGTTGGCTTCTAGCAAAGCGTCGTGCCTACCCAATTCTCCAGAAATATTCTTAATTGAATATATAATCTTTGTCAGGCGTAGCATACGTAGTATTGCGTCTATCGATCCAGTATCGGATGTCACATGCTAGGCCTGGGACTGGAATAGTGTTTGCCCCGTACGAAGCATATATCGGATTACGAGCAATTAGTCTCTTTAATCGGATAATCATGACCTTGTCATATTATTCCGATGGTTGCAACACATTAGAGCACCAGTTTTGTATCCCTGTGTGATCATCATTTCCATATGATGAATTGATACTTTCGTCTTGACATCATATCCAATACACTACGATTCTCAATAAACCCAAAAGAGGCGTACATAAAACCTGTTAAAGTCCCAGACGACCAAAACTAAAGCGTATTGATTGTACACTTACCCTGATGCTGATTCCCATAGACACATAGTCATACTACCAATGGGATTCCACGGGGTCTATCCAGATTGAAGCTGTTTCCGTACCATCGGTAAACACAACATCCTATCACACTTGCATAAATATCCAATACTTAAATATATGAGAACTATGCGGTTACGCTTCCATAACACGCACAAGTGCAATACTAGTCTATTCCGCATTATCGATGTCCAATATCGATAATACTACGACTAGGGATATTTAATGATTAAACCGTTATGAATTGATACTGTCTCATATCTTATCAATCCGGAACTAATCATAAGGACTTTCATCATTTATATATCCAAGTAAATAACTTACAAAATGATAAAATACAATTTCCATTGTCACATAGTTAATTTGTACAAAAACCACAATGTCTTTTACAAATAGTGATGTTATGGGTCATAATTTTCCAACAAGCCGATGGGCTATAAATGGATTTTCAAACGAAAGATGATACCGAATGGATCAATAGATAAGTACAAGACAAGGTTTGTCATAAAAGGTTATAAACAAAAAGAAGGTCTTGATTACTTTGATACCTTTTCACCAGTGACTCGTGTCACATCAATTAGAATGCTTATAGTCATAGCAGCTATATTTGGTCTTGAAATGCATCAAATGGATGTGAAGATGACATTCTTAAATGGTGAACTAGATGAAGAGATTTACATGGAACAACTAGAAGTTTTCAATGTTTCTGGATAAGAACAGAAAATGTGCAAACTTATAAAATCTTTATACGGATTAAAACAAGCACCTAAATAATTACATGAAAAATTTGACAAAGAGATGTTTTCAAGTGGTTTCAAAATCAATGAGTGTGATAAGTGTGTATACCCTAAATCAACTTAAAAAAGGATATGTTATTATATGTCTTTACGTAGACAATATGCTAATAATTGGTAGTAATCATAAGATGATTCAGTCTACCAAGAAAGTATTGACCAACAAATTTGATATGAAAAATTTAGGAGTAACTGATATGATCTTAGGAATTAAGATTTCTATAACATCATAGTGTTACATATTATCTAAGGCTTATTATGTTGAGAAGATACTTGAGAAATATAATAAAGGAGATCTAAATGTGGCTATAACTCATGTAGACCTAACCATTCATTTATCAAAGAATACTATCTTAAGTATATTGCAATTAGAGTATTCGAGAGTCATCGAAAGTTTGATGTATCTCAAAAATTACACACGACCTGATATCGTTCAAGCTATAAAAAGGCAGATATACGAGCAATCGAAGATATAACCACTGGATAGCCATAATAAGAGTTTTGAGATATCTAAGAGAAACTTCAAAATATGGTCTACATTATACAAGATATCCTGCTGTTCTAGAAGGATATAGTGCTGTAAACTGAATATTTGATACAGTGGATTCCAAATCTATGAGTGGATTTATTTTCACACTTATTGGTATAGTCATTTCATGAAAATCCTTGAGGCAAACGCGTATTGCCCGGTCTACTATGGAATCAGAGTTCATAGCATTAGATAAAACATCGAAGAAGCGAAATGACTTCGAAATTTCCTAGCGGATATTCCAAATTGGCCAACGATAAACATACATTGTGATAGTCAATCAGCTATTGGAAGAGCCTAAAATACAATGTATAATGGTAAGTCTCGATATATACGTCGCAAATATAATACTATATGACAACTACTCTCAAGTGGCATAATTTCGATAGATTATATCAAATCAAAGGAAAATCTAACGGATCCACTTACTAAAGGTTTACTTAGAGAGCAAGTTGAGAAGTCATTGAGGGGTATGAGCTTGAGCCTAGTTGACTGGAGATCCCAAGATCTAGGTTTAAAATGGACAATTGAAAATTTATGCAATTTAAAACAAAACTGTAGATTTTTATACTCTGTCCTATTCCTATAATGACGTAGAGTACTGTCTGTTAAGATTAGGATAAGCTAAGGCTGTTAATGATCACTATATTAGGAGAAGAATCCTAATAGGGGTTAAGGCAGGTTACTTCTTTATAATAGATCAACTATTTCAAGTAAGAAGTGAGGTCGCTTCCATAAGAATTTTAAAGGATGAATTCCTTAAAGTACTTGATAAATCCAGGACCAATATTCATGGCCGAAATGAACACAACCGTAGAACAAGAAATGGTCGAAGTAAAGTTATGTGTTGGCAATTGTCTTGGTTTACACTAACGGCGGAATAGTTCAAGACTATGGGTTACTAGTTTGCCAAGTAAATCCGATTGTCATTCATTAGGAAAGGTTCAAGGCGAAAGCTACCTATTTCGATTCAGTTTTATTTCACGGAAACTCTCTTAAGTGTCTGTATTAATATTTAGAGAATTGTGGGGGATTATTGTAAATTCTCTAAATATATATAGCTTTGTCTGTATTAATATTTAGAGAATTATGGGGGATTATTGTAAATTCTCTAAATTTATATAGCTTAAGTGTATGAGAGACATATCCCTTAAGAAAAATTAGACCAAATCGAGTTTGTATTTATCCTTAAGAACTCATTAGCCTCGTCTCTGTGTACTTCGGATCTTGTGGCTAACGTTCTCAAAAGATTCTTAGTGTCTTCTTTATTTAGGGGCGCTCTTTCACCAAATATTTGGGAGATTTTACCTTTTCTATTTGTTCCCATTATGACTTTTTAAATCATGATGTTTCAGTATCTTGGCTGCTAATTGATACTTGAAGTCAATGGAGTGAAGCCACACAGAAAGAGAGTTGTATCCATGTTTGAGAATTTTCTATTTATGAAATTGTTAGTTTCATTTTTATTGGCAATGTTCGTAATAAAATAAGTTCAATTGAGTTGTAATGAGTGTTGAAGATCTTGTAGCAATTGTATAAAATCTGATGGAGTTATCCGAATGATATTTACTATTTTGAATATTTCGGAAGATTTAGAGATCAAATTGACATGAAGTCAGTTGCATCGGAAAGTAGACTCCAAGACGATCGCGTACATATAAAGAACTCATGATTTGGCCAAGAAACGAGAAAGTTACAAGTATTTTAAATTGCACCTGAAAACCAGTCCGCGACTGCGTTCGTTCTGCGTTCGTACGTGACGTACGAACATTTTCGAGACAGAAACTTTGCGTTTGAGTT
The DNA here is from genome assembly GCA_019454045.1 of Zanthoxylum bungeanum. Lineage (NCBI taxonomy): Eukaryota > Viridiplantae > Streptophyta > Magnoliopsida > Sapindales > Rutaceae > Zanthoxylum > Zanthoxylum bungeanum. The sequence continues at coordinate 168,299 of SKCR01028693.1, read as the reverse complement.
GTGTTTGAAGTGTGTTCGAACGTACCTGCGTAAGTAGGTTTTCTTAGACACGTTTTTAAGCTAAAATAACACTAGGAAACCCTTTTCATTTGCCCTACCTATATAAACAAATATTGAGCCACCTTCCCCAATAGTTGAAGCACTTTTCCCTTGAGCGAAAATCTCTTAAAGCTTTCAACCTTATTTGATTCCACCTTAAAGACTCTTTTCATCTTCTTGTCTTCTTTGTTAAAGGTGTGAATCTATCTTTGTTAAACCTTCAACACAACTTAACCCAAATTCCCTAATACTTTAGAGTTCTTTAGGAGGAACTTTGGTAGTCGGAGTTCCGGCGTCATTGGTGATAAAATCTACTCAGAGACTTCAGAGGTTTTAAAGAAAACCATGGGTCGCGGGCTTGAGGAGTTGTCTTGAGTTCTTGCAGTATTGAAGTACTTGAGTCGGTGGAGTTGCCACCAAAGGTCTTGACCATCGCTGTAAGTTTTTCTCTATATAATGGATTTGGGTGGTAGCCTATACCCGAAGTGATTTTTTACTCGCAAGAGTTTTTTATTTCGTCACCAAAATCATTGTGTTGAATTTTGTGTGGTTTGATTTATTTTGCTGGTTTAATTCATGTTATTATTTTAATATTTTGCAGCATAATTTTATTTGATTGTTATTGGGTTACCTGTTAATTTATTTATAGTAGCAGTAACAAGACCTGTCCTGCTTATTGTTTGTAATTCCGCATAAGGTCATAATCTATGATAACCCCGAATTTTCAGAAATTAACACAAACAATGAATATATGTAAGGGTTGGTGGTGATTGTAAATTTTTTTGTCGGTAAGACCCAATTTTTCATTATAAATTTTGAAAAAGTCTGGGATACCTTCAATGTATTCAATTTTAAAACATTGGAATTTAATTTAATTAAAATTAAAAGCATTTTTATGTTTCAACATTGTCGATCTAGATGCTTTTGTGGAATTAATGAAAAGCCTATTGTACATCGACCTCCCCTGTAATTAAAAATTTCAATTTAAGAATGTAAAAATAAAATTTTTTATAAAATGAATGTAATTTATAATAATGAAGATCTGTATCTCATCTAGTGTGATTCATTGTTGCTTATCAAATGAAGATTTTAATACTAAATGGGCCCTTGGATCTTGTAAACAAAATGATAAAAGCTATTAAATTATTTTAAAAAATGTCAGATTTATCAATATAATTTTTAAGAGAAGTATATCGTTGTTCCTGAAAACAAAAAGGATAATGCTTCAATAATGTATAATAGTATTGGAAAAATGAGCTAAACATCATTAACTGAAATTTCATGTGTTTTAAAATTAAAATTATGTTTGGATTGATGGAAATGGATGGAAAGAAATGAATTGTAATTTAAAATATTTTAAAATAATTATTTCAATTGAAAGAAGAGAGTGGAAGGGAATGAAAAGAGGGTAATAAAAAGGACATTGAGTAATTGAAAACAAATTGTCTAAACTGGATGGTCGAGATGGAACGTAACTGTTAAAAAAAATAACATTATGTGTGAAAATAAATTTCTCAAATGAAAAAATAACATTTATATATTTGTTTTTTTTTTTTTTTTAATTGTCTTAAAAACCAATCTAATTACATTCAATTTCATTTCTTTTTATTTATCAAATAATATTTTAGATTATAAAGCTCTTTTTTTTTTCCGAATAAAGTTATGATAAATTTCAATTCATTCTATTCCATTGGATTATATTTCATTATAAATCATCTCATTTCATTAATCCAAACATACCATAAACAAAATCCTTTTGATGCTTTACAATAAGAACAAAAATATTTTGTAATATCCCGATTTTTTGAGCAGTTCTAGAATATTTCCGAATTAAAGTTATAGATTTATAACGAGATGCTATTCGAAAATCAGAATTTATGTGTTGGAAAATAGGTTGGAAAAGCTTCGTCACGTTGAAAAACGCGTGGTTTTGAAACCGTTTACGCAATTCATGTTTATATCATTATACGCGTAAAGTTTCTTATTTCAACTATAAAATAGAAAACGAACTCCGATTGAGCTCATTTTTGAACCATCAAACTCATTTCTCCGAGACGAATATGTTTTGTGTTGAGCACCTTTTGAAATTTGCATCGGAAGGGCTTCCAAAATATGAATTTCTTAAGAAACCCCATGATATGGGGCCTGATTGCAATTTTACGGGGGTCTAAACGTAAATTTCAGAAATTTCTCTATAAATACCCATAGTTTATTGTAATTACAGAAAATACATAAGCTCTTCAACTGTCACACATGACCCCATCCCCAAATTTCGAGTTATGATGTCATGGTCACGCTGGCGGCTTTCCAACTATCGCCGGCCGGTGAGACCGACCAGGCGGCTGCGCCAGCCACCCCTGTGCCTTGTGGTGGCCGGCGGCAGCCCCGACACATCTGTGAACGGAGAGGGAGAGGAGCAAACACGTGAGTAATGAGTTTCCTGATCCTAACTCTTCCCTTCGTTTTACGACACAAATCACCCTTCAAATCGAAGCTCTCGGAGAGTACTACAAATTGAGATAAATTTACATGTTAAATTTTGTTTGATAACACATATTTTCTAACAAATGTCTTTTAATGAGACACTATATAAATATACTTAATATGTTAAAACTTTTCTACAATTAATAAATTTCGGTTCGTTTTACCAAATATTATTTAGATTTTGCTTTGTGAATTTGTTCCCATTATGACTTTTTGAATTATGATGTTTCCGTATTCTTGGCAGCTAATGGATTCTTGAAGTCAATGGAGTGAAGCCACATAGAAAGAGAGCTTGTGTCCATGTGTGATAATTTTGTATTTTTGAAATTAACACAAACAATGAATATATGTATGGGTTGGTGGTGATTGTAAATTTTTTTGTCGGTAACACCCAATTTTTCATTATAAATTTTGAACAAGTCTGGGATACCTTCAATGTATTCAATTTTAAAACATTGGAATTTAATTTAATTAAAATTAAAAGCATTTTTATGTTTCAACACTGTCGATCTAGATGCTTTTGTGGAATTAATGAAAAGCCTATTGTACATCGACCTCCCCTTTACAAACTTGGTTCCAAAATAAAAAATTAAATTAAATTAAATTAAATTTAAGAGTGTAAAAATAAAATTTTTATAAAATGAATGTAATTTTTAATTATGAAGATCTGTATCTCATCTACTGTGATTCATTGTTGCTTATCAAATGAAGATTTTATTATTAAATGGACCCTTGGATCTTGTAAACAAAATAATAAAAGCTGTGACAACGAAACAGTGATAAATTAGGTTTAAGAAAACAGAAATAATAGACATACATAAGTTTCTATCTGTTGTAAATTCTTCAAATCTTCAAATATAATGGTTTCGATAGAGGAGAGACATGTCCTCCAATTTTAAATCTTCAAATATAATGGTTTGGATGTAGGAGGGACATGTCCCTTGGATTGTACCCCATAAGGACATGTCCTGCAATTGTATGTAACATGATCCTATACTCGAAGGGGTATATAGGAGGGGTATAACCCTTTGGAGGGTTGCACCCCAACCCAAATGATGTCCTTGTGGCACCCTTCCATGGTTATAAAAGGAAGCCTTTATTTTCCTTTGTAAATATCTGGTTCCATCCGAATAGAAACAAAAGAATAGAGTCTCATATTGTTTATTGAGTTTGAGAGAATACTACCATATTCCAAGTTCGAGATCTTGTTAAGGAGTGCCCCTTGAACAAGAGGAATCCGGGTTATCCTGTGAGAATATTAGCCACAAAAGCCGTAGAGCACCGAGACGGGGCTGATAAGTTCTTAAGGACGGAGAATTTTCAAGATCCGGATCACTACATTCGTCATTTTAATAAGGTTTTTCTTACTTTCAAGTTTTAGGATTTTCTAGGGTTTTGCATTTGATTTTCTGAATTTGATTGATGAAAGCATGTTAATTTATTGTTTAATGACACTAGACTTATAACAATCTTAAGAACTTATCAAAATAGTGTTGTTAGATAGTAATTCGCATGCTTAGATAAGAAATTTTCTGGAAAACAACTGTCTGTGCATGAAAATACGTAGAACATTCGAACGCGTATTCTAACGAAACTTGAACGCAAGCCTCCTGCCTAAGAATGTTCGAACGTGTATTCAAATGTAAATCGAACGTAAATCTTCTGACTTAGTTCATTCAAACGCGTCCTAAACGCAACTCAAACGTAACCTCTCTGGAATTATTTCTATCGAACGCGTTATCAAACGCTATACGAATGTGAACTCTTTGGAAACATACCGTTCGAACGCATTATCAAACGCTACACGAACGTACACACACTGGACAGTCTCGTTCAAACGTAGATACGAATGCGACACTAACGAATTAGTCCTGGAATTGTTATAAACTGTAAAGGCTTATATTAATTTAAGTGTTAATAATATTAACTTAGTAAATCATATACTGAAACACAATAATCTTGGTAGTATAGATTTAAGTTATTATTATGGTGTTCAATTATCACAAGCATACACATAGTGATAAAGTTGAAAATTGATTGTGTGTTGCATACTTGGTTGAGAATTTAAAGTGTAATTATACACAATTAATTTCATCTAATCTTGTTTGACACATACAGATATATCTACACATGTCGTTTACTGTATCGTGACACTTAAAAGTGAAATACTGATTTTGAATTACTAAGAAGTTCTGTCGAGAAAGTGGTTAAAGGATATTCTATCAAAAAAACGATAAGAGCCTAAGTGGTCAGAGACTTAAGTAGTTACTCTGGACCCCCCTCGTCCTCTGGGAATATTCCTTTATCTATTTTTCATAAGAAATCTTGGTTGAAAATTCAAGGACTTGTATTTATTGGTACTGCTGTCCAATAGAACAACAAGTGGATACTTGGTATATCACTTGAAACAAGATCATTTGTTGATCATTGTGTAATTTTTCTTTTGTAGAATTATTGACCCCTGTTTGTTTTCCAGTTAAATATGGCTAGCGGAAACATCACAGTACCGGTCTCTCATGGAGAAAAACCAGAGAAGTTTGGTGGGGAAAACTTCAAACAGTGGCAGAGTAAAATATTATTCTATCTGACAACTCTGTAGTTGGCTAAGTTCCTCAAAGATCCTCCAGGTCCTGTGGAGGGTGAATCAGAATAAGCCAATGAACTGCAAGAAGAGACATGGTCGTCTGGCGAATTCCTATGCAAGAACTACCTTTTGGGTGGTCTTGACAATACCCTAACAATGTGTACCAAGACATGTCTTCTGCGAAGATTCTTTGGGAATCTCTCGAGAAGAAATACAAAACCGAGGATGCCGGACAAAAGAAATTTATCGTGGGTAGGTTCCTAGACTACAAGATGGTAGATTCAAGGACAGTGATATCTCAGTTGGGTGAACTGCAGTTGAACATTCATGAAATACTGGATGAGGGTATGAAACTCTGTGAGACATTTCAAGTTGACACCATAATTGAAAAGTTGCCTCCATCATGGAATGACTTCAGGAGCTATTTGAAACACAAAAAGAAGCAGATAAGCCTTGAAGACCTTGGAGTTCGATTGAAAAACAAAGAGGACAACAGGATATCTGAGAAGGCCAGCTACAAGACTATGGAGTCTAAGGCCAACATCATTGAGGGTGTAAAGGGTAGCAAGAAGAGAAAGAATAGTGGGGAGCTGATTCTTCCCCAACGAACAAGAAGTTTAAGGGGAAATACTACAACTGTGGAAAGAGCAGTCATATGTCAAAGGATTGTAGAAAGAATAAGTCTCAAGACAAGGGCAAGAAAAAGAAAAATGAGGCACATGTCACTGAAGATGAGCAGCTGACTGATGAGATCTCAAAGATGAAGCTATTGAGATCTTTATACACTACAAGAATGAAGTTGAAAATCAACTTGGCAAGAAAATCAAAAGAATCAGGAGTGATAGAGGTGGTGAATATGTTTTACCATTCGGTGAATATTGTTATGTTCACGAAATTATTCACGAAACCTCTGCTCCTTATTATCCTCAACAAAACGGGATTATTGAGCTTAAAAATCGAACATTGAAGGAAATTATGAATGCCATGTTGACGAGTTTTGGTTTACCTCTGAACTTGTGGGGGGAAGCCTTACTTTCTGCGAACTACGTTCTAAACAAGCTTCCTCACAAAAGATTGGACAAGATACCTATGAGTTGTGGAAGGGTTATGTACCTTCCTACAAATACCTAAAAATGTGGTTGTGTCTCACAAAAGTGATGGTTCCTAAACCTAAGAAGGTTAGAATAGGAACCAAATTTATTGATTACATTTTCATTGGATATGCTATCAACAGTAGTGCGTATCGATTCTTGGTACACAAGCATGATATTCCTGACATCAATCTGAATATGAAAATTGAGTCAAGGAATGCCACATTTTTTAAAGAGACGTTTCCTTGTAAGGAAAGACAAAGAACACATTCTCTCAAAAGAATGATTGATTCTGTCAAAGACAGTGATCAGGTTAACCAAGAATCATATCAACGTGCAAATGTAAAGACAATCGAACCTAGACGTAGCAAAAGAGCTAGAACATCTAAGTTGTTTGGTCCTGATTTTCTAACATACTTGTTAGTAAATAAGCCTTAAAGCTATAAAGAAGCAATGTCTTATCCGGAGGCACCTCTGTGGAAAGAGGCTATTAACAGTGAGATTGATTCAATCCTACAGAACCATACTTGGAAGTTGGTTGATCTTCCTCCAGGTTGTAAGCCACTGGACTACAAATGGATATTCAAAAAGGAGATGAAAACAGATGGATCAATAGATAAATATAAGGCAAGACTTGTCATAAAAAGTTATAGACAAAAGGAAAGCCTTGATTACTTTGACACTTATTCACCAGTGACTCGTATCACATCGATAAGGTCATAGCCATAGGAGCTATATTTGGTCTTGAAAAACATCAAATGGATGTAAAGACGACATTCTTGAATGGTGAATTGGATGAAGACATTTACATGGAACAACTAGAAGGGTTTAGTGTTCCTGGACAAGAACAGAAAGTGTGCAAACTTGTAAAATTCTTGTACGGATTAAAACAAACACCTAATCAATGACATGAGAAATTTGACAAAAAGATGTTGTCAAATGGGTTCAAAACCAATGAGTATGATAAGTGTGTGTACACCAAATTAACTCAAAAAAGATATGTCATTGTGTGTCTCCATGTAGATGGTATGCTGATAATTGGTAGTAATCATGAAATGATTCAGTCTACCAAGAACATGTTATCCAACAGATTTGATATGAAAGATTTGGGAGTAGCTGATGTGATCCTATGAATTCAGATTCTTAGGACATCAGATGGATATATATTATCTCAGACTCATTATATTGAGAAGATACTTGAGAAATATAACAAAGGGGATCTAAATGTGGCTAGAACCCCTATGGACCTAACTATTCATCTATCAAAGAATGCTGGCTCAAGCGTATCACAATTAGAGTACTCGAGAATCATCGAAAGTCTGATGTATCTCATGAATTACACACGACCTGATATCACTCAAGCTGTGAACAGGCATAGCAGATATACGAGTAATCCAGGACATAACCACTGGAAAGCCATAGTAAGAGTTTTGAGGTATCCGAGATAAATTTCAAAATATGGGCTACATTACGAGAGATATCATGCTGTACTAGAGGAGTACAGCGATGCTAACTGGATATCTGATACAGTGGATTCTAAATATATGAGTGGATTTATTTTTACACTTGGTAATGCAATCATGTCGTGGAAATCCTTAAGGTAAATATATATTTCACAGTCTACTATGGAATCAGAGTTTATAGCATTAGACAAAATAGCGGAAGAAGCGGAATGGCTTAGAAACTTCCTGGAGGATATTCCTAGTTGGCCCAAATCAGTGCCAGCGATAAACATACATTGTGACAGCCAATCAGCTATTGGGAGAGCCCAAAATACAATGTATAATGGTAAGTCTCGACACATACATCGGAGACATAATACCATACGTCAAATGCTCTCAAGTTGCATAATATCGATCGATTATGTTAAGTTGAAGGAAAACCTAGCGGATCCACTAACTAAAGGTTTACCTCGAGAGCAAGTTTAGAAGTCATCGAGGGGAATGGACTTGAAGCCTATAATCTAAGAATTGTCACTGTGGAAACCCAACCTAACTGATTGGAGATCCCAAGATCAAGGTTCAAAAGGGACAACAAAAAATTTGTGCAATTTAAAACAAGCACTAAAGAGTTTTGTACTCTTTCCCATTTCGATAATGACGTAGAGTGCTGTCTGTCAAGGTTATGATAAGCTAAGGCTTTTAATGATCACTATATTAGGAGATGAGTCCTAATGGGGGTAAAGACAAATTACCTCTTCATAGTATATCACCTATTTCAAATAAGAAGTGAGACCGCTTATATGAGAACTTTTAAAGGCGGGTTACCCTAAAGTACTTGATGAATCTAGGACCAATGTTCAGGGCCGAAATGAACACAACCGTAGAATAAGAAATAGTCGAAGTAAAGCTGTGTGTTGGCAATTGTCTTGGTTTACACAAACAGCAGAATAGTTCAAGACTATGGGTCACTGGTTTGCCAAGTAAATTCGATTGACATTCACTAGGAAAGGTTCAAGGAGAAAGCTACCTATTTCGATGCAGCTTTAGTTCACGGTGACTCTCTCAAGTGTCTGCATGAATATTTGAAGAATTATGGGGGATTTATTATAAGTCTAGTGTCATTAAACAACACTACCTAAAATAATTACATATTTTTTACTGTAGTTACAGTAATCACTGTAGCGATCAATGTAACTACAGTGAGAGACTATAGTTATTTTATGTAGAAATATAAATATGTCTATCACTTCTCTAAAGAAAAATGACCTTAATAATACAATATATAGTTTAACGGATGGACACAGAAAACTTAAATAATTTTTTTAGAAATAATCACTCATATTCTTTTGGGTCACAATGACGTTTTTTTCCGACAGACCATGGGATCTTGTGATAATTTTGAATATTGTTGTTATTTAAAAATCAGCAGTAGGCACAAAAGCCAAGTCTAATCCAGACTCAAACCATTTTGATGGGACAATCACTGAATGCTATGGTTTGAAAGACTCGTACACCAAAATAAGGCCAGTACTAATGACCCTAAAAGGTTTAAAATAGCACAAACAAATCCTAATAAAACATATGCCCATAAATCGTTTCGCGTAGGATTTAGCATTGTATAAGTCTCGGGTTTATTTAGATCATACTAAAGAATCCTAATTCAGGACATGCATGAGATTTCTGTCACAAATAAATTGTTTAACGACTAAGAAACTCTAATCTCACCCAAATTCGATTCCTATGTCGGAAAGTGATTTTGTCGACGGGTGATTTCCGTTCCAGAGGTAGTATCGGGATAGTGCTCCAGGGATAATCCTATTCAATTGTGAATTTATTTGGTTATGGGAGACCAATAGCAAACGCGATAAAAGGCAGAAAAATAACATACAAGTCGACAAGAATAGTTTTAACGTGGTTTGGCGGAGTGAGTCATGCCAACGTCCAAGGGCACAAAATGGTGGGGGTTGTTTTATTACCAAAACTAACTCGACCGACCTATTTGGAGAGAAGTCTAAATGAAACTGAGCTGTTTGTCTTTCAAGTTTTTACAAGTGGTGATCATCCTCTCTTGTTATAGCTTTTCACTATCTATTATTGGCGACTTGGTCGCGTAATTGGATTTTGATGATGCAAAAAGAAAGAAATCTTCGACGAATAAATATGAAGTTATATAAAAAGATATCGAAGCGTAACGTGGTGAATAGCGAGAATGTGAAGACTTTTGGCAAATCGAGATAATCTTGCGAAGTCTTAGCTTATGGCTCTAATTGTAATGTGAATTGTAATATTCAAGTGCCTAAGCTCATAAAGATCATGCACATTCACTTAGATGTATTAGGTTCATGTACAAAATGCATTAAAATCTTCATATCTATATTTTTGGTACTGAGACCGACATACTGATCCCATACTGGTGTCCATACCGGTGAAGTGCTCTGTTTTACACACTCACTGGAACCATCACAGACCTTACCGGTCCATATACTGGTCACCAAACCGATGAGCCCAACTGCTAGTTCCCTTACTAGAACCGGCATGACCCAAATCGGTCCTCATACCAGTGACCATACCAGCATATCGGTGACCTAACCGATCAAGCTATTCATTGTGCACACATATTGCAACTAGCACGTACCAAACTGGTCACCATACTAGTCTACATACCGATCTAACAGTTAGATTCTCCCAATGGTAATATATCCGTTGGAGACCGGCATACCTGTCCCATACCAATACCTTATCGGTCTCAGCAGTGTTTGTTGGGGATGTTTTTCATTTTCTATAAATGAACCCCAACTCATTTTTCCTTCGTTAGAGACATCATAATACATTTTCATACTTTCTCTAAGGCAAAATCAAGAGTGTTATAAACCTTCATAATCTTATACACTCATACAAGCTCACACACACACCTTCTATATATTTAGTATTGAGCTTAGAACACTTGGATATTCCACTCACACAATCTTCTTTATCTTTGTGATTATCCAAGTGTGATTTAAATATTCTCATACAAGAACACTTGTGATTGTGAAATCCCATCGGTTGGGTAGTTGTAAAGGTTTGTGAGTAAGCCTATGAACAAAACTCAAATTGTAAAAGGTTTGGAGTGCACCTTTTTGGAAAACTCTTGGTTGCGGGTGAACCGCGAAATCTCGATTCTAGTGGAAATCTTCAAGCGAGGTTTGGGGGAGTGGACGTAGGCACGTTTGGCCGAACCACTATAAATTTCGGTGTCGTATTCTCTTTCCCTATACTTTTACATATTGTAAGTTTATTTATGTTTATGTTTATTGAATAGAAAACTTGCATGTAGATTATTAATTGGAGTAGAGAAAAATAGCCTAAGTGTCAATTTGGAAATAAAAGCTAAAAATCGGTAAAGATTTATTAATTCCGCATTTATAGCGACAACCCAATTCACCCCCCTCTTGGATATAGAGATTTCTTTGTCGCTATTGCTTGTAGGGAATTTCATCTATTTCCTATCTCCTCTCAAAAATGAATTTAACTTCTCTTTTATATACTAAGAGAATTACAACATTATTCCTCTAGCTTTATGACGTTTCCCTCGTGGTCTCCGACTGATTGACGGGCTCTCTGCCCCAAGACTGTCATCGCCGAAAGCAAGCCTGCTGTCTAACGGCCTGTCACATCAACATGTGTTCTCCACTGCCATACGCAATAATAATGATGCTAGTTTGTAAAGAGCCTTTGAATAATGACACGTACCGGAGGGGAAAATCCAACTACTATGATCTCACATCGGTCTTCAAGAGGTCGGTCAAGTGATCTGTCGAGCAGCCCAAACTGTTCCTGCCCTAATCCGAAATATCCAAGCTCATCCACTTATTCCAAGGGATAAGGTAACATCAAACCGAGCCGCCGGTCTGTTATAGTTGGCCTCGATATGATGTTGTCGGTCTATGAAATCTGTTCCAGCTCCGAGGAAGAAGTGCTCAAATTCTTTTACTACTCGAGAACTGATCAATACATCTAGACGTCTGATCCTCTAAAAATAGAAGTTCCCTTTTTGCCCTTGCCGAACTGTTTGAATATCTTAGTTACAGAAATCCCCATCAACATCTGTCCCATAGTTCTCGATTCCAACTAGTGTATGAGTTGGTGCTGGGAACTATAAAAATCTGAAGCGACATCCAGCTGGTGGTCGATTCCAGGAGTAAAGCAGAAAACAACCTCGGACTCAATGTCCTATGCCAAAATAGATTCCGATGTCTTTCAAACGAATCTCCAACTTGAAGTAAATCCCCTTTTTAGCCTTTCGGTAGCCATCCCTCGAGAACCACCAGCCATCACATTTTCTTAAATGCCCATCAAATCACCTTTAGGGTTTAACCCGAGCGTGCCACTTGTCAAGAGCCCATGGTCTTCCTACCAAAGAACCAAATCAATCGACCATTCTTCGAGATAGCTAAAGGTCTTTCAATCTCAACCGTTTATCCCAATCTGCTCAGAAGAAGCATGATGGTGACATACGGCGTACATCCGAAGCCTTCCTGGATCCGACAGTCGTAAATACACCGAGTTGACTATAAGAATGCCAGACAACATTTCTTTTTTTCTTTTACGAAAAATTGACTTCTCAAAGTACAAAAGCTTCTTCATTCCTGAGACTAGCAACCTTCCAACCGACCAGACTAATCCCCAACTCTTCTTTTCAACCCAAGTAAGTTTTTACTTGACCCTTTTTTTTTTATTTATTGTATTCTATCATCTTTTTTTGTTGCTACTTGTTCTTCATTTCTTCTGGCATGTTAATCTCTTTATTATGTGTTGCGAAGCATGTTTTGGGTTGGTGCTAAGTGTATGGTATATTCATTCTCTGGTAGAAGGATAGGTAGTAGGGTAAGATGTATGGATTTTGGGTTTTTCTGTGTTTCATGTTTGGTTATATGTGTTTAGGAAGAGACTTGTTGTGTGTGGCCATTGCTAGGGCATTTAGAGACTGTAGGCTTGGGTCATTGAAAGTTAGAATAGCTCTCGAGTCCTCGGTGCCTTTAACTAACCACCGACTGACCTTCTCATTCATGGTGAATGTTAGGAATGTCTGATGTTGAGTCTTCTTTGGCCAAGCCTGTAAATCCTCAACCTCCTCGTGCTGAAGAATCTTCCTCTAGCTCAGGATCTCCCATCCTAGAGGAATTAGACACCAATCTGACCTATTCTTAAGAGGAAAATGAAAGCCATGGGAATTAGATCATTCCGCCTTAGACATGAATCGGACCTCCACCATCACTGAAGATGCCTTGGGCGTATTTCGAAAACATTACGAGATCCCAATTGATATAGCTTTTGAAGTCCCCGGTTTGTGCGAACGTGCGAGCCAGCCTAACTCCGACGTGGTGGCTCTTCTCCCTTCATTCTTTGAGTGCGGTCTTCAGATGCCCATTCAACCAAAATTTACAGGGATACTGGCCAGGATAGAGATTGCCTCCTAGCAACTAAATCTGAATAGCTGGAGGATACTAGCAGGCTTGCATGTGATCTAGAACAGGGCAGGCCTCGGGGAACTGAACTTCAAGGAACTGAAGAGACTTTACAAACTGAAGGCCAACCCTCGATCCCATCACGGTTGGTACTACCTCTCCTCATATGCCGATGCCCCTGCCATCATCAAAGACCTTCCCCAAACCAAAAAAAAAATTCAAAGACCCTTGGTTCTGGGCTTCAGGCGAATGGGACAAACTTGGCCAACATTCTCAAAGGAGACAGAGGTCTCTAACATCTTCAAAACGAGAGGCTAGGAACCGAACCCTTAGTTTCTTTTCCTTAATTTTATTGATTAAGTACTAACTCTCCAATCCTTCTTAGCCTGCTAGAGGGATCATCCCAAGGTCACCCATGAAGTCTAAACTAAGATCTTGAGGGCTCGAAGTTTTGCAAGTCATTAGAAGAAAGTAGTCAATGACGCGGCCTTTTTGGAATCGGGCCTCATTCGGAGCGCACCCCCACAGGCCCCGGGGTAGTTAGGTAGCTTACCACTAACTTTCAAATGAATTATCCAAATGTAAATGAGATGTTTCTGAATTCAAAAATTGACCATTCTCTTTGCCTTGTGTTCTACATGAATGTCAAAGGAGCCCAAATACCTTTAACGGATCTAGGGACTAGCAAAAAAAACCCGGTCCGGGTGAAGTCGGGAGCTCTCAAAGATGGTTGAACACTCTGATTCCCGCGGAGGCCAGAGGGAAAACTAAATCATTTGCTCGATCAGCGATACAGCCCGCACCTTCTCCAATTAGTGTGGCACCAAGCATAACTATCTGAATTTCATCTGGCTCATCCAGGCCTTCGAGCAAATGTCGTCGCTTGTCTGGAGATGTAGCGGCCAAACTTGAAGAGGAGAATGAGGAAGAACAGCCCCTGAGGAGAAGGTCCATTGCTTGTGGGGAGCGGCGAGCTGTTGAGGATCCTCCAAGTTCAGGAAAAGGGTGTTACGGCGCTGGGGGTGGATGATCTCAATGAAAAGGTCCGAGAGACCACTTCTCATCTAGTCCCGACATTCAATTAGATAGCTGAAACAGTGCCCCTCGAGAAGATCCCGCAATACGAGGACATCTCCCCGGAGGAAGTGATTTCCCGTCTCTCCCTCTGAATTACCGTGGTAGACTTTCTTCTTTGCTCTCACAATATACTTTGCCCTGTTTTCTAATTTATTCTCTTCTTTTTTATGGGATAACTATGTGATGGCTTGGAATAAGGACCTGCTTATGAGCCTTTTTTCCGAGGGAGGCCAGGTACAGAGGCTCCAAAGCTAAATTACTGAACGGAAGGCCGAGCTGGCCAAAAAGAAGGATATAATCAAAACTCTTGAGTAGACTACGTTCAAGGCCCTTTCACTGAACGAGTCCCTCCGTAATTCCTCGGCCCTAGTCAGGAAGAACGTAGAGGCCGCTTAGGAAGAAAATAAATGCCTGAAGTGGGAGGTGGCGAGCTCTGAATCCAAGTTGAATAAAATGACTGAAGAGAGAGATTGGGCTCTGGAGGCATTGAGAAAGAGGGAGGCCGAACTGGAGGACGAGTTAGAGAGAACCAACCTCGAGGGGGTCGGGAAATATGCCCAAATTATTTCGATGCTGATGCCTGAGGTCTACATGGGATCGATCCACGTGGCCATCCATTTCTGTAGGGGGAGCTTTCGGAGGAGGAGGCCCATAATTTACTTGCCCTCCCCTCGGAAGAAATCCATGATCCCGAGCCTTTTTTGCCATACCAATGTCTCAAGACCCTTAGGAGATCCAGCCTGAGGCTCCTACCCTTGCCCCTGAAGTACTTGAGGCCGAAACTAAAGAAGCCCCTCCTACCTCCCAAGCTAAAACCGAGGTGCCTCATGTCGAGCCCGTTCCTGACATCCAGCCATCCGGACCTGAGAAGAAAGAAACAACTACCTCTGCGGGGGCTGATGAATGAGGGTGACCCGAAGGGGGCCCTATGTAAGTTCAAACAATATATTTCTTTTTGTAAGAACAATTGAAATCTTTCATATGCATTACACTTTGTATGTTTTATTTACTGCTTCTCAAACTTGGCTTATTTTGGCTTCAAATTTTCTAACTTGCTCTTCCAAATCTAAATGTGATGAGGAATCTTGTACCCGACCAATTTGAGTCTGATCACGAGGGAAATACTCTATTCCCTAGCTGGTAATGGATGCCCTTGATGGGAGATTGCCACACCCCGAGCTGAAGAAAAAATTGGCTCTGGGGGAATGTTACATCCCTAGACTAACAAAGATCCGACCATGGGGGAATGTCTATCCCTATGACGATCGCACGCACTAGGTGGGACGTAACCTGACCCCGAGTTGAAGAAAAACTTGGCTCTGAGGGAATGTTACCTCTCTAGACCAATAAGGATCCGGCCATGGGGGAATGCCTGTCCTCATGCCGATCGCACGCACTCGGTGGGACGTAACCCGACCTGTGCTGAAGAAAAATTTAGCTATGGAGGAATGAATCCAGCTCCGAGCAGGTGGAACATTACAGACTCGGCGGAACGAATCCAGCCCTAAGCTGGTGGAACATAATAGATTCAGCAGAATGAATCCAGCCCCGAGCTGGTGGGATATAACAGACTCGGCGGAACGAATCTAGCCCTGAGCTGCTGGCATATAACAGACTAGATGGAACGAATCCAGCCCCGAACTGGTGAAATATAACAGACTCGGTAGAACGAATCCAGTCTCAAGCTGGTGGAATATAACAGACTTAGTGGAACTAATCTAGCCCCGAGCTGGTGGAATATAACAGACTTGGCAGAACGAATCCATCCCTGAGCTGGTGGAACGTCTGAGACTTACACGAGGGAAGATTTTCAACCTCTGAGGCTCTACAAATCCTGAGGCGAGCGTCCCATTTCCGGTCATCATCGAAAAATAAAAATGGAACAAGATAAAGTTAACAAAAATGATAGTGACTTAACACATACTTCACACAAACCAGAAAATATAACAACTCGGGTGCTCCGAGGCAGCGTCCTGTCTAGTGCCTCCCAAACACAATCCTAAATCTTACAACTCAATGTCTCGACTAGTCGAGCTATAGATCGGTGAGCGACCGAGACCCTAAAGGCAGAAACCTTCTCATGTTGGGCGGCTCTGGAGCCTGCAAGCGCTATAAGGGCAGAAACCTCTGTTGGACAAAATGACTCATAGCGTCACTATTTGCACAGAACATTGTGTTGTTGTAGCAAATTAACTATGTGACAAGGAAATTGCACTCTCATCATTTGTGATTAGATCACCATAGATATATAAATGAAGAGAGGTCCCTGTGATTAGTTCCTGGACTGAGAATGATATGAGACAGTATCAGTCCCCAAAGGATTAATCATTAAATATCCCTAGCCGGAGTATTATCGAGACTGGACATCGATAATGCGGAATAGGCTAGTATTGCACTTGTGCGCGTTGTGAGGGCACAACGGCATAGTTCTCATATATATAAGTATTGGATGCTTATGTAAGTGCGATAGGAGGTCGTGGTTCACCGATGGTACGAGAAACAGCTTCGCTCTGGATAGACCCCTCGGAATCCCATTGGTATTATGACTATGTGTCTATGGGAGGCCGAAATCAAGGTAGGTGTGTATAGTCTTAACCTGAGACTTGCATCGCTAATACTTGCGATAATCGGTAGACTTTGGTCTTGGTGGTACGGGCTTTAACCGGTTTTGAGTACACCACTTCTGGGTTTATCAGAGAGTCGTAGTGTATTAGTGATGTGATGTCAAGACGGAAGTATCACTTCAGTCATAGTGGAGATGATGTCACGCAGGATACGGTACTAGTGCTCTTGAGTGTTGCCGCAACCAATCGGGATATTGTGACCAGGTCATGAATATCCGATTATAGAGACTATGTTACCAGACATCCGATATGTGTTTCGGACGGGGCATACACTTATCCAGCCCCAGCCCTAGCACGTGACTATCCGATACTGGACCGATATGCACAATACTTAGTATACTACGCTTGATACAGATCTATATATTCCTATAAGAATATTTCTGGAGAATTGGGTAGGCATGGCGCTTTGCTAGAAGCCAACCTTGTCTTGTAAATCGGTATAAATGTAGTACGAGGTACTTACGTGTTCGGATAGTCCGACGACTGTATTTACTGCCAACATATCCGGAGATCTCATGGGTCGCTTCCCGAAGATTCACCGATGATGTATGCCTCGCACTTTAATTAATTTGGGATTAATTAGAAGAGAGAGAAAATTAATCAGGAATTAATTCGATGAGAGAGAAAATTAATCTGGAATTAATTACGGAGATATTTTATCTCGGATAAAATATTAATTAAAGAGAGAGAACGATTAATTTAGAATTAATCGATAAAATAATATATCCGATATATTATACGAAATTGGATTTCGACGCGGAATTAAAATTGGATTTTAATTCGGGCGAACGAATCAATTTAGAATTAATTCGTTAGCGACGTGAATAGTGAATTCGCTAGGCGTAATCATTTAATTACGACGCGACGGAAAATTCGTTAATTTGGAATTAGCGAACCCGAGCCAGAGAGTGATTGCGAGCGCATTCGTATTTTGAATCCGAGCGCGGCACGCAAGTCAAATCAAGCGTCAAATCACTAGTCGCATCAATCGTCAAATCAATTGTCACTTTGAGTGATGTGACTTGAAAACATGTCACTTTATTAAAGGTGATGTGACTTAAAGTAAAAGTAGACGTGATGTGAAAAGTAAAAGTGATGTGATTGAAAAGCATCTTTGCTTTTTTGACTTTTTTATATTTGATTTTATTTTTGGAAAATGAAATAAATATATAAGAAAATCATTTTCTTTTCTCTCTCTCCATCCATAGAAACCGAATTGCTTCTCTCTCTCCCTCTCACGGTTTTTGCAATTTTGGAGCCAAAAACTCCTCTCATCTCTCACGGCTTTGAGCCAAAATCTTCTTCAAATTTTTGGTTTGATCAAAGACAAAGAAGAAGAAAGAGTGCTAGCACACACATGAGTTGTATTATGGTGATAGGGAAACGAATTTGTGAGCATGGAAAGCTTGAAGCTTGGAGCTTTAATGGAGGATGACCATGGCCGAATTTGGAGGAGCTCACCACCATCAAAACCGACCTCTCCACCCCTTGGAAATGCCTTGGCCGAACTTCCAACAAAGAGGAAAATGGGTTTTGTTCTTCCTAGCATCAAACCAATCATTGTGAGTATATGTTTCCGCCATTATTCCTTGATGTATTCATGCGTTTTCTTGCTTGATTTTTGTTTATTTTGGGACCTAATTAGGAACTCTTCAATGGTATCTTGAGCTTTGAACAAGCATGAAAAAGATAGGGTTAAATTTGGGGATTATCAATTGAAGCATGTTTTGGTTAAATTGGATGTTAAAGTATGCTTGTATGTTGATGAATTGAAGTTGTGCATGATCAATTTCATGAAATTGGATTGGATTCAATTTTCCCCAAATTTTGGGCATGACAAATGGGGTAAAATCAATTGGAGCATGATTTGATTAAATTGATTAATTAAGAATGCTTAAATGATGTTGAATTAATGATTGATTGGATCAATTTGAAGAAATTGTGTTTGGAACAAATTTCCCCAATTTTTTATGTTGGCATAAAGTGATACATTTGGGTAAACTTGATTTTGAGCATGTTTGATGAAATTGGATGATTTAGAATGCTCAAAGTATGTTTAATGGATGATTGATTGGATCAATTTGATGAAATTGTGTTTGGAATAAATTTCCCCAATTTTTTATGTTGGCATAAAGTGATACATTTGGGTAAACTTGATTTTGAGCATGTTTGATGAAATTGGATGATTTAGAATGCTTAAAGTATGTTTAATTGATGATTGATTCGATCAATTTATTGAAATTGTGTTTGGAACAAATTTCCCCAATTGCTTATGTTGGCCGAAATTAAAGACCCTAATATCTTGGTGAATTTTTGTTTGTTTGATCATTGGATGACTTGAAACAATGGGTAATTGTTGAATTGAAGTTTGATTGGATTGAATTTTGATTTGGAACAATTTTCCCAAATTAAAGTAGGCTTGGCCGAATTCAATTGGATATGAAATTCATTGTGTTTTTTGTATTTTGATTCATTAGATGAGTTTAATTGATTTGGAAATGATGATTGTGGATTCAATTTGATTGAAACCAAATCGGATTAAAAACCCCTAATTGCCAAGACTTTAAAAGCATGTAAAATGGGTTTGGTTTTAATAAATTGTGTTAGACACTATTTGATGTTGAAATGCATGATTAAGTATGCTAATTGATGTTTTAGAAATATTAATTAGGTGGTTAATTATGTATAACACTTAGGTTAATTAATTATGAAATTTGGAATTTTATAAGTTAATTAATTAGGCTTGTTTTTGGAAATTGGGCCTTGAATGTTATAATTGGGCTTTTGGGCTTTGTTGTACAAAGTTGGGTTTAGGCAAAATTGGTTGGATCCAATTAGGCCCAAAACCGCATCCATAAAGTCCAATTATGACTTAATGGACCTTAATTATTTAATTGGGCCTAATGGGCCAAAGTTAATTTAAAGGCTTATGGGGTAACTCCCGGATTGGACTTTGGTTATCGGTTTGACTCGAGTTGACCAAAAGTCCACGCCTTAAGAAATAATAAAAAGCCCATTGGACTTTAATTAAATAAACGTTTGACGTAAATTGGGCTTTGAGACCCATAACGATTGAATTTGGAATTTAATCGTAGAAGGTTCGTTAATAAAAGTGTAATATTTAATTTGGAATTAAATAGTGAATTAGAATTAAATGCGTATTAAATTGGATTTAATTATGTAGTTTAATTTAATTCGAGAATTCGTACTTTGAGTACTTATTCGTAAAACGAGTTTGACTCGAGCAAAAATCAAATTGTTGTTTGAACATTGGATGATCACTAATTATCAGATTAATTAATTGGATTAGATTGATTGATAACATGCTTGTATGAATACATGGTTGCGATGCGTGAATAATGTATATCGGATGGATATTAGTCGGGTGGGACAATTTTGGAAATTGTAATAAATTTGATTTATTAAATTGGACCTGCGTGTCCAGTCTTATCATCTATATACTCTTTGTATTCTCTTCTCACCTATTCCCCTCAATGTAAATGAGGTTTCTTTAGAAGTGTAGTGTAACGGGTAGAAGTAAATACATGTGCTAGTTTTGGAGAGAGAAAATGAGAGATTTGATCTAGGATCAATGTAAAGTATCCATCCGCATATCATTATTATATTTTATTTCATATACGCTTTATTATGTGTTTAGAATGCATGTTTAAGGGTGTATGATGATGAGACCTTAACAAGATAATAAATTGGTAGCCAATTGCACGCGCGAAAAACCCTCGCTCAATATCAATTTTCCTTCCATTGAGTGATTCTTACTCAAGATCCGAGATTGGCATTGGGTTGTTGGCCAAAGTCAAGCCCTTTGTCCGTCGAAGATGTGTTTGAATCACGAGAGTTTTGTTCCATATCGGTGTCTTGTCCAAGTTGTGGTTTGTTGGCCAAAGTCAAGACCACTTCTTGTCCATAGACATTGATTACGAAGCTTTCCATGGTCAATGGGTCGCGCTTGACTGGGATCACTAGGTTTGTTGTGCCAAAGCCAAGGCTTAGCTGATTCAGAGGAAAAAGGTTAGGTAATACATTGGATGTATTGGCATATATAAGATATATGTTTAGGATTTGGATATCCGCCTACTGGATCTAGGAATTTGATGGGATCCAATTGATCTTCGAGATCTACCTAGTTAATTATCATACAATTTGTTGGCCAAAGTCAAGATTGTGTGATATTTAACGGGATCATAGCCCACTTGGAAA
The DNA here is from genome assembly GCA_019454045.1 of Zanthoxylum bungeanum. Lineage (NCBI taxonomy): Eukaryota > Viridiplantae > Streptophyta > Magnoliopsida > Sapindales > Rutaceae > Zanthoxylum > Zanthoxylum bungeanum. The sequence continues at coordinate 147,293 of SKCR01028693.1, read as the reverse complement.
CACGGTTTCCCGAGTACGCGACAGAGGGTTAGAGGCTCGACGAAAAATAGTGGGAGGCAAGAATTGAATTTGCAATACTCGTTCAATTACTCGCCATACGCGCTCATTTAAATTATTTCGTCGTATTATTAAATGTTAGTTGGACTAATATTTAAATTGTTGTTTTAATAAACAGTTGGACTATATTATAGTGATTATATATAATTGGATTATATTAATCAATATATTTGAATTAATTAATTTCAGTTTACAGTTGATTTTATAATTGGATTATAGTAATCAATGTAATTGAGGTTAATTAATTGGATTATATTTGATTATATAGTTGGACTATTATAATCATTATAATAAATAGTACCACTAATCGTTGATTAAATAGTTGGACTATTGTAATCAAGATAAAATTGAAAAGTTGGATATTTAAAATATAATCTTGGATTAAAATATTTTAAATGATTTAATTTTCAAATTGGGAATAATTTCAAGATGGTCTTGGAAATTAATAAGTTATTTTATTTGATAAAATAATGAGTTATGCCTAAAGCTCGGAGTTAAGCAAATAAGTAGAACATGATGTTTGGAATATTCATGTAATGATAATTTTAGTGCTTAATCCATTATACTTGTCAAGTAGACTCCCTAATTTCTGAATCAGAATTAAGGATTAGGTCTTCTAGGAAGATAATAGGATATATCCTAAAAAGGAATAGAAGACGAGCAAGGCTCTTACTTCAAATATGTTTGTCATAATTATGTTCACAACTAGTATTGAAATTGGATTTTAAATACTTAGGGTGATACATAAATATGTACTGTTGTTCAGAATCTGTTTAGAACAGGATACTGACTTCAACTGAGATTTATCTGCGAATAGTAAACGGGACGATAGTCGCTGTTTTAACCGTAGATATCTGAATTTAGGAACTGCCTTTGCGTTAGTACTTAAATTTAGAAACTGTTATAATGTAACTAGTTTGACTAGAAATATTATCTCTATATCGCGTATAACCCGCTGCGGGTTGTACTTTATATTCTAGAACACTAAAGTGTTTTATTATATAAAGATGATATTGGGATAAACACATTAGATGTGAATAACAGAATTTATATTTTGAATATAAATAATATCTCAAATACATAACATGACAAATTAATAGCTCAAACTGATTTGAACAATTAAGAAAACTAATTGTGGCATTGTTGTCTGGGACACAATCAAACAAGACTCGTATATCCACACTTTCGAAGAGTGGGTACTTGGACTGTTTTGATTCCATTCAAATAAAGTCTACGAATCTAGTTTATTGGGCAAAGTGCCTATAGCACTATTTACTTGGTAAAAGTGAAAATGCCACCGATCTGTTAGCCCTAGTTCATAGTGAAGCAAGTGGGCCCGTGTCTAGCTAGGCTAGAGGTGGATATGAATATTACGTGACCTATACGGATGTGGCATCGCGTAATGGTTGTGTGTTTCTTTTGAAGAACACAAATCGAAAACTTTTATAGTTTCGACACGGAATAGACAAACAGATCGGTTATAGTATTACACCATCACGGTAAGACCGTAATGAGAATACTTAAGCAGTAAGTTTCTCGTATACTTGAAAGAGTATAGTATTCTTTCAATGAGGACTCCTCTCGGAACACGTCATTTTGACGGTGTGTCCGAACAGGATTAACCGAATTTTGTTAGACATAATAAGGTTAATCACGAGTCGCTTTGAGCTACCATTTCTTCAACGGATAAGCTTTAAACAGTGCAAGAACTTATTTTGAATAAGGTTCCATAATAATCTGTTTGACAGATATCATATTAGATATGAACGGGAAAGAAACGGGTTTCTCATTCTTGACTATTTGGGTATGCTTGGCATATGTTTGGATGATACCAAACTAAAACCCAAATATGATAAGTGCTAATTGTAGGTCATCCTAGGGATACCATAAGTATTGTACTTAACACCTCACATGAGAACAATTAGATTGTTGCTCACCATGCGGTTTTCCTAAGAGGAATACCGATATGCAGTGGTAAGTGGGAGGATAGTATAACTCGATGAAAATCGGAGTAATATTGTTCAAGGCATTAAATCTTAATGGAACAAATATAATTGATCAAGGATGAAACTATACCATTAATCTTCGAATACACGAGAACAAAGGAAGTGATACGAGGTATCGACTCCCTATTATGACAAAGTGTCATGAGTCCGAAATGGATTCCATGTATATCAACCAGTTTGGATACTAGTTGTTGTACCACATGGCATTGTGCCTACTGGTACTATATAAGTCTTCAAGGAAGACGTACATGGATGGCAACATACCAACGTATAAAGCTAGGCTTTTAACGGAAAGGTATCGTTATCGACATGGTGTTGATTACGATTCAACCTTTTACCTATTGCCATGGTAGATCCATTTGGATGATGCTTGCTGACGCGAGCGTAAGTCCTTGGAATTATCATTTTGATGCAATCATAATGGTGTATGATTTAATTCAAAATGAAAATGATTCTTGTGTAAATAAGAGGGTTAGTGGGAGCGCACTGACAGTGACTGTCCTATAAAATAATGATAATACGTCATTTCTTGGAAATGATATTCCCATAAAATAAATGTCGGCGAAAGCTTGGCTTTCGAAATACTCTCCGTGAAACCGTACATTGAAAAATGTACGAGACCTGGTGTATCATACGCTTTGAGCATATGGATTCACAAACAGGCCAGTCCGAGTGATAGTCACTGGATTAATGTTAAGAACATCCGTTAGTATCTTAGAGAACTAATGATGCTGTCTTAGTCTATGGAGAAGGAGAACTTGAAGTGACTGGGATCACTGTAGCAAGTTTCCTATAACCGATAAAGACGGCTAAAAGTCTCAAACGGTACTATACAGTTTGAATAACGGTGCAGTGAGCTGGAAATCTTCCAAGCAAGATACTGTTACCGAATAAACAACACATGCGGGTTAATTGCAGCAGCTGGCCAGCAATAGAAGTTATTTGGGTCGATACATATCTAATTAGATTAGATATAGTTCTGTTAGCAGCTGAGCTAGGCATCAGCACAGGGTAAAGAATTAATGGTCTCATCAACGATCCAGATACATACTTACATATTCATCTGATTCGTTTGGATCATGCATCGTGGCGATGTGATGATCAAATAAATCACATCAAGATGATAATCGTGCAAATCCGCTGACGAAAGCTTTTCTCAGCAAGTTGAGCGAATCGTACATAGTTCGGGTGTGGGACACTTGAGTGACTCACTACGTGCCAAGTGGGAGATTGTTGGACAAAATGACCCATAACGTCACTATTTGCACAGAACATTGTGTTGTTGTAGCAAATTAAATATGTGACAAGGAAATTGCACTCTCATCATTTGTGATTAGATCACCATAGATATATAAATGAAGAGAGAGGTCCCTGTGATTAGTTCCTGGACTGAGAATGATATGAGACGGTATCAGTCCCCGAAGGATTAATCATTAAATATCCCTAGCCGGAGTATTATCGAGACTGGACATCGATAATGCGGAATAGGCTAGTATTACACTTGTGCGCGTTGTGAGGGCACAACGGCATAGTTCTCATATATATAAGTATTGGATGCTTATGCAAGTGCGATAGGAGGTCGTGTTTCACCAATGGTACGGGAAACAGCTTCGCTCTGGATAGACCCCTCGGAATCCCATTGGTATTATGACTATGTGTCTATGGGAGACCGATATCAAGGTAGGTGTGTATAGTTTTAACCTGAGACTTGCATCGCTAATACTTGCGATAATCGGTAGACTTTGGTCTTGGTGGTACAAGGGCTTTAACCGGTTCTGAGTACACCACTTCTGGGTTTTATCAGAGAGTCGTAGTGTGTTGGATGTGATGTCAAGACGGAAGTATCACTTCAGTCATAGTGGAGATGATGTCACTCAGGATACGGTACTAGTGCTCTTGAGTGTTGCGCAACCAATCGGGATATTGTGACCAGGTCATGAATATCCGATTATAGAGACTATGTTACCAGACATTCGATATGTGTTTCGGACGGGGCAGACACTTATCCAGCCCCAGCCCTAGCACGTGACTATCCGATACTGGACCGATATGCACAATACTTAGTATACTACGCTATACTACGCTTGATCAGATCTATATATTCCTCCTATAAGAATATTTCTGAGAATTGGGTAGGCATGGCGCTTTGCTAGAAGCCAACCTTGTCTTGTAAATCGGTATAAACATAGTACGAGGTATTTACGTGTTCGGATAGTCCGACGACCGTATTACTGCCAACATATCCGAGATCTCATGGGTCGCTTCCCAAAGATTCACCGATGATGTATGACTCGCACTTTAATTAATCTGGGATTAATTAGAAGAGAGAGAAAATTATCTGGGATTAATTCGATGAGAGAGAAAATTAATCTGGGATTAATTACGGAGATATTTTTATCTCGGATAAAATATTAATTAAATAGAGAGAACGATTAATTTAGAATTAATCGATAAAATAATATATCCGATATATTATACGAAATTGGATTTCGACGTGGAAATAAAATTGGATTTTAATTCGGGCGAACGAATCAATTTAGAATTAATTCGTTAGCGACGTGAATAGTGAATTCACTAGGCGTAATCATTTAATTACGACGCGACGGAAAATTCGTTAATTTGGAATTAGCGAACCCGAGCCCGAGAGTGATTGCTAGCGCATTCGTATTTTGAATCCGAGCGCGGCACGCAAGTCAAATCAAGCGTCAAATCACTAGTCGCATCAATCGTCAAATCAATTGTCACTTTGAGTGATGTGACTTGACAACATGTCACTTTATTAAAGGTGATGTGACTTAAAGTAAAAGTAGATGTGATGTGAAAAGTAAAAGTGATGTGATTGAAAAGCATCTTTGCTTTTTTGACTTTTTATATTTGATTTTATTTTTGGAAAATGAAATAATATATATAAGAAAATCATTTTTCTTTTCCCTCTCTCCATCCATAGAAACCGAATTGCTTCTCCCTCTCCCTCTCACGGTTTTTGCAATTTTGGAGCCAAAACTCCTCTCATCTCTCAAGGCTTTGAGCCAAAATCTTCTTCAAATTTGGTTTGATCAAAGACAAAGAAGAAGAAAGAGTGCTAGCACACACATGAGTTGTATTATGGTGATAGGGAAACGAATTTGTGAGCATGGAAAGCTTGAAGCTTGGAGCTTTAATGGAGGATGACCATGGCCGAATTTGGAGGAGCTCACCACCATCAAAACCGACCTCTCCACCCCTTGGAAATGCCTTGGCCGAACTTCCAACAAAGAGGAAAATGGGTTTTGTTCTTCCTAGCATCAAACCAATCATTGTGAGTATATGTTTCCGCCATTATTCCTTGATGTATTCATGCGTTTTCTTGCTTGATTTGTTTATTTTGGGACCTAATTAGAACTCTTCAACCTCCCCATGTCATACTTCTCCTGATCCGAGGCGGTTTGGAAGATACCCCATGGGGGAAAAGGACACCCCGTGTGTGCCATCCCTTAGGTGGTTGTCAATGGGACTCACCAGCTGACTCGCAGGGGAAGAATCCTTTATGGGTCTAGTTTACCCGGGATCACAATGGTCATGGAGGCTATGTTGTCGTCCCCATGCCATGTGCTCCGAGATGGTTCTTAATGGGATTCACCAGTTAACACGCATGTTCCAGTTTTACCCGAGCTATTCCTCAAAGATGCGAGTCATGGGGTAGTAACGCTCCGGCCTTGGGGGTTTGATAATGACACCCGGGATTGGCGTGCTGCGAGGGGTTCGCGTTTTTCCCACATGTATCCCATCACTTGATGTGTTCTGGATCCTCAAAGGTGAAAAGAGCCAGGTTAGAATACTTCCATCCGGGGTTTTGATAATGACACCCGGGATTGGCGTGCCATGGGTTTGGTGCCCTTCCCGATTACCGATCACCCCTTCGTATTGAGCAAATCCCAAGAATATTGAACATAGCCTTCACAGTCAATTAACAAATAAGTAAAATGGACAAGTTTCTTAATATTAAATAGAAGGTTTTATTCATATTCAAGGGATCTACTGCCCTTCTTACAATTCTTTACGGGGTAAGAGAGGCTTTTTATAATGATTTTTATAGTTCTTGTCTTGGCAGTCCGACACATCATCTAGTTAGTGCTTGCTCAGATTCTTTTGGACTTGCTTCCTGACCGTGCTGATAGAAATCCTCCGACCGGGCCTTCCATACCATCCCTGAGCAAATCTGGAGGCCTAGCCGAGGTCTTCTGTTCTAGTTCCTTGTGGCCCTCTTTGTCCCATTTTTCTTCTTTCCTCTAAATGGGAAGAAGCCACCATGTTGATCAAGTGGGGGCCTGGCGGATGCCGTTCTCTACCTCTGGCCGATTTTTTCCCTGACCGATCCTTCAGCACTACCTCCCTGTGAAACTGAAGACCCTGACAGGCCGAACACGCATGGCACTTGCTCCTGGTGGGACTTGTTTAGCCAAGACGTCACCCATCCACAATGTTACATTTCATTCTACAACTCAGTCCTAATGGGTGATCGTTGGCTAACCCTCTTACATTCCATTCTACAACCCAAACAAAAAAGAAAGCCATTACCGTCCGAAATTCCTTGGGCATTCATCCCCCTATCTATTCCACTACTGTCAACCTTCATTCTTCTTGCGAACCATTTCCTCTTTCTGTTTTGACTACATTCTTCTCATTCTTTTCTTTATTCTTCTGAACCATTTTGTTGCTGAACTATCCAACGACCCATGGTTTCCACCTTTTACTATTGTCTTACTACGCAAGCTAATTTTTACTCTTTCTCCACAGACGGCGCTAACTGTTGATGGGTGATTTCCGTTCTAGGAGAAATATCGGGATAGTGCTCCTAGGACAATCCTGCTTCAACTGTGAATTTGTTTGGTTATGAGAGACCAAAAGCAAACGCGATAAAAGGCAAAAAAATAACACACAAAGTCGACAAGAATAGTTATAACGTGGTTTGGCAGAGCAAGTCATACTACGTCCACGGGCATAAAATAGTGGGGATTTTTTTATTACCAAAACTAACTCGGTGGACCTGTTTGGAGAGAGGTCTAAACAAAACTGAGCTATTTGTCTTTCAGGTTTTTACAAGTGGTGCTCATCTTCTCTCGTTACAGGTTTTCGCTATCTATTTCCTATCTTCCCTCACAAGTGAATTTAACTTCTCTTTATATACTCAGAAAATTACAACACTGTTCCTCTAGTTTTATGACATTTTTCGCATGGTCTCATACTGATTGACGGACTCTCTGCCCCAAGACTGTCGTCATCGAAAGTAAGCCTACCGTCTGACGGCCTGTCACATTAACCTGTGTTCTCCATTGCCATACGCAACAATAATGATGCCAGCCTGTAAAGAGCATTTGAATAATGACACGTATCGGAGAGGAAAATCCAACTACTCTGATCTCATGTCGGTCTTCAAGAGGTCGGCCAAGTGATATACCGAGCTGTCCAAACTGTTCCCGCCCTTATCCGAAATTTCTGAGCTCATCCGCTTATTCCAGGGGGTAAGGTAACATCGAACCGAGTCACCGGTCTTCTATGGTCGGCCTCGGTTCTGATATTGTCGGTCTATGAAATCTACGCAGTTCCGAGGAAGAAGTGTTCGAATTCTCTTACTACCCGAGAAGTGACCAATACATCTGGACGTCTAATCCTCTAAAATAGAAGTTCCCTTTTTGCCCTTACCGAACTGTTTGAATATTTTAGTTGCAAAAATCTCCATCAACATATTTAAAATAAAGGAAAACTCTAATAGCGTAAGGATTTGTACTATCTCATAGGGATCAGATTCCCCAACCTAATCAACTAGGCCACTACTATGATACTCAAGTGTATCAAATACCATTTGGTGCACACATGTTATTTTGAACATTAAATATGCAACTTAAATCATTAAATATGCAAACTCTAATAAAAACATGAAACTTCTGAAAACATAAAATTAATTTCATGTTTGTTGGTAGAGTTTGCATGTTTAATATTTAAATTGTATGTTCAACGATTAAAGTTGCATGTTTGAATCCCAAAAATATTTGATACCATTGGGTGCCCAATCAACTATGATTCTTGACAAAATATATTGAATGATATTTATTCTTCACGTAAAAAAATTTTAAACAACATCTCTTCAACAATATTTCTACACAGGAACAACTCCTTCATTCTTAGTAAGAAATCTTACTTTTGGCTTTTTTGAATCGCAAGAAACCCAACTTCCATCACCACAAACAATCATATTATTAGTGTGGGTATTCGGTGCCAATTTTCAATGGCTTTTTGCTATAATTACCTTATATTATATATATATATATATATTATTTGAATAAAATCAATAGTTTCATCAATATACACTAGTAGATAAATAGACTATCTTGACAGATGATTTTTGATAGATATTCGATCTCCCATCAATTTATGACACACATGTGATATGTAAATTAATTGTCAAGAATTAATGACCGATATGTGACAGACAATTATCTATCAAGAAATAATGATAGAAGTATTGACAGAAAATATTTCTATAAAAAACTAATGAAAGAAATGCTTGATAGAAAATAATTTATCAAGAATTAATGATTTATAATTTAAAATATTAGACAAGTGTCAAATTTAAACAATTACATCAAATTTATTTTGAAAAATAAATTTTGAATTAAAAAATAAAAATTAAATTATAGGGACTACAAATTAATTATGTCTTTCGAGCATAGTTTTGTAATCGGACCGAACCGCTCGGTTCAAAATTGGTTAAATTAGGAATCAACCTTTGGTGAGGTCAAAATCATGTTAAAAAATCGTCAAAGTTTATAAATCGGAAAAAACTAGTAGAATCGAAACCAATTAAAACCGATTTTTAAAAATTTTTATTATGTAATTACAATAAATTTATAACTCAAATTTTTTTTTTTTTAATACGTAATTATAAAAAAAAACACTTTTTAAATTTTTATTGAAATTACTCTTTTATCCTTCTGTCTTAATTATTTATGAACCTAATTCCTGCGTTTGTTCATGAGCCTAGTCTAAAAACTTCACTTCACTGAGTCTCTTTGTCTCTCTCCTTCGTGAGCAAAACAAGCAAATCCCTAAGTTTTCCCTCAATTTTTTGCACCACTTCTATCTCTCTCTTTCAATCGAATGATTCAATTCTTTAAAGTTTAAAACATTAGTTTTGAATCTCTCTCTCAAACCCTAGACTTAGGATTTGTTTTTCTTCACAATTTCGACAGCTGCTAGCTGATTGGACGAGAAGCAAGCATCTCATTCTCATTCTTCTACTTTTGCATATCACTGATCACATTCTTCTACGGCCTTCTTTTGCATTCCCCCCGATTTGTCATTATTATTTTCTCTTTTTCATTTTCTTTTTTCAAGTTGTTATATTTAAGGAGCAGAACAAACTTAGCTCCTCTTCTTTTTCATTCTCATCTTTACCGGTGGAAAATCCCTAGATCTGAAAAATTACACATTGAGTTTCTATTGTCTTATTGTTTTTATTTGAATATCTTATCTCAATTTCAGCAAGAAGTTACAAATCGTAAAATTCGTTCAATTTAGATCGATCTTGAAGTCTTATTTAACGTAATTTTTCCTCTCTTTGTGATTAGTATTTAATAGAATATTCATTTGTTTTACTTGTGTTAACGGGTGATTTTCGTCTCAGGGGTAATATCGGGATATTGCTCCCGGGACAATCCTCTTTCAACTGTTAATTTATTTGGTTATGAGGTTCCAAAAGTAAACTTTGGCAAAAAGGCAAATCAAACACACAATCAATAAAGAGTTTACGTGGTTCGGCGGAATGAATGCAGCTTATGTCCACGGGCACAAAATGAATGGTGGTGTTTTATTACTGGAACGAGCTCGACCGACCTGTTTTGGGGCAGGTCAAAAGGAAACCGAGCTGTTTACATTGTACTGCTCTTTACAAAATAGTTATTTCTGTGAGATTTTTGATAACCAACTATCCAACCTAATATCCTACCTTTACAAATGTGTTTCCCCTCCCATTTTGTTACTAAAGAATACGTAACATTGTTCTCATGCTTCTGTGATGTCACCCATGGATCTCTAACTGATTGACGGGCTCCATGTCCCAAAATAACTTCGCCAAAAGCAAACCTAATCTCACGATACTTGGCCGAAAGTATAACTACTATATCCGTTAATTTGTCACATCACATTATCTTGCACATTGTCCCACATGATAATAATGATACCAACCTTGAAAGAATCAAGCGTTGATACATGTTCTAAGGAAGAGTCTAAAATACCCTGATCACACATTAGTCTCCAATAGGTCAGTCAAAATGGTCTTCTAAACTATGAATGTTGTCACCGAGCTGAAAATGTCTGAGCTATCAAACCAATGTGGTCGTTCTTAGGCCAATAAAGGGTCGGCAGCCGGTATTCGAACACATCATATCCTATGGTCGGTAGGACCCTGAAGATCGGGCCGGTACTTAGTGCTTGGTCAAGAGAAATTCAACCCTTACGGAAGCTGGTCATCCTGGTGAGGAAAATATCGTTTCTGCCCTCGTTGTACTGTTTAAATGTCTGGGTGTCAAAAATTACCATCAACATCTGTCCCCTAGTTCTCGGTTCCAACGAGTGTACAAGTTGGTGCTAGGAACTACAAAAAGAATAATGTGGCCAGTCATTTGGTGACCTGTTTCAGAATCCAAAAAGAAATTACCTCGGCCCGAAACCATCTCGTCCTCGGTCTTATTCATACGCTCGGTATAGATGTCTTCTCAAACTTCTTTCCAGCATAAAGCAAAATCTCTCTTTTTACCCTTCTTGTAGCCGTCCCTTGAGAACCATAACCGTTATATCCATCAAATCATTTTTAAGGTTTAATCTGAGCCCCGATACTTGTCAGCCACCCGCGGGCTTCCTGCCAAAAACAAGTAAATCGACCGTTCACCGTTAACCGAAGAGGCGTCCAATCTCAACTGTTCATCCGATTCTGACAGATTACTCCTGAAAGCGAAAGTGGCGCACATCCGAGGCTTTCTCTTAATCCAACAGCCAAAAATGCACCAAGCTGACTATTTAAAAGTGAAACAGTATTCATTTCTCTCTTTTACGAAAATTTAAACTCTCAAAAATGCAAGAGCTCCCTTCTTTCCTAATTGAAACCAGTGAAATCATGAGCGACCAGACCATCCAGAGCAAATTTCAGACCTCCATCACGAAACAAGTAAGCTTTCGCTCTACCTCCGTGCCTTATTTTCTGTGGACTATGAAATGGTTTCTGTTTATTCTCTTCTTTGTTTTTTGGGTCTGGGTGTGGGGTGTATGATGCATGTGTTCTTTAGTGGGTTGATAGGTAGTGGGTTAGGACGTATGTGATTCGGGTGTTTTTGATTTTGAGTTTAGTTCGATGCTTTTTAGGAAAAGACTTACATGTTTGTGACTATTGCTAGGACGCTTAGAGACTGTAGACTTAGGTTCCTGGAAATTTATAGTAGCTTTCCGAGTCCCTGGCGTCTGAAATTAACCGCTGACTGACCTTTTCACCCATTTGATTGTCAGGAATGTCTAACGTCGAATCCTCTTCGACAAAACCTCAATCTCCTCGCGCTGAAGAATCTTCCTCGAGCTCGGGAGCACCCAATGTAGAGGATTTGGACACTACCCCTACCCTCTCTTAAATACAAAATGATACCTACAATCACAGAGTTCCTCGAAAAGACCTTGAACTAGATGATCTAGACTGTTCGACCTTAGATATGAACCAGCCTTCTAGAATAACTGAGGATGCTCTGGCCGTGCTCCGTCAAAATATGAAATTCCCATAGATATAGCCCTAGAGGTCCCAGCCCCGTATCATCGAGCAAGTCAGCCTAACAAATGCTCGATTGCCATTTTTCATGTTTTCTTCAATGTGGTCTTCGGTTGCCCATCCAACCGTACTTCGCTGGGATGCTAGCGGAGAATCTTGGTCGGCTTGTATGTAATCTAGCATTGGGCAGGTCTCGGTGAGCTGACCTTTGAAGAGGTTAAGAGGCTGTACAGACTGAAAGCCCACCTAAAAACACACCACGGTTGGTATTACCTCTCCTCAAACTACCCGACTCTAACAAAAACTTTAAAGACATATGGTTCTAGGCCACAGAAGACTGGGTTCGAATTTGGCCGACGTTTTCAGAGGAGACGGAAGTCCCAGACATCTTCAGGGGGGAGGTTAGGAATCGATCCCTTATTGTCTTTATTTCCCTCTCTTTATGATAGAATTCTAACTCCCCAATCCTTCTCAGCCTGATGGAGGGATCTTTCCAAGGTTTCCCATGAGGTCCGAACTCGGATAATGCCCGTCCGAAAATATGCCGACCACTGGAAGAAATTAGTCAATGGCGCGGCATTGACGGAGTCGGGCCTCATTCCGAATGCACTCCCTCAACCCTCGGGGCAGCTAGGTAGATTCTTAGTGACCTTCTAACTGATCCCCGTGTATGCTTATCCCAAAAAATGATTGAAGTGATCCGAATACTGAACTGACCATGTCTCTTGCCTTGTTATTTTGTAGGAATATCGAGGCGGCCAAAATATCTTAACTAGCTGGTAGGTGAAGCAAAGAGGACTGGTCCGGTCGAAGCTAGGTCTTCTCGGAGATGGCCAACAGTTGCCGAGGCCAAAAATAAAACCAAAGAGGTGGCCCGGCCGACTGCTCAAGTCTCAATCTCCCTATCCAGAGTGCTTTCGACAACCACAACCCGACCTTCTAGCCCTCCAAGGCCTGCTAGCAAACGAAGACGCCTGATCAAGGCGGGAGAGGCCAAGCCGGTGGAAGAGGAAGAGGAAGAGGAAAAACAACCTCTGGTCAGGAGGCAAGCTGCTCAGAGAGAGAGAAGAAATGCAAAGGCTTCCAAAAAGGGAAAAAGTGTCGTGGTGCTTGGGGTGGACGGCCTCGGTGAGAAAATCAGAGAGACCACTTCCCATCTTGTACCGGCAATTAATGAATTGGTAAAAGCCATACCTCCGGAGGAGATCTCGAAATATGAGGACATCTCCCTCGAGGATGTGGTTACAGAGTTTTGCTCCCAGATGACCAGGGTAACAAATTTCCCGTTTCCGCCCAGTATTTTTGTGTGGCTTTTCCTGACTTCTTCTTTTCCTTCTTGTAGGCAAATTATGTTATGGCCAAAAACAAATACCTTCTCCTGAGTCTTCTATCTAAGGGAGGCCAGGCTCATAGGCTACTTTCAGATATGGAGGCCGAGCTGGTTCAAAAAGGATGACTTTTTGAACCATGATGTTTCATAATTATTGGCTGCTAATTAATATTAAGAGTGGCCAAACGAATCAACGAATTCAATTTGTATTCAATCCTAAACGAATCGAATCAAAATGTGATGGATTCGTATTCGATTCTTTTATTAAACGAATCCTAATATCATGATTTGTATTTGATTCGTTTATTAAACGAATCGACTATGAATATTCGTTTAGTAATGATATTATTCAATAACATAATTTATCATAATTTATTTACATTAATTTTTCATAAATATATATATATATATATATATAATATATATATATATGTAATTAATATATTTACGAAAAATACTTCACCAAATATCAACAATATTATTTTTCTATGTAATTAGCCATAATTTCTCGAATTTTACTTGAAAAATAACAATAACTAGTAAAAGAAAATAATAAAATAAATTCTAAATGAATCAATGAGTTTAAATTTGTGTTCGATGAGTTTATTAAAAGAATCGAATGGAATTGACCAATTTATTATACAAATCCATTTTTTCAAACTCGTATTCGTTTTAAAGCGAATTGATTAAATGAATAAATGAATTCTCACCCAAATTGTCACCCCTAATTAATACACAAAGTTTATAGTTAGAGTGAAGATACACAGAAAGTGAGTTTGTGTCAATCTTTGAGGGTTTTGTATTTTGAAGTTAATATATGTAAGGTTAGGTGGTGATTGTAAATTTTTTTTAATCTGTAAGACCCAAATTTTTCATTATAATTTCGGAAAAAGTCTTGGATACTTCCCTTGTATTCAATTCTTAATAACCTAAATTAAAATCAAATAAAAATTAAAACATTCATATCTTTCAATATGGTCAATCTTCATGCTCTTATGGTATTAATGAATGAAGCAGTCAAAAAAATCTACAAACTTAATAAGGTTATACTAAAAAATCGATAGTATGAAGTAGTCAAAAAAAAGATAATGTCCAATAAATTAATAGGGTTAGGTTTCAATTTGAACCCTTATTTGCCCTGAATTTATTTCTTACCCGATATAGGTATGCTGCCAATCTTCATATAGTGTGATTCATTCTTACCTAACAAATGAATATCTTAATACCAATTGGACCCTAAGATCTTCTAAACAAAATAAAAGAGAGAGCTATGTCAAAGGAAACAAGTGATTAATTAAGGAAATCACTTGATATTCCATGATTTGGTGAAATGGTTATAAAAATTTCCGTATTTATTAAAATTAGTCGAACATAGTTAATTTTGGATCACACAAACTCCCTTTTCGGACAAATCATATGGAAGATTAGCATTTTTTCTATTTTATTTTCATTATCTATCAATTACCCCGTAATATTTTTATTTTTTATTTTTACAATGCCGTATTACCCTCCACATTTTAAAAAAAAAATTAAGATTCTTTTACAATTTTACCCTTAAATAATACTATTTATTGACATGATAATTGATGCATTATCATATCAATATCACTACAGTAGTATTTATTATTTATAAATTTATGATAACATTATAAACTATATAAAAAAAATAGTAATTTATATTTTATTTATGACAGTTTATGTTATAATTTATAGTAACCATTTTCCTAAACTATAAGGGTGCTCCTATCTCTTTTTTTAAAGGATAATAATTGCCTTATAAACAAGTAAATTATAAATCCTCTCATTTTTGTTTATTAAAAAAAATAAAGATAAAGAAGCATGTCTAAATAATTTCTTTATAAATTGCGCTCATACCCATCGAAAGCCTAAATTAAATTAAATGTTTGGCAAACAAAGTCCCACATTGGTTATAAGTGGGGAGTATCATAGGTTTATAAGTATGGACAAGAGCAAATCCATGAGGGCTTAGGCCCAAAGTGGACAATATCATACCAATGTGGAGATAAGTGATGTCCTATGTTTTAAACAAGTGGTATCAGAGTCATGACCCAGAGTTAGCCATGTGAATGAATCCTCGGAATGCAGAACAAAAACGTGGTGAATCCCGATCATGATCCGTGAATGTGCTCGGTTAGATAGGCGGTGTGCTCTGTTCTTCATGGAGTGGACGGATGGATGATCGTTTGAGGGGAGGCTCGGTGGTCCTTTGTTCGAGGGGAGGATTGTTGGGCAAACAAAGTCCCACATTGGCTAGAAGTGGGGATGATCATGGGTTTATAAGTATGGACAATATCTCCATTGGTATGAGGCCTTTTGGGTATAGCCCAAGAGCAAATTCATGAGAGTTTAGGTCCAAAGTGGACAATATCATACAAATGTGGAGATAAGTGATATTTTAGGTTCCAACATTAAACAATTAATTTGTCTGTTTTGGGAGAGAATAGGAACCTATATAATCCTGCAAGGCTTTTCCCCACAGGGAGCCTACTTTCTTGTTCACAAACTCAGCCAGGATTATATAGGTTCCTACACTCTTTCAAAATGACATGTACGATTTTCACAATAAATCAAAATGACTCTCGAGTGTGAGGATTTTAGTTCGGATATTCCCACAACTACATCTGGGTAGATTCTATTCGAGTTCCTACACTATTATAAAATGGATAAATATATATATCACATAAATAGAGTCATATAAAAACGCATCTTCATTATTCCTTAAAAAAAAACTAAGTGAAAAATTTTATAAACAAAAGAATTAAAGAGGCACCAAAAAAGAGAAAAAGCAAAAGTGTATCTCCTAAAAAAATATTATTATTGCTGAAAGTAAGGCAAACAGCCAAGACATACACAAAATAAAAGATTACAAGAATCATTATTAGGAAAGAACACCCCCAGGTCTTTAAACATGGTCTCAGCAATTTGCATGCTAATATCTTATGGGTGGTTGTGGTGGAGAAACTGCCGGTTATTTTCGTGGAGGCGGTGGCGGTGGCGATGGTCGTATTGGCGGAGGACGGTACCAATGAGGAGGCTTATTTCTGTTTGGTGGAGTTGGTCGTGAAATTTGTACTCTTAGGGACCTATGGGGCACCACCTTCAACTTATGAAAGCTAATAACTTGTGAAGCTATTTCATGCAAAGATGATTTGGTATCAATTTCAGCAGCGTTCACCATGAGATTAGTTGTATGTGCAAGAAGCAGCCCATGAATCAAGATGAAAAAAATGAGAAAATATTGAATG
This sequence comes from Zanthoxylum bungeanum, assembly GCA_019454045.1. NCBI lineage: Eukaryota > Viridiplantae > Streptophyta > Magnoliopsida > Sapindales > Rutaceae > Zanthoxylum > Zanthoxylum bungeanum. Next base: position 130,847 of record SKCR01028693.1, on the reverse strand, counting down.
GTGTTCATTTTTGTTTCTTGTTGTGATGAGCTCTCTAATTATGAAATTTCATGCTCATTTTATAATATGATTGAAATATAAATAGTTGGTTGAACCACCAACCACCGAATATATATATATATATATATTTTTCCTATAACGTATGCACTTATAAAACAAGTATATACGAGTGGAATTTGAGAGGAAGCTTCATGATAAGGAGTCTTTGACAAGTTCTTTGCTTTTGAGATCAACTGGATTAGGTTTTGACTGATTAAGGGCGAAGTATCAAAGCAAAACCTTACATTTCAAGCCAATCATACACAATCAAATCCCATAGATTTGAGGTATCGAGTGGGAAAATCTGAAGAAGTAACGCGTACAGACCTCTAATCAATTCATCTATAAAAATAAAAAATTATAAATTATAAATATTAATTTAATTTAAATATACTCAGGCGAAATATCAAAGCGAAATCAAGCATCCCAACTAGATAGGTACCTAAAATCAAGCCTAATCATTATATATTAATGAAAAATAAAAGTTCAATATAACTCCAAAAAAAAAAAAAACCCAAATAACCTAGAAGGAAGGAGCCTCATTTAAACTTTGAAATAGATGCAAAGAGTTCAAACAGTTCAAAAAGTGTACATTTAATAAAGATAAAGTAATTATTTTACACTTATAATTTCATTAATCCCCTTCATTTAACATATTTATGAAATAATAACTAAATTTATGGTTTATATATTTTTAATGTGATTTTTATTTCTTATGTAGGAAAAATAATACTTTAGATGCATAAACGTAACATTAAAATTTTGGAGGTTAGAAACTTGAAATGACATTCTAACAATATATAATTTCAGAAATTCCAATTTTGCGTAATATTTGTATTTTGGCTATAATTTTTGTTCCAATATCGGATTGAGGCGATTCTAGTTCCTGATGAAAGAATACTCAAATATCTACAATTTTGATCTTTATAAGATTTTTTAGTTGTAAGATTGGTGAAAAAACTAATATATGTTGCATATAATTTTAATTATTAGAAAACAAAATAAAAAATAAAGATGAAAAATTAAAAGTTGACTGTGACAAATGATCAAAAAATGGAAGAAAAAAATAAATTAGTAAAAATTTATTGTTTGTATTTGATTTAGAAAGTTGTAATTAATAATTTAGCAATGAGCACTTCTACTATAATAGAGGTGATCACCTCTCATTTTTTTATGCTTCTTTCATTTTCTCTCTTTAAGAATTTAGAAAAAGTGTCTTGTGTGTTTTATTTTTCTTGTAATCTTTTTTCTTTCAGTAATAAAATTTTGCAAGTTTTTATTCAAATTATGAGTAGCTAATTCCATCCTGCTAGGGTAAAGGGTGAAATTCTTAATATAAGAATGTAAATTAATCTCACTTATATTATAATAAATGAATTGTAATTTTAAGACTAATATTCAATTTAAATTTGGATTAATTATTGACAAACTTTGTTATCGTCTTTATGGCTGGTTTTATTTATTTGGCATAATTGAGTATATAACTGGACTTATTATAGACATATGTTATCACCGATTTTATAGTTGGTTGTATATGTTTTGACATAATTAATTCCTGAAGTAAATTAACTAGGTAATAATGACAATTTATATATTATAAAAAGTAAGATTTCTCTATATTTGAAATATTAAGAGTGGATCCCCTAGCCCTATTAATTTAAAATTGCTCATCACTTCAAACAATACAGCTTTTTCTTTTCACTCAAATTACTATTTTATTTACTAAATTTATTCAATGTGTATCGACCTCGGACTTACCGGGTTATTTCATTACTTCGACACTCTTATACTTGGGAGTAAAGAATTATTTTATGAGTGTGTCAAAGATACACATGTTGGACACTTTGATTGCCTAGATCGAACCTTCTGTTGTCGTGAAACAAGCCAAAAAAGTGAGTTACTGTTATTTAACCGTTCTTCGATAACCACTGTGCATCTGCCATCATCACCACCACTATTGTGATCCTCGTGACGTGTACTGACAAATGATCACCTTGTTGTGGGATTTTTGAGTCGTTCGAATTTGGTACGTTATTGTTACATTTTTAGGGTGTAATGTAAGATTTGAAAGCTTTAGACTAAATCATAAATTTAGTATAATAAGCGTATAAATCTATAATTTCTAGTTTTTTAGGGTTAAAAAGTGATATTTGAAAGTTATAGTGATATTTGAGAGTTATAGGACCAACTTGATGGTGTAGGAGAGAGTTGGGGGTTAAATTGAAAATTTAGCAAGTTTAAGGGTAAAATCATAGTTTTAGTAAAATATCGAGACCTAATCATAATTTTTCACTTTTTCTAGATTTTAGCATGGACATAAGGATATAGAGTATTTTTACATGGATTGAGGTAAGTGCAACGCACGATGATTCCCTTGAATTAATTGTTTGTTGGTTGACGTTTGATATAGAACTTTAGATAATATGGTATGAATATATTTAAACATATATGCTTAGAATTTATATTGAGTTATGGATAACATGAGAGTATAAATTTGTCAATATAAATTTTGGGTATAATTATATGTTTATATTTTGAGTCGAAGAATTTAAGTATTATGTGACTTGAAATGAGATTGATGGACGGAGTGCGATGATGTGTGTTGTATTGGATGATGTGTATTATAATTCTATGCTACCAGATTTAATATAATAGTGGTCGGAGATGCTAGTTTATGCGAGGTTAATATAGGTGTGTGGTTTAGTACCCCTCTTACACATTTATATGATGTTATATGGTGGAAAACCTTGGAAGTGATGTGATACTCTTCCAATGATTTTGATCTATTATTGTACTGAATCCGATAAGCAAACCTTGTTTGTTGATGTTTGTATAGTTATTAGCATAATTTGACCGTGATAGTGATAGTAAATATTAACTACGAAGGTAAATAATAACAACAACAACAACAACAACAACACAACAACAACCAACAACAACAACAACACAACAACAACAACAACAACAACAACAACAATAACAACAACAACAATAATAATAATATGTAACGATCGGTAGTTCTTACTACTGCCTATATTGATACCGTTATGTATGAGATGAAGACATGTAAAATAAATTAGGATAAGACTCAAATATGGTCATGGAATGACTTTGGTGATGATCGGTAAATATCTTGAAGTCCCGGGACGGGACTATACATTGTTCCTATTAGACCGCCAGTAGTATTTGGGGTATAACGTTTTCGTGCGATCTCTAATTTTTATGAATTTTATATCATCGGAAATCTGAGACCGAGACCTACAACTTCCGTGTTAAACATTTTCCCAAATTCGGACCAGAAGGTAATCACAAATGCCAGTCAAAATTCAAGTGAATAGTAATTTCGGGTCAACTTATGATCATGTCAAACTTTCTACACACTTCTACATTTCTCTTCATATTTCCAATTATCCAAAAAGGCCCTAGTATATAAATGAGCCACTGTTCACCAATTTCACATTTGGAAACACAATAGAAGAAAGAAAGAAAGAGTAACGTTAGAAGAAAGAGTGAGAAAGAAGAAAAATAAGGAGAAACCAAGAGAAAGGAAGAAAAAAGAAAGAAAATGAAGATGGAAATAAGAAGGAAAAGCAAGAAGAAAAAGATAAGCACCACTTGGGAGGGCTTAGAGAATAAAGAAAATCAAAAAGAAGAAGGTAAAGAACTAAACCCAAATTTCCAAGTTATGAGATTTTAGAAAATTGTTGATATGGTAGTTATAGAAGCTTGTTATGTATTGCAAATTAATAGTTGATTAGTTAAGAAATGGGTTATGTGGTAAGTTGTTTTAAGTTTGGCAAAGTTTAAAAGTTAAATAAGAATTATGGATTTTGAGATTTAATATGTAGTTAATAATTCAAATTTGGTAATTTGATGATTGAAGTTTATCATTGAGTTATTGGGGATGAAGTTGGATAATTGGTGTTGTAGATTTGGGTGTTTGGATGATTTTAGTTTGTTATTTCAAGTTTGTTGATTACGAAAGAATGATAGAATTTGATGATGTTGGATGATTAGAAATAAAGTGAAATGGTAGGTTTAAGATTATATAAAATGGGGGTAGAGTAACTTAAGGTTGTAAGAATGAGGGGATTTAGGCATACCGTACACCAAGTGTTTGATATAATGCCACACTTCAATTAATTAAAGAAAATAAATACAATTTATATGTATAAATGGTGCTTAAAATGGTTAAAATTCTGTTGGGGGTTATTGGATTGATGGAATTAGAAAAGAAGGCTAAATAAGAAAGTTATATGACGATATTGGTGTAGGATATTTTCCGGACAGGCTGCGAGGAATTGCTTATAAGTTACGTTTCTGATGTCCGATTGATGAAGCGTAAATTTCTGGATAAACTAGACATAAAAGGTAGTAACATATCCAATTAAGACTTAAGACAAGACCGGACCGAATTTTTGAAGTCGGGCAACCTGCTACCCCAGTGCCCAGTTTTTCAGTTGGGCAGTCCTTCAACTTCGGTCTATAACTTGCGTTTCTGAAATCGGAATTAAGATACGTAAAAACCAACATAAACTTGATACATTAAGGACATTCTATTAAAATTTTAACTTCAGATTCATTTCCAATTAATTGTAGAGAATTTCCAAAGTTGGGTGTTATGCAGTGAATTTTCTAACGATTAACATAAAATAAGTTTCCGCTACCGCACTTGCATAACTCCAAACCTAAGTTCGTAAAATTCATAGATACCATAGATATCATCAATATTCAATAAGATTGGGTGTCCATGCATCGTATATTATTTTATGTCATATGAAGATGTTTCGAGTTATGCAAACTAACGATCGTATTGACCTAAGATTAATGCTAGGATACTAAAAGGTAGCTCATGCCGTGAATCGCTCTCGATGTACCATAGCACTGTGAGTGGACCTCTTTTCTTTAACTAATTTATTTATAAAGTTTTTGATATCAGACTTATTCTTTATGCCCTAGGGTGTTAGATTTCTTTTATCATTGAACTTATGTTTTAAAGTTATGTTTTAGACAAAAAGTTTTAAAGCATGATTTTATATTTTTCGAGGCATGAGGTAAAACCTCACCCCAATATGTAGCTTGAGATACAGTGGAATTGACGGATTCAGAGACATGTGCACATGTGGAGGACTGAGGGGACGCTCTCAGATCCTTGAGTAGGATTATGGTTGACAAATCCCCGAAATCCTGATTTCAGAGCTTGGGTGGTAGCATTGATCTGCACCCCCAGTTCCAGTTTGTGGTGTGATACATCCAGTTGAGTTATGGTCCTGGGTGTAGAGCACCACCAGTTTTAGAGATGCCCAGTTGAGTTATGGTCCTGGGCATTAAGTACACCCAGTTGAGTTATGATCTTGGATGTAGAGAGACGTCCAGAAGAGTTATGGTCCTGGACGTATAGCAGATTTTAGTTTTCAGACTTTCAGTACACAACTTTCAGATTTTCAGTACTTAGATTCAGAAATCAAATTTTAGTCAAGAGTTTTCAGAAACTAGATTTCAAAAATAGTTTTCAGAAACCAGAGACTCAAAGCTATTTTTAGAAATTTCATTAAAGAGATTTTCAGCTATTTTAGATAAATTCAAGTGAAAGTGGAAATCTTGAACGTTCCAAAGCCTGTCAGGACTACATCAGTAGCTTGAGTTTGTCATTGGCAAGTGTAGCCTTGATACGCCTCATTGTGAACGTGCCACAGTGAGAAACGGTCAGGTCCAAGAGTCATTGATAAAGAGAGTTGTCTATCTAATGAATATACATAGACGAGATCGTGTCAAAGCTGTGAGTCAAAATATATGCATGGGATCCTACTCTCACTATGGAATTCGATTTAATTATTGAATTCTCGTTGTCCGTTGGGGATTACGGTCTTACGTAAAGTAATGGGAGACACTGCTGAGTTTAAAATCCATAACTTAAGTAGTGTGTAATATTTTGGAATTTACTACTTTCGTTTTCCTTTATTCTATATTATTTATATATTTAAATTTATAATCCATTGCATAGTATATTACTAGAATATATATAGGTTTTCTGACTTTACCTATTGTTCCGTAGTTCTAGAATAGGTTCTAGAAAGACAGTAGACTTAGATATTGTTCGATTAGTTGAAACCATCGAGAACTGTTGTTCCGATTTTCTTGAAAATCAAGATGGTTTGTGTCTTAGTTTCTAAGTCACGATTAGGTAATCTAAAAGGATATATAATATTCTAGAAAGTATAGTTTCTTATGCAGTGAGAATTGATTTGAATAGTTCTGTCTCTAGATTCTTGACAGGCATTAAGAAAATCCCTTAAGTGTTTATTTATCTTATAATGACATTTCTTAGTTTTAGTGACTTTTAGAAGTCACGTGTCTAACACAGTTTACTAATAAATTATTTTACAATCGTTGTTAATAATTGAACGCAAATTATAAAGCTTAAGAAATGAGATACATATAGTTGTGTATAGAGAATATCGATTCTCGTAACTCGACAACTGTAGGTAATGGATATCGGATCTCCCGTATAGTTAATTAAATAATATTTCATGACTGTTTATGATATTTAATAACAGAACTTGTGACTATTGGATAGTTACTTGTTCTGTATAAACAGTTGTTACATATTTTAATATGACTAGTAATGTCATTGTTGAAAGATGAACATTAAGAAAATATTCGGTAATAAATAACTTAGAACTGTACTTTATGAGATTTTATCATAAAAGTATTATATGCTTGTTCCATATGGTAAAGGATGGTCTGATAGAAGATCACACCACATATTCTTATCCGTTTAATGAATATTGTATTCAGAAAGTGATTAAATCTCATTTAAATGATGATTGTCATTGGACCACAGATTTATTAAACTAATACATTTGATGTATGTGGTTTAATGAATTAAAAATTGCCTTAGATTGTTTTCTTTACTTCGTAACCCAGTTGATGAATTGTCATGACTTAGTTACGTGTTTCTAATAGAAAATATGTTGAATGTCTTGAATTGTTCAAGAACTGTCAATATGTTTCTAATGAAACTCGGATAGAATATTTTGAATGGTTCAAAGATATTCTATCTGTAATGTTGAAAACTGTATCTTTAGAAATTCATTGTGCATCTTTAAATTATTCGAAGATATTTCATATGATCAAACACGTGAATTTAAGGCAATTAGTTCTGTAGTTATTTAATGAATGTGATTCTTACTCAGTATTAAACTTCCGCGATTCCATTGTGATGGAATTGGTCAGTGGGAGTTATCGAATCTTATATGAATTGATTCGTTGATATTGAGAGTTACCGAATTGGTTTTCAATGCTTTTGGGGTTATGCTCCAGTAACGATATTTCGTCTCTTTAATTTAGGTTTCATTCGTTTCTACAGTTACATATATGATATATATATATATATATATATATATATATATAGTAGAAAATTCGAATCTTGAAAAGTTTGAAGATTTGAATTTTTCTTTTATATAATAGTTATATAATTGAAAGTACTTTTACCTCGAATGTACGAGTGATAGGTTTATCATTTATTCTATTTAATGGAATATTGTATTCTATTTGATAGAATAACTTTTCTACAATCCCGATTAATAAAATTATTTTGTTACTTGGTGATTAACATTGGATGTTGACGATTGCAAAAAAGATTTGACTTTGTGCAGTCAAATGTGAGAATGATAAACTGTAATGGAACTAAGTAATTAATAAGATGAAAAGACCCTTAGACAACTGCCATATAAGTCCTATAGGTTGTCAGAATCATTTACAAAGTATGAGATATTGATTAGAATATCTAGTCAATATTATACATCATATGATGATGGCTTGATGAATACTGTATTATGTGCCATTAAAGATATCAGTTTAATCGTAAAATTTACGAGTTATTTTGATATGCTACAGACCATATGATAGATCTTGAAACATGTTCTTTGTGATCTTGGAGATATTAAGAATGAGTTTCATATTCATGGAGAATTTAGTCAGCAACCATAAGGTACGATTAGTTTTGATTCTAATTATGACATTAGATGGTCTATGCCATATAAATTCAAAAAAGATGCAGTGGGAGTGTCACTGGTGATTCTACTGAATTAGTGGAATCAATTGCAACTTATGAAGTATTAACTTATGAAGCTGCAAAGTGACCTCTATCATTAGAAGTGTTGATATTAGTTTTGTGCATTCGGTTGTCTTATAGTGTTTGGATTTGATTTCTAAATACATAGACAACTCGGTAGCTGTAGCACAATACTGATATAGTGTATGAGTCATATTGATGTGGAATTTGGATTTTACAAAATATGAATGATACTGGTTAAGGAAAACGGTTGGGTTTGTTGGACAGACTCGATTTGTAAAAGCATGCTTACATGTTGCTGCCTACCTCTTGAGTGTTGGTGAGCTCTTGAAGGCTATGTGTATGTGATACGTATTGAGCTGAGTATAGGATACCATGTATTGGCACTAGAGCAATTGGGAGAAATTATTATGGTTGGTACTCAGAATGCCAATCTGGATCGTATTTATATCTGATTCATAAATAAGAGCAATTATATTTTCCATAATATTACTAATTTAACGGTAGCACCCTTGTCTTTTATACGTTTATTCGATCTAATTGTGATTAGATATATGATTACAATTAGATCGAAAATGAATCTGGTTCAGTGATACGTGTATATTAGACAAAGACCCTAGGATTTACAGTATAGTGCGCAGTTACAACATAGTTTGTAATTGACATTGGGAAGCGCATTATTAGTTGTATATCCTTAAATAAAGTTACTGGTCAAGATTTGCTAACACGGTCAGTTAGTAAAATCTGTTGAGACCAATACATGTCGTATATCGTGACTTGGTCAGATGGTTTATCACAGTGACCATGAGTCTCGGGAGACTCGTATAGAGATGTAGGTGTTTATTTGAAAAGACATTGAACGACTCACTAAAGGTTTCCTAATAGATGGTACATTAACGTCAATAGGAACCTTCTCGAGTTGAGCGAGTATAGGGTCATTCGACTTGAGATACCACTGTGGATATATGAGCTATCTTCCACACTATGATGGCAGTCACATCAATGATCTAGTCATGATCAGACCTGCGTCTGTTCGTTGGGTGTGGACTGATGCTCATGATATCCTGTGTGTATCAGGATAGGATCCGTCAGTCCTGTGTACAGGGCATATGCATCTAGCACGTGTTTACGATCTAGTAAATCCATTATCGTGGTTTAACTTTGAAAATCAGTTCCGAGTGTTATTTCGAGATCACAAATTGAAAGTCGACTGTATTATACCGAATGAATTTGATATTTTCATCTATATCCCAAGTATAATACGGATGGCCTGTGACGGAAGGATTATACGTATGCTATGACCTCAGCTTGCATAGTTTAGCGTGATTATCCATGGTTATCATAATCCATGAGTGGGTGGATTATGGACACGAAATTGGATGTCATGACGGATAAACCTAAACTGAGAAAGTCCCACAATATGAAGTGTACTTGTTGAGCACTTGAGAAACTCGATATAAATAATACAGATTATTCATAATACTTCACCGGATTAAAAGTGTTAATCCGGATCGTTTAATCGTTAAACGATAACACATGTAATTAGGAGATTTTGTCCACTAATAATTATTGTGTATTTTTATTTGATACATAATACGATTAGATACGTATTAATTGTTCATCAAATGAGATTTTGACACATGCCATAAATATATGTATTTGTTATTTAATGTAAATAAAAATACATATATATGTGTAAATTAATTGTTTAATTATTTAATAGTTAAATAATTAAATAATTAAAATTAAAGCTTATCCATTTGTCTTTAATTAAATGATACATGGTGAGATTTAATTGGTTACCCATGGCATGAATTTAATTAGTCTTTGTGTGTCCAATTTTGATTGGATATAATAAAGATTAATGGTTTTATTTGATTAAAAAATTAAAGGACAAAATTCGCCCCCAACTACCCCTATTTTTGGTCAAAGAGAGGAATAAATAAAATTTGTTTCATCATCTTCTTCATTCTTGCTCACAGCCGAAACCATCTCCAAAAAAATGGGTTTGATAAATTTGTTTCAAAACCTTGAAGATTTTAAGAAAAAAAATCAAAGGAAAAGCTTAGAAAACAAGAGATTAAAATGTAATCTTTTAACCCCCAAGCTTAGAAATATGATTTCTTGTATCTTGTTAATTTAGAAAGTGTTTATTTGGTGTTTGGTGGATGGATTGGAAATTAGGATGCATGTGTGAAGTGTTATATGATGGAATTAGTGTTATTTCATTCCAATTTGTTCAAATTATTGTTGGACAATATGGTTGTCATTTTAGAGTTTTTGATCCTCTCTTAGATACCCTAGAATTGTTCTAGAGTTGTTCATATGTGGTGAGACTCATTTGGGAATGGATTAATTAGATTAATCTTTGTGAAAATTAGATTAAAGCATGAATTTTTGACTAATTTCGTTTTCTATTTTGACCTAGAAATAAATCTGATTTTTTGATGAAATTATTGTCTTTAGAATATTTTGGATGTAATTTCGGTGTTGGCACAATTTCTGGAAAGTGTTTCCGACTTGAAATAAGTAAAAATGGTAAAAAAACGATGTTATCTGGTGGATTTTAAGCCAACCGGTGACGGCTGTCCAAAAAGTGAGTTTGTCACTATTCGGGTAGCCCATGAACTGTCCCGACACCATTGGAGCTGATCTGGGCAGTTTCCATAAGTGTCGGGTGGTTAGTTCGGTCCAAAACGGGTTTGCGTCATTTTGGCGGAAAATCGGTTTTCGTAAAAGTTTCGCGAAGTTTCAACTATGTTTATGTTAATATTTTATATTAGATAGATAGGTTTATTGAATATGAGTAATTATTCATATTAGATATTGAATAATTTATTTAGTAATTTGAAAAAGATTTAAATTACGATTTCACTCGACCCGCTCACTTCCGCCACGCCCATCGCCCAAAACCCTAACAAAAATGGTATCAGAGCAGGTCTGATGATTCATCCATTACATTATTCATGCTTGATATTTGATATTTAATCCAATTTTAATGTTCGCATATGTTAGGAATCTAGATATATTTCGTTAATTTTCAGTTTTACGTTAACGAAAAAATAATGGAAATTTAATAGTTAAATTGTGTGCTGTTTTCTAAAGTAGAATTGAAATGTTTAAAAAATGATTTAGATTAAAATTTTGCATTGGGTGTAGAGTATAACTTGTTGGGGTTAGTGCTCCAAGCGCCAATCCGGACTGTATTTATGTATAATTCATGAATAAGAACATCCCTTTTTTTTTCCATAATATTACTTTCTTATTGGTTGCACCTCTACTAGATAATAAGAATTTTTGGTGGAGTTTCGAATTGGAGTGATCAGCAGGGACTGATATGATTCTGTCCCTGCTGAACAGCTGGTAGAAATCAATTTGTTTACGGAGTTCCGGGAATCTAAATCGGGATCCGTAAAATTTGGGGTAAAGTAGACTCATTGGGGGTTCATCCATAAAAATTTCAAGTCCAAATTCCTTACCAATTTCTCCCAGTAAAATTCCAAATCTAACCTAAAAACCTGGAAAATTCTGGTTTATATATTCTTCTAAGTTCATTAAATATTTCTTTGTCTAACAATCCATTTATTCTTATAGATCAACGTCAGGACTCGCAACCACCGTCGACGCCGTGAAAAGACGCCGTCAAGCCCAAATCAGTGAATGGACAATTTTCTTTTTACTCGATTTTCATGTCGTATTTTGATATTGTACTTATTTTTATGCCCTAGGGCGTTAGACTTCTCTATTGCTGTTATTTACATGACATTTATGTTTTAGTTGTGCTTTAAACATAAAAGTTTTTTAAAAATGAGTTTTTATGTATTTCGGGGCATGAGGTAAAACCTCACCCTAGTATGTAACTGGAGTGAGGTTTTCGTAAAAGTTTCAACTATGTTTCTGTTAATATTTGATATTAAATAGAAAGGTTTAGGTCAAATATGAATAAATTATTCATATTAGATATTGAATAATTTATTTGGTAATTTGAAAAAGTATTAAATTACGATTTCACCCGACCCGTGCTTCTGCGGCGCCTATCGCCCAAAACCCAACGGATAAGTAATGTCCCAAAGTCATGGATTTATACGTAACGCTCTCATACGTCAATGTTTTCAGATATAGAATAGTTCACATTGATCAGATTTTCAATAAATAATTTTTCAGAAAATCGGATCTTCAGAGATAATTTTCAAAAACCAGAGTTTCAAATGCAATTTTCAGAAAGACAAGTTTTATAAATGAGATTTCGGACAGAGTTTTCAAAAAGAGTTTTCATATAAAGATATTTCATAGACTATGGTTTTGGAATCAAAGTTTTTACATCAGTTTTCAGTTTTCATCCACTCACTTAGATCGTATATCGATCTAACCCCCACACCAATTTTCTATGGTTGCAGATACTCTCAGGGGATGTGCTCAGAAGGATGGATACTGATGCAGTCAATAGAGTACGGAGTCCACCGGTCTAATTCAGAAAGAGTGAAAGTCCAGTAAGAGTGAGAGTCCAGTCGAAGTCAGTCAGAAGTCGGGTCTAAGTCTTGAGTAATGTGATTGTGAGACCTAGTCTCTTATTTAAATTATTTAAAGTTGAACTCTCATCCCTCACCCCCACTTCTCTCCATTATTTCCCCAAAATCAGCAACCCTACACAAACACTCCCTATAAAACTCAACCTCTATTCCTATTCAAAAACTAATTAAACCTAATATATATCATTTAAGTGTGTGTTATCGTCAAGCAAATAGAAAATAAGCAATACAATGAATTGATTTCGAGATATCTTTGAAGCTTTTATTTCCAGAAACCAGTGAAGAGTAAGAGGGATAAATAAATTCATAGAGAGAGAAAACCCAAACCGGCTTAGAGAGAGAAAGAGTGGGAAGGAGAGAGAAAGAGGAATTTCGACATCTTCCGGTCATCTTTTCCGACGAGTGACCACTCCAGGAGAATCCCCTCGTGGAATCCTCCTCACTCGCTGCTATGTGCCTCCATGTCGTCGCTTCATGCGCCCCACGTGCCGCCTTGTGTGACCGATACCTCTCAAACCAGAATCTTCCCCTCATCGAGATAAGCGGGTTAGACACCTTGTTTGCCCAATTCGGAGTTAACGTCGTTCGATCGTTCGTTCCACAACCATTGTGACCCTGGTGACCTGTTCTGTCCGTTGATCACCTCATTCTGAAGTCGTTTGAGCTTGGTACGTTATATTTTACAATTTTAGGGGTGTAATTGTAATATTTTGAGAGTTTTGGACTTATTCATAATTTGGCATGTTTATGGACCTAAATGAGTAAATTCTGATTTTTAGTAAGTAATAGGAGATAATTGGAAGTTTTGGGACCAAATTAATAATACTGGAGAGTATTGTGGTTAATTTACAATTTGAAAAGTTTAGGGATAAAATCACAATTTTAGTAAAATATAGGGACCTGATCATAATTTTATAATTTTCCATATTTTTAGCGAGGACATATAGACATAGAAAGTTTTGCGTGGATTGAGGTAAGTACAAAGCACGATGATTCCCTTAACATGAATATTTGTTGATTGATGTTTAATATGTGAGTTTATGTAATATAAAATATATATGTGTGTGTGTGTGTATCTATATATGTATACACACACACACACACACACACACTGTGTGTGTGTGTGTGTGTTGGAAAATTGATTGAGAAATCGATAGCATGAGAACATAAATTTTGAATACAAATTTTGGGGTATAAATTGTATGCTTGTACCATGAATCGAAATAACTGAGTATTAGGTAATTTTGAGATGAGTTGATGGATGAAATGCGATGAGATGTGTTGTATTAGTTGTTGTGTGAGATGGTTGTTATGCTGCCGGATTTAGTATGATAATGGTCGGATATGCGAGATTAGCAGAGAGTTGTGTGGTTCAATCCCCCTCTTGCACATTTATGCGGGATTAGATGGTGGGAAACCTTAGGGGTAAGAGAGGGACTCTCCCAATGGTTTCAATCCATTATTATACTGAATCCGGATAGCAAACCTTGTTTGATTGGGATGTGTTGTTGTGAGTATGTTTTCCTGTGTTATCTCTTATATATATATATATTAACTGCTGTTTTCATATATTCACTATCATATATATATTTTGCTGGTGAGGTCATGTTGAGAGTATGAGTGTTTTTACTTACTGAGCTCTTTAAGCTCACCCCCTCATTTCCCAAACATCCTAGGTAGTTCACCAGCGCACCAATAGCAGTATCAGTACTAGGATTTGGCTTGTTTGCCACAGCCGTCAGTCGGGTTGGTCCAGACATTTCTTTTAGCTTTTGAGATAGAACATTTAGGATAATTTCATATTTTCAGATACTTTTAGTATAAACACTTATTTGAGATTTATTTGATTGCATTTTATGGAATATTATTTTCTTTGCGAACTTTTGGTTCAATTGCATGACATATAGATGCTCGAGCTGAAGTGGTTCATGGACCCATTTCTAAGGTTGGGCCCGCTCTAGGGAGGGGATCGTGATAGTGATAGTCATTGTAAATAAGAATTATAAATTTACAGTTATAAACATTAAGTTGTTTCTTATGTTGATAAGTTTAGGCGTTGGTCCCAGGTTTAAAATTTTGATTAATAATACAGTATTAGTATTTATTTATGGTTAGAAAATCATGGGCTTATGGGGTTAGTACGGCCTATCCCCTATTGGTAGAATCTCCCAGAATCGGGGATGTTATATAGGATGTGTGCTGATGCAGCATGGGAAAGTGATTCTTATGCCATGAGACACTGAAAAACCCATGATCAGAATTATCCCACCCATGATCTAGAGTTGGCAACGATTGTACATGCTCTAAAGATTTGGAGGCATTAGAAGATCTACTGAGATCGTTTATATTGACTTTTACTGAAGGACGAGATGAGTATTTGATGGGATTTTTATGGCGGAATATCGGTAACGCAGCGGAATCGCGGAAAATCAAAATTTCGATTTCAAAAATTTTCTCGGATCAATTAAATAAACTTATTTATTTAATTATCTAATTATCAAATTCTGAAAATTACACAAGAGATCAAATTTCTTGGTAATTATCGAATTGCCCCAAACATTGTAAATTGATTATTTTAGCCCAAAAATTATCAAATATAATTTCGGATGATTCTAAATCATTTCTAAAATATTTTTCAACACATCTAATGCATCAAAATCAGATTTCACAGAAATCCCCAATTTTTGAGCTAATTACCGTGAGCATCCCAAATTTTCAAGTAATTATATTTTGGTCCCTTTTGTTCAAAACGTGCCAAGATCAAATCCAATCAACCAAAAAATTTACATGCATCATATCATACTATAATACATCACATATATGAAAATCCCCAAATTTGGAGTGGGTTATGCACCATAATTTTTCAATTTCATCAAATTGTCCAATTTCACCAAATTTATAAAATCCAACACTTTAATCCATTCAATACTTCACAAAACAAGCCTCACCACTTTGAAATAACTCTAGAACAATTCTAGGTCACCAAGGAGTGGCTTACTAACTCTAGAATGACAACTTTGATTTCCAAAGAATCAAAAGTAAGCCTTTGAAACCATTTCAAGCTTACTTACATGCACGCATCTAAGTAAAGAGACAACATCAAAGCAACACAAGATGAAGCTAAGCATGTTAAAAATATTTTCTTTGTTGAAGACTTAAAAGAAAAACTTACAAAAATAAGATTTTTCCAAGCTTTCTTCTTTAGCCTCCAAGCCTTTTTCTCTCAACTCTATTATGTTTATTTGGTAACTTATGAACAAAACAATGTATAATCCCCAAAATTGCCCTTGGCCGAAATTGGAAGCAAAATATTAATATCTAGATATTGTTGTTTCATTTAAGCTTACTTATCAACTTGTTAATTTGATCATTATAACTTTAAAGAAAATTTAACAAGTCAACAAAAGAAACTCAAGACATCTCCTAAAATATCAAAAATAAGATATTTATATTTTTAATTAATTTAATTATTTAACAATTAAATAATTAAATAATTATTTAAATATAAATATTTTAAATATATGTATAATATTTACTTTAAATATCCAAATACATATATATATATATATATATATATAGATATATATATATATATATATATAATATATATATATATATATATATATATATATGATATATGTCAAATATCACAACTTGACATTTAATTAATGTGTATGTATTTAAACAATCTATCACTAAGTACAAATACACAATAAATAAGAAATGACTATTAGGTCCTTTCGCATTGTATTTTTCGTTTAACTTTTAAACGACTTATAAATAATCAGTATTATTCATATAAAGTTGTCATAGTGCTCTACGAGTATATTTCACTAGTGAGGACTCTCTAGATTCGGGCATATCCGTCACGGAATCTAATTTTGTGTCCATAATTTACCCCCGTTTAAATTATGATAATCATGGATAAACTCACTGAATCATACAGGTCGAGGTCATTGCATACGTATAATTCCTCCGTCACAGGTATCCGGATAATCCCAGAGATATATATGTAAACGTCAAATCTCTATATGTATTATCACGTCGACGATTCTATTAGCAATCTATAAATAACATTCGGGACTCACTTCCAAAGTATACTATGGCCATAGATTTAATTGATTGCTAATCACATATGGACTACCTATGCTTTGTACACAGAATTGATGGCTCCTATCTTGACACACAGAGGATATCTTGAAGATCGATCCACACCCAACGAACAGGCGGAGATCTGATCTAAATAGATCGATGACGTGACTGCCATCTAACTATGGAGGATGTCTCATACATCCACAGTGGTGTCTCAAGTCAAAGGACCACTATGCTACTCAACCCGAGAAGATTCTTATTGACGTTGGTGTACTATCCATTAAGAATCTTCGGTGAGTCATTCAGTGTTTATCCACTATAAACACCTACACGTCTATATGAGTTTCCCTAGACTCATGGTTCATTGGAATAAACCATTTGACCAAGTCTCGATATACGACTTGTACTGGTCTCAACATATTTGACTAACCGACCTGTGTTAGTAATCATGACCAGAAACTATATTTTATAATATACATTTAATAGTGACACTTCCCAATGTCAATTACAAACTACCTTTGTACCTGTGTACTGCATTATATATTATCAGACATTTGTCTAATATATATACTAAACCATATTTAGTTTCAATCTAATCGTAATCAGATCGAATACGTATATAAAAACAAGAGGAGGAACCATAAATAAGTAATATTATGGAGAAAAAATTGATCGTATTCATGAATGAGACATAAATACGATGCGGATTGGCGCTCTGAGCACCAACCCCAACAGTATTTACATCTGATAAAATTTTCCCACAACAACAACTTCCATAAATTAATCTATTTTCTTCTAAAAATAGATTTGATAATTATGTAAATATTATCTGCATTTTCCATTCATTATCTGTCCAATGATATGTTATACCCATGTATGAAATGTATTTGCTAATGATCAGTTCATATATCATTACATATAGAAATACGACTATTGATATTTAGAAATCCATTAATTAAATCATTTTTTTTTTGTTTTTCATATAACCTTAACATTGCACGCTTTACATTATTTCTAGGCGCCCTATTTGTAATATGATTTAATATATTTTGATAATAATTAGTAAAATTAGATTTTTCACCGAAACTAAAAGACAAGTGTTCTATTTAAATCATTTTTATAATTTCTTCCTTATTTTAACATCACTATATTGAAATAACTGAGAAAATGAATATTGACCATATATCGACATTTGCATTTGAGTTTTGTAAATTCTAAAACAAATTTGCATGTTTTGATAGCATGTGCTTCGTGAATGATCTATACCCACAAATTTTTTTTTTAATTATAAGTATTTTGACAGTAATTGTATTTCACTATATAGTCACCACTTTTTGTAACTCCTTTGTGAAGTGAATTCTGAAAATATCGAAGGCACGAGTGTTTTATTCTCCACCGGTAAATTAGATCTCTTGAGTAGGGAAATCATCATTCTCATCTAATGTTAGATTCTCACTTGCACTTAACATTTTCGTGATTTATAATAAATAAACTAATCATGAGACATTTAGATAGTATTTGAGAATTAAAATAATAATAGATAATAATGGAGAATTTGAGAAGAAAATTGAGATAATAGAATTGTAGATAGAAATTAAGAGAATAGAAGAATATAGTTATTGAGAGAATTAAGCTATTAAGGTGGATATTTATAGAAAAAATAAAATAAAATGAATAAAACAATATTACCGTTGGCTGGAAAGCCAACAATCAGATTCAGCCAAGACTATTGGTAGAGAGAATTTGATCAGTGACCGTTAGAGGGAAACTCCAACAGTCACTGATGTGTTTTTTTAATTCAAAATCGGCAATTCTCAATTCTATTTTTAATGAAACCAGAACCGAACCAGATCTGTTCCTGGAACCAGAGATTCCCAATGATTCTGATTCTGATTAAGAACCGAATTGCGGCTGGGGCGAGTTGATCCACAATTGGGAAGAACCATATGCATCTTTTCATTTTTTACACTATGTGGACCTTTAGTAGTAGCCCCGCCGATTGGACTTTTATGGTGGGTATAGTAAGGATTGTAATGAAATAGAATCAGAATAAGCTGAAATCGAAATGGGTTGGAGCTGTAATAGTGAACGAGAATCAAAATAAGTTTGTTATTTTGAGTTGTAGGAATTAGAATAAGAATCGAATAATATCCCCATTAATGTATTTATTTTTATTTTGTAATCGAAATTATTATTAAAAAATTACAAAAATACATTCAATAAAAAGTTGTATTATTATTACTATTATTCTTATTTTTCAACAAAGTATACCACACAATTATATAAACAAAAAAGTCTCAACTCACAGGTTTCTTTAAAAAAATCAATATTTATTGAGAGCACTATAAAACCACCATATTAAAAGTAGCGAGATTGATATATTTTTTTCTCTCCGAGAATATAATTTTAGGATTAACTTTTAATACTTTATCTCATCTCTACTCTCTAGCATTAAAATATTAACAAAAAAAAATTCATTATTTAAATGTAAATGTAACTTTTTACATACAAGTTTTTTATTGTGTAAAGATTTTCCCCTCTCCACGCCATGGCGAGTGTATTATTGATAAAGAAAAAAAATGTAAAAATCAGAAAGACGGGGGCTTTCCCAGAAACTTGGTCCCAGTAAGTGAAAGTACTCAAAGAAACATACATACATATATATAAGAGGATGAATAAGTCTTAATATTTTAAAATTCAAATGCGGAAGATAAATTTTTTATTAAAATATTTGAAAATCAATTCGATATCTTTGAGATAGAAAAACATATAAATTAATTGTTAAGAGTTCAGATTTATCATTCAATGATTATTTTTTAACTAATGTTTTAAGTAATTTCTAAAAGAGACCAAAATATCATTCACCCTTAAACCTGTCATACGTAATAATAAAACGAAAAAGCAAAATAATCATTGATTCAAGCTCTAGCAATTATTCATAATGATGAATAATTGCAGTGGAGCCCGACTTCGTATTGACTTTTGGAACAATGATGTTTCATAATCCTTGGCTGCTAATTAATACATGATGTCTATGGAGTGAAGGTTACACAGAAAGAGTTTGTATCCATGTTTGAGACTTTTTTTTTTTTTTTTTTTTTTTTTTTTTTTTAAGTTAACCTCATCTTTACATGTTGATAGGTGGACTTTATATATTATCGCTTATACTATTAACAAGTTAAAAAGTTTAGGCGGCCTCCTGAAAAGTTATCATGTTGCATCCCTTTTTAATTAAAAATATATATATAAGAAAAAAAGTTGTGGAATATATGTTTCAGTTTTATTCCTTGAATATATTTTTTGAATATTATTTATCTATTTTCAATCAAACAGTTATTTCAATCATTTTATTTCTTTTTTTTTAGGCTTATTATCATTTCGCTATTTAATAAATTGATAATATTGACGACTGATTTTCGTTCCAGGGGAAAATCTGAAAACTCGCTCCTCGAACAATTTTCCCCCAACTATGAGTTTGTTTGGTTTGTTGGGAATCAAAAGAAAACTTGGCAGAAAAATGGAAAGTACACAGATAAGAACAGAAGATTTAACGTGGTTCGGCGAAATGGATCCGACCTACGTCTACAGATACACAGAAAGAAAGTTTTTTTATAACGTGGTCGAGTTTGACCGACCTCTCTTTTATAGGTGGTCGGATATGACCGAGCTATGCTATCTCCCTATCGTACTAACTGCTTTTCTCTTTCTTACAAAGCTTAGAGTAAAATATGCCAACTCTTACAAAAGTGCTCTCATCCCTTTATATGCTAAGGAAAATGATCTTATTTCACTATTCTCGTGACGTTAGCAACATGAACCTACTGCTTTCAAATAAGCTCTTTGTCCCAACTATTTCGCTGAAAGAAAACCTGCCATCTGACATTTCATTAAACCACTCTTTCTTGGGAAGACTCCACATGCTACCTTTATAATGCCAGCTTGTATCTATATGTTCATGCGGTGGCGTGTGTCAGAAGATAATCTTATAAGTTACGCCTGTTATATCAAGAGTTTATAGATGGTGCAAGTCTCAGTGTTGTCCTTACACCATTATACCCGTCCTCATCAGTATTACCTCGACATGTCCCACAAGGTTGGACGACTGAAACAATGGTCGTCCTATCATACCGAGCTACTTGATCGAGTCGGACCCGAGGACCTTGATCACATTGATTCTCTGAAAATATTTTTTCTTTGGGTCGACAGTTATGGATCGGGTCAAGTCGGTTTTTGCTGATGTCCATTCTGAATCTCACATCTTTTCATCATGTTGGGTTGGGTCATGATCTCTAGTCGGGACATGACCTCTTCTGACTCGACCACCTCGGGTCTGACCACCTCAAGGTCAGGTCCCTCTGTCTGATTTCTCATCATTTGAAAGGAATTCAGATCATTTATTGAGTGCAAACCCCATCTTACCCTTACTCGAGATTCTGACTTCTTGGGGGCCTAAAAACCACCATTAACAGATAAATAACAAATAATTAAGAGAAGTATTAAAGTGTAACATTTAATTACAATATCATTACAAAACTTTACATTTTACTAATATGTCTTTACAAAATTTATACTTTACTACATTTCATGATAGAGATTTCACATTGCTAACAACGGTTTTTCGTTCCAAGGCAATATGGGAAATTAATTCCTCAAACAAACCTCCATCAATAGTAAATTTTATTAGTTCCATTTTTATTGGCAATGTCCATAATAAAACAAGTTTAATTGAGTTGTAATGAGTCTTGAAGATCTCGGAACAATTGGACAAGTATTTGGCAACATGAGATAGAGATTTCAGAGTGACGTTTACTCTTTTTCATATTTCAGAAGATTTAGAGCTCCAATTACGATGAGGTCAGTTTTATTGGAAAGTAGACTCGAAGACGATCGCGTAGATATAAAGAACTCATGATTTGGACAAGAGACGAGAAAGTTACAAGCATTTTAAGTTGCCCTGAAAACCAGTCCGTGTTCCACGTTCGTGTTACGTTCGTTAATTCGTTCGAATGTTTTCGAGGCAGAGAAACTTTACATTTGAGTTGCGTTTGAAGTGCGTTCGAACATCCCTGCGTAAGTAGGTTTTTTCAGACATGTTTTAAAGCCAAAATAACACTAGGAAACCATTTTCCTTTGCCCTACCTATATAAACAAATATTGAGCCATCTTCCCTAATAGTTGAAACACAAATCCTTTGAGCCAAAACACTAAAAAGTTTTCAACTCTCTTTGATTCCACCATTGAAGACTTCTTATCTCCTTGTCTTCTTCATTGATGGTGTGAATGTTTCTTTGATAAACCTTCAACACAACTTAACCCAAATTCCCTAATCATTTAGAGTTCTTTAGGAGGAAGTTTGGTAGTCGGAGTTCCGGCGTCATTGATGATATAATCTACTTAGAGACTTCAAAGGTTCTGAAGAAAATCGTGGGTCTCGGGCTTGAGGAGTTCCTTGAGTTCTTGCAGTATTGAGGTACTTGAGTCGGTGGAGTTTCCACCATAGGTCTTGACCATCACTGTAAGTTTTTCTCTATATAGTGGATTCGGGTGGTAGCCTATACCCGGAGTGGTTTTTTACTCGGAAGAGTTTTGTACTTCGTCACCAAAATTATTATGTTGAATTTTGTGTGATTGATTTACTTTTCCGCAATTTCTATTATTGATTAATATTGTGGTTTGATTATATTTGCTGCTTTAATTATTGTTATTGTTTTTACATTTGCAGCATATTATTTTTGTTGGTTGATTTGGTAATTGCCTGTCTCTATTCCATAGTAGCAATAATTAGGACTTATCCTGTTTATTGCTTGTAATTCCACATAGGGTCAGAACCTTTGTGTAAAATCAAATTTTCAAATTTATTTGGTTAGTATGGAGCCAAAGTAAACTTAGCAAGCTGACAGATAATCATAGAGATAAGTATTTACGTAGTTCGGCTGAAAGTGATTCCAACCTAAATCCACGAGAGTAAAAGGGTATTTTATTTCTGCTCCAGGTCAAGACCGACCCGAGATACAAGTGGGGTGGTGTACTTACAAGGAGTTTACAACAACTCAGGTCTTACATTAACCTGTTACAACTCACTCACTTGGTCAGGTAACTGACCAACTTTCTCTCTCTATAAAAAGTTTTTAATCTCCCAATTTTCTTACAAGTTATGAGACGCCAAAATTTCTCTCTTTGAATCTGAACCTTCAACCCTTTTATATAGGTTTCCCAATTCACTATTCCACCGTCTATAATATTAGTCTATATCACTCTATCATCATTGCCACCGTAACTCTCCTCAACTACCCTTAAATACATCAATTAGATTAGCCCATTTCACTATCACTGCACCGGCCTATGGAGGATCTGTTCTGTCACTTCTCTGCCATAACACCGACTTATGGCAGTTGGCAGAGGCTACTTCCAATAAGAACTATTGCTCTTCCCATAATCATCATTAGTCTTCTAGAACCCTTTCAATTATGACATACATCACATGACTTCAAACAGATATCGAGATGTGATCCCAGCTCTGTTCCTCGGATCGACATACTATAACATCCCAAGTGCAGAGATGTTACCGGCAGGTGATGGATCCTCACTACCACCCTAGCCTCTGACCATTTCTAAATATTCTTGGACTATGTTACTATAACAGACATTTTTTAAACCATTTCACAAATTAATTAATATTGTATGAACAAAACATATACAAGCGTCACAGAGGGTCAAAAAAATAAAAATATCAAGTATTGTGACAAAAACGGATTTTCAAGCGTCTCAAAGAAAATAGAGTTTTACTGTTTAAATTCAACAAAATATTTTTGAGTGTCAAGGCGGAATCATCGAATCATAAACGTATTGAAAAAATATTTATCTGAAATCATTTCTTTTAAAGCACTTATAAACATAACTTCAAATATCACATCATTAAATCAAAAATCATAATATAATAAAAATATAGATATCCACTCACAGTGATATGGCAAATCGAGAGCGGTACATGACGGGGACTACCATCGAGTATCATGACGTCGATCTAAAGCCCAAACAATTGTTAGTTTTTATAACTCATAATATTTTCATATGGCATAAAAGAATATGTAATGCATGGACTCTTAATATTTCTCAATATATGAGATATTTATTTATGAATTTACGGGTTTATGTTTTAAGTTACGCAAATGTGATAGTAAAATTTCAAATTCTGCATAATCGTTAAAATCCTCTACTCAATAATTAATTTCGAAATTTCTCTAAAATTATTTGGGATACCATCTAGAACTGAAATTTTAATAGAATTGACGCGTCTAGTATATGTCAATTTTTACGGATCTCGGTTTTGATTTCAAAAACTCAAGTTCTAAATCGAAATTCAGGGGCTATTCAGAAAACAAAAATGGGTGAAGTGGCAGCCGGTCACTCAATGTCAAAAATTTGGTCTAGCTTCATCCTTAGTCCAACAATTCTAATTTTTTGGATATGTTACTCCATTATGTGTCTAGTTTATTTAAAAATTAACGGATCCTAATTTAGACTTACAGAAAGAAACTTATAAGTATATTATTACAGATTGCTCAAGTGAGACAGAAACTAAAACATCTGCAAGGCAGCCAATTTCTAAAATTTGGCCTAAATTCATATTAAGGTCAAAAATTTCAATTTTTGGAAATGTTGTTCTTTTTTGTGTTTATTTTACCTGGAATTTTTCAATTTGGAAAACGAATGCCTAAAACGCATGTTATAACCTAAAACATCAAAACCTGCCCATAACTTGTCTTAATCCGAACTCACAGCCCATAATATTACATTCACTGCTCTATTAACTTTACTTAATTTAGGAATTTCCTAATCTAACCAATTTTCCAAGAATCTCTCATATGGCTGAAAGCCTCATCATCCACCAAGATTCAAAATTCTCCTAATCTCATCACACCACCACACACAATATTCCCCAGGAACCATAAACTAACACCCTGGAATCATTCATTCTCAATTAATCCAAGATATCTAAAATAATCCAATAAACCTATTCTTGAAATACCAAAGGGAAGTCTAACTAAAATATTTAATTATTAAGCTAAATGGACTCAAGAAAGCAAGAGAGAGAAGATTATTACCTTGTAAAATCAGAAAATAAGAATCCCCCAAACAATGACAAGTTCAGACAAGAGGGGGGAAAAAGGAGGTTTCATCGTTTATCCTTTTTTGTTATGAGAAAACCAAGTCTTAGTTAGAAATTGGAAAGATAAAAAATAATGGGCAAAGGTAGCCAAAAGTTTAAGTAACTAAACTTCTCGTTTTACCTACAATAGTGTGAAAAGAGGGGAGAAAGTAGAAATGACTTTCCTGGGATATGGGGAGCAAAAGAGAGAGAAGTTTCTTTTTTAATCATTAGGTTGATATTAAAAGATTAAAAAAATAATTTTTATGACATATGCTAGATTCTTCTAGGGTAATCTCGAACTGTCACAGTTCATCCAGAAAGACTCGAGTTTTTGTCTAGGTTTAGGACCGAATTTGAGAAAATATCCAACATAAAAATTGTAGATCTTCGTCTTAGATTTCCTATAATATAAAATTCACTAAAATTGGATATCGTATGAAAATGTTATGGCTAAAATATAACGAGATATCTGGTATAGAACGGGAAAATAATTTTACATCGAAACTGCAAAAGATTTATCAAATTTCCAGAAATATAATTCCACGAGCATAATCACAATTGTTCATGATTTATATCACATTTCACATCATGCACACTGAAGCGGTCATCAAAATTTATGTCAAAATTACGTGGGTGTTACATACTTCATCCCTTAAATAGGATTCGTCCTCAAATCCCATTAAAGGTTCAACTTTCGAAATATTCTTAGACTTGAGATTCCATGATGTTAAGTAACTTACTATAATTTACTCAGATCTAAATGTTGTTTCATAACTGTAACATCCTCGATCTGGGAGATGTTACCGGTAGGGGATAGCTATGCTAACCCCATAAGCCTCTAACTATCTGACTGTATTCTAAACTTTTCAAATGAAATGTTCACATGCAAACCATTACTCGACTGGACAATATAAATACTTTTAATTTTAATAACTGAATGTTCACAATATCATTTTCTTACAACTCTTTTAATGATTATCTATATAGACTAGTATGATATTGAAAATGCATACAACTACTTTGACTTGAACTGAACTCCTATGCTTTGTGACTTAATGCTGGTGGACTCCATCCGTAGCTGCATCAGTATCCGTCCTCCCGAGCTTGTCCTCCTGAAATTCCTACAAAACAGATAAAACTGGAGGCGGGTTAGATCGTCATACGATCTAAGTGAGTGGACTAAAAACTGAAAACTGATAAAAATCTTTTTAGCTTAAAATCATTTTTTCAAAACATCTTTACATGAAAACTCTGTTTCTGAAAACTTCATCTTTCTGAAAACTGTCTTTAAAACACTAGTTTCTAAAAACTCTTTATAAAGTCTGACTTTTGAAAACTATATACCGATGATCTGAAAACTAAAAACTGAAAATACTTGATGCCCAGGACAACAGCTCAACTGCGGCATCTCTGAAAACTGAAAATTGAAAATACTCGATGCCCAGGACAATATCTCAACTACGGCATCTCTGAAAATTGATGGTACTAGATGCCAAGGACAACAGCTCAACTGCGGCATCTCTGAGACTGGTGGTTCCCTACGTCCAGGACAACAGCTCAACTGGCAACGTAGAGCTCTACACCCAGTACAACAGCTCAACTGGCAGTGTAGCCACCAAACAGGATTTCAGGGATCTATCAACCCTAGTCCTGCTCAAGGATCTGAGAGCGTCCCTTCATTCCTCCACATGTGCACATATCTTTGAATCCGTCAATTCCAATATATCAAGTTACATACTGAGGTGAGGTTTTACCTCATGCCCCGAAAAACAATAACATAAAACATGTACTGAAAACATAAATCTTAAACTGAAACATCCATCATTCCATAAAACTTCTCAATCATGCGAAATCATATATGCTATAAAAACAGCTTGGCTAACGCCCTATTTGCTGAAAAGTAAGTCTGATATAAGAAGGTGCGAAATAAAAATCAAGAAAAATTGGAGAGTGTCCACTCACAGTGCTTGGAAACTGGAAGAAACTATATTGCTTCATTGAAGGATATCGTATTTCCTACAATGGTCTAATAGTGATAGTTTGATCAGAATTAAAAGATATAAGATAAATTCTAGTACTAAGCTAAGCTTACTAGGTTTAGGTGTGTAAGGTTGTAATCTATTATATTATGTCGTACAAGCAAGGAAAGCGAGCTAAAGAACTGATTTAGGGTCCTAAGGGTGATCTTAACTATGTATGGGTGGAACTGGAACTGTCTGAAATCAATTTGGCCACCTGAAAAATCTGCCCAGAAATTCAGTCATGCGTCACGAGGCCAAGTCTCTTTGCGTCGCGACGCCAGGTTATTTTCCAGATTTCTGGATTCTGCTCCTGTGCGAATTTTAACCCAATTTCATCCCTAATTCTCCATATCATTTCCAACACTCAACCCATCAATTGACACCAATTCCATACATCTAAAACTACCATATCATCATCATCAATCACTTATAAACTTTTAAAAATTAAAATACTCAAATCACGTCTTAAACTTTTGAAACTTATTCATTCTCTCAACAATTCATTTTTCTACATATCAACCATCAATAATCATCATATAACATGTCATTATGATTTTCTTTAACACCTATTTACCAAAATCACATAATTCAAATTTGGGTCAAGTTTCTTTACCTTTCTTTTCCTTGATTTTCTTCACTTTCATGGTTGCTCCAAGCTTCATTCTTCTTTTCTTTCCTTTCTTTTCTCATTTTCCTCCTCCTTCTTTCTTCATCTTCTCCTTTTTCCTCCTTCTTCTTTCTTTTTTCTTCCTCTTCTCTTCCTTCTGCTCACGTTTCTTTTCTTTCTTTTTCATTTCATTTACGTCTCTTTAATATTTGGTAATAGTGAATAGGGTCCTTTTTTATAGTAGGACCTAATTGATATAATAAAGATATAGAAACATCTAGAGAAATGGAGAAACTTGAGATTTTTATCATTTGGGCCCGTTTTTACTATTCATCCAGATTTTGACTCGCGTTTTTGACCTAGTTCTAGTCCAAATTTGGAAAAATACGTGAAAGTTGTAGGTCTCAGTCTAAGCTTTCCAACGATATAAAATTCATAAAATTCCGAGTTCGTATGAAAAAGTTATGCCCCGAATACTATATATAGTACAAAAGAGCATATGGTACAGTTTCTTCTCGGGACTTCGAGAAATTCACCGATCGTTCCCAAAGTTTTCCCATGGTTGTATTTGAATCCTAACATGATTTATTTTACGTTTCTTTGTCCCGTACATAATAATATCTTTATAGGTAGTAGTAATAACTACCGGTCATTACAAATTCCCCCCCTTAAATAAGATTCGTCCTCAAATCCTCTCTAGCGTCTAACTTGTGGTCTTCATTTCTTAGCAAATTTTTAGAGGTGCTACTAAAATTTATCTTCTTGTCTTTTAACTTTTGCTGACTATTAGCTCTTTCTCGTTTTCTTTTCCTAAATCCTTATTCTGTAACACTTTTGTCGAGTACTTTCGATTACTTATTCTTTTGTTCTATCTCCATATCTCATACTCCTTATTCTAAAATTTCTTTTTTCTAGACTTTTACTTATACCTCATAACTTTTTATCTCGAGCAAATTCTTAATCAACTAACACATTGGCTTTCATCAACGATTCTAATACCTCATATCTATACTTGATGTTTCTCATCACTCAACTATCAGCTTCCGATATTTCTTCTCAACCCTCAGTAGTCTTTAAGCTTTTCTTATTCCATGGCCGCTTTCCATCGATCTGTTCTGTTGTCTATGAACCACGATATAATCCTACCAAATTACCCATAACCCGCGATTAAACCATCCCAAACCCGTAGTGGTTTGGTCTCCTTAAGCTAGGGCTAGGTATCTTACGCAATTCCTCTCTAACTCTTTCTTAGTATTCATTTCATCCTTTCTTTATTTTACTAAGAGCTTAGTTAATCTATGTTTTATCCTTGGTCTATATCTTACTTTTCATACTGGTATCAATCATCTTGTTGATTTACTTTTCTATTTCATTCTCTATCTGCACCTACTATAGGTCATATCTTCTTTCTTCACTTTGAAAGACACCAGATCTCATATGTCCGTAGTTATCCTTAATATTGTCATTTACCTTCTTATCATATACTTAGTTACTACTTCTCCTCTTGTTACTTTATCTAGTGGTTTCCCTTTTTATCTATTACCCAAATTATCTTTTCTTATTCTTATTATTCTGATTCGATGTTACCCTTAAAGGTCATATGGTTCAGTCTTTTATCACTTATTCTTATACTTACTTCTAAAGTATCCCAAGGTTACACTTCAGGTTCACCTTTGTTACGGTATCGATCGAGGGTTGGGAGGGTGGAAGTTAATCTCAAACTCTTGATGTTTCGATAACATGCGTCCTTTACCTGGAGCTCTCGTGGATGTCTGTCTTGTACCTTTTCCTATACTGGGTTTCACCCTTAAAAATTAATTACTCTTCATCTCATACCAGGTCCTTCTAGAAGCATACTCTTTAATGATTTTCCTTATATTGTCTCTTTACTTCTTTCCGTTACTTAAACTTTAAGATTACTATGTCCTTTCCTAAAAGACTTATTCATAATTTCTAAACTCCTCATTTCTTGATTCTCTTGGAAACTCTATTTACTTCCTCATTATGTTATCTGGTGCCCTCATATGCTAGTTTTTCCTTGTTATTTCTCTCATCACATACTTTTTCCATGTCCTAGTTCCTTACTATACCTCTTACTATTAAGACTAATCTGCGAATCATATTCTATTTGATTACTTTTTCTATTTTATCATCCATAGTAATACTCTCATCGTTTTTAATTTTCTTCAACTTCATTGGTCTAATTTCATATTCTTCTATGAATCTCTACCATCTCTGGCTTCCCTTTAGGGCTTACGGCCTTTAATATATTTACGAACTTCTACTAGTCTAACAAGTCTTTTTTTTTAATTTCTTGAAGTGTACTTCCATTAAGTCTTCTTACGGTCCTTTTTTCTTTATGGCTCGAGAAGCTTCTTCGTCCTTATTCTTCGTACTTTATGTCTATTGGAGTCTACTGCTCATATAGGATAGGTATGAGGTAGACTCTGTCAGGATGGCTGTCTTAACTGGCATCGTGAAGAGGTGAAAATTTGGGCAAATCGATACCTTATCTATTAGATCTCTTGGATAAGGAAGACTGTCTATTGTTTCATTCGCCACTCATCCTATTCATATACTGATCAAAATTTTGAAGTTCTAAGGTCTTTTTTTCTATGTGGCATTCCATTCATCAGAAGGTTGCAAGATCATCTCTGACTTCCTTACTTCTTTTAGGTACTAGGTCTTCTATAAAGTTTCCTATATTATCTTCACTTATTATAACGTTGAATATTTCTTCCTCATGTTTCTTGTCTAACCCTTTAATTGCCTTCCTTTGCTAGCTTTTTCCTTACTAAACTCTAAATTCCCACAACCATCCTTGATTCTTTACTTGATTATCTTCGCGTTATATTATGTCTATGTTACCCTGGGTTTGTTCCCATATATTCTTGCAACTTCTTGATCCTTCTTAACATAGTCCCTTGAATTCTTCATATTTTAAGTCTTTATAACATTTTGATTAGATCACAACACAATTCCCCGAGTTGGGATTTTCTAGAAGGGAGGTCATCATTGGTTTCACGGGGTACTGGCACACTACTCTATATTTTAAAGTCCCTTATTTATTTATTGTTTCCCACTTCTTTCTTATTCCTCTATTCATTCCTACCATTTCCGTTTCTTTCCTTAGTATCTTAATATTATATCTCTTGGTTTCTACTAAAGCTAGTAGTGGTTCACTCTTATGGTTATTTCTAAACTTCCTTTCCTTGCTCCTACCATAAATTGGTACTTAATCATTTCGTGTATAGTTTGTGTAACATCCCGCCTAGGCCAAGATGCTACCGACATGAGACAGGCTAACCCTACCTCAATAAGCCTCTTATTCTGATGAAATTTCGGCATGATGTATTCGTAACATCATGCAACCTGGCTTATAGCCAGCATCATGAGACAACCTGTTTATGTAACTCAACACACATGTAAACATTATCAAGGCCTCAGGCCTAAACTCAACGAACATAATGTAAAAATTTGGCCTCCGGCCAGAACTCATATGAAAATACACTAATATATTACCATTACTTATAAATTACAAATGAAAAATAACAATGCAAGGGGCCGTGAGGACCCATAATTTAACCTTGGACTCAAGACTCTATGTTGACTGCAGATTGGGCGATCTACTGTCTTCAAAGTCTTCACTATTCTTCTACTACTGACCTGTAAAACTACAACTGAAAAGATGTGGGTCATATTGACTCAGTAAGTAATCATGCAAACATCAACAAATCTAATTTAACTTAATACTTATATCCGTTTATTTTCATGTTACTTGTTATTAGTCTTTCCATCTGAACATACACCTATATATATTAATTTCTATTAAATCCATATAACTCATCAAGTTCTACTTCACAAACTAACAGGTTAAGATCCATTTCTCTTTTTCTGTGCTATTCTGATTCTTCTCCTTACCTTTTCTGGATACTCTGAACTAATTCTAGATCTGACAATTATGATAGCTTTCTTTCTTTTATTATCTTGAAATATCATCAAGTCGGATAATTAAAACTTATTTCTGTTAACTATCTAATCCACTGTCACTATTCATGATTACATGCATACGCAACCATTTCATCATGAACTAGCATCCTTACAGTATATTCTTCGTAAGTAAGCAAGCAAACTTATACAATCTTCATTGATGCACATATACTAAAATAAGATCTAGCTACTATACACTCGTATTTTACAATTACTAACTATATATAGATATACTATGCACAAGGTAACCATATAGTCATGAATATAAAATCGTTTAATCATACGCTAATATCTTACCAATTGTTTCTTCCATGTGAACATGAAATACACACGACATCAATCACAAATATAAATATATAATCATGCTATCATGCTTCAATGTCAAATATCTGCATCTCAGAAGAATTACTATCATATATATATAATTCGTATGCATGTCGTGTATGGTATATAAAACTTCAACATGCTATGCTTTAGAAGGTACTCTTGAAAACTCTTTCTGAAAACCGTATCTTAAAAACTGTAAACTGTATCTAAAAACTGAAAGCTGTATCTTAAAAACTGAAAACTGAAATCTGAAAAACTGTTTTCTAAACTCTGTTTCTAAAACCCGTGTACTAAAATCTGGTTTCTGAAATCTAGGTACCAAAAATCTGAAAACTGTGTACTGAAGATCTGAAAACTAGAAATAATCGATGCCCAGGACAACAGCTCAACTGCGGCATCTATGAAAATCTAGTGGTACTCGATGCCCAGGACAACAGCTCAACTGCGACATCTATAAGGCGGTGGTGCCCTACGTCTAGGACAACAGCTCAACTGGCAACGTAGAGACCTAGGACAACAGCTCAACTGGCAGTATAGCCACCACTAGGGACCAGGAACACGATCCTAAGCCGCCATCCTTGCCCTACATGTGCACATGTTCTCTGTATCCGTTAATTCCAAGTGTATCTCAAGTTACATACTAGGGTGAGTTTTTACCTCATGCCCCGAAAACCATAAAACCATAATATGCAACTCAAACTGTAGTAAGAAACATTTTCTGAAATACGATTCTTTTCAAAGAATTTGAAATCTTTCTTTAAAACATTTGAAATTATTAAAAACGTTGTTATCATTTGTTCAACTGTTGAAAACTTAAACACACACACGCATGCACATGCATTTATGCATTTCTTATGCTTCTCTCTATTCTAGCCATGATTTCCTCTATAATGATCTTACAAACTATATGCTCAAATATCAACAGAATGCTTGTTCAAACTAAAACATGCTAAATTTATCTTACTTTCATACATATCTATATTTATCTATATATGCACACATTCAACCATCATAAATTAGCTTACCTCTATAACTTACCGTACTAGTGGCTCACAAACCACATATTGCATAATTTATATTCATACACACACAATCGAAGTTCTTCTACTACATCAAACATCAAACGTAAACGAGTTCCAATATCTTAGTTCTTAAACTGATTCACTATTTTCTAACTATCTACTTGTGTAGAAGAATCTTATGTCATAATCTTTTATACATTCTCATGCTATGCAAATACTGCTCATTTATGCTCTTATCACTTTATATACTCGTATCTTTACTTATGTTGCTAATATTCTTATATAATGCATAAATTACAAACTTTCCTTTATAACACTAGTTCATATATGTTTATCTCATTTATAACTTTGATCCAATTCCCTAGGGTGTAGTTTTCTACATCCCCCATACCCAAGTCTCGAAATATATCAAAATATATATTCTTAAATATAACACCATTCATATACTCTACCTATCTATAAAAATGCATATACTAGTGTATATCTAAATATGTGCCTCTTTATTTCTATGTACTCGTGCTTGTCTTTACTTATATATATATATATATATATATATATATATACACACACACACACACACACTTGTAGCCGTTTGTCTACATCTACATAAGTATACCGATACACTTACTCCCTTCTTCTACGTTCCTCTCTATATGCATACAGGTTTGATACTTATAGATATATACAACTTTGTTATATTACTGATTTCAAGTAACACTAAACTTCTTAAGTAATCAAAGCAAGAGTTACTTACGTGACTAAGCGAATGCCCGCGATCCAGATCCGATCTGTCAAACAAGTAACAACATAAGGTTAGCACCGCTATTTGTGGAACTTTCTACTCATCTACAATAAACTACGGACTTTCTCGAAATACTTAAATCCTCACCGAATCTACGATTTAAGTTTCATTACTCTGATATGCCTTTCTATATCATTTTGAAATAACTAGACAGCTCATATTCTCATATTATGCGTTTGTGGCAAAATTTGCGGAAAAATTTCCGTAAACGTCACGGAAGGGTCTCGAACCCTCCGAACTAATCCAAAATTACCTAATTACCTTCGCAATATCATTTTTACATCTTAACTATGGTTACGATCATCTACGCTCAGTCGCGCGAGAAACTCCGTTTTATCGGAAACTCACTAATTCTACCGGATCGATCATATCTCATCTGATTCTCCCCGGATTCTACCACATTTATCGTTTTAACATATTAAAACATATCAAATTCATATAAAAGTAATTCGCTAAACTACGGAACTGTCGGAAAGATCCGAATATAAATCAATACACTTTGAAATATCAAATTTTATACGGAAAGTCGTACCGAAATTCCGAGGCCATATTCGGACTCCCAATGGCCATACGAACGCACTGGTGTCGACAGAATTCCGATCAGAGTTACTGTTCATCTGGGTCTACTATTCATGCACCACTTTCTTCCTCGTTTCACGTGTAACCGGTCGCTGTTCGGTGAAATCGATCTCGTATACTCGTAGTACTCTTCGAGAGCTTCGATTTGGTTGGTAGCTCGACCGTGAAAGGAACCGACGAGACAGGATCGAGAAACCCATTTCGCGTGTACATTTTTCTCCTCTTCTGCCGTTCGGCGGTGATTCGGGGCTGCCGCCGGCCACCACAAGGTGGAAGGGTGGCCGGCGATGACCAGCAGGTCACCGGCGCTACAAGGAAACCAGAAACCTTGTGAGGGGGTCGGGTGTGTGAGTGTGTAGAGTTTTGCCATTTTTGTGATTTATGAAAACCTGTGGGCTTTATATACTAGGCTGGAA
Organism: Zanthoxylum bungeanum; assembly: GCA_019454045.1. NCBI lineage: Eukaryota > Viridiplantae > Streptophyta > Magnoliopsida > Sapindales > Rutaceae > Zanthoxylum > Zanthoxylum bungeanum. The sequence goes on along the minus strand of SKCR01028693.1, from coordinate 96,194 downwards.
AATATCAATTTAGTCCCCGCAAATTTACTGATCAGCCCCTATTCTGGAACCTTCTGGAATACGGTAATTTCGGAGCCCTTCTGATGCGATTCTCAAAAAATACTGAACACGAAAGTTGTTCGTCTCGGAAAAACGAGTTCGATGGTCCAAAAATCAACTCGATCAGAGTTAGTTTACTAATTCTGTGGCCAAAACAGTAAACTTTACGTGTTTTACGAAAATCACGTAACTAACTTTTGATCCCACACGTTTTCCAACGCGACAAATATTCATATTATAATATTCCAGCCCATATAACATCACTTAAACTCTTATTCATCATCATCATCATGCTCCGAGACTAAAACATCTGTCCGGAAATCTTCTAGAACAATCCCGAAAATCTGGGATGTTACAGTTTGTTCTAGTACCTTCCTTATTTCCAAACATTCCCAACCTTACAATTACATTATTTTATACTTCCATGGTTTCCCACTAACTAGCGGCTATTCTTTAGGTTGTACTGTGTTGGTCTATCCTGCGAATTTTTACTAATGTTACAAACTTTGGGCTGATTTATCTTATTCTCTAGGCTATACTGGGTTCTTTTCTTAATATCCTCGAAGCTTTCTTAATCTCTCACTAGGTGATCAATATTTTGCGATCTTACATGAACTTTTATCAAATTGCTTACGAACGTCTTTACCTATGCTGATAGAGACTAGGATAGACATCTTTATGCCTCAACTAGTTTCGGTATCCTTATTCTAATGCTCTGCGTCCTGGTAGAGTCAATTCCTTATGTAAAATAAATATAGGGTAAGCTCTATCACGATTAATCTTGTATCTTGTGTCATTGGAAAGTCAGAAGGTTAAATAGTTCAAAGTCTTGTCTTTGTCAAATTTACTGGGATAAGGTAACTAGCCTTTTCTATTGCTTACTTGTGATTTGCAATCGGAGTTTGGGTATCTAGAGTTTTTAAGTCCTTCATTGGGGCTCTCAAATTGGTATGGGTTTCTTGCTTCTGTTATCTTTTTCTGGTTATTCTCCGATTCTCGTAGGATTTACTAACTATGAGAGGATTTCGAAGATATTGAATTTACTTAGAAGGATTTCTTGAGTGGAAAATGGAATCTTAATTTTACTAGGTACTCTAACACTGGTTGAGACTTTCATTACTTTCTCTTACTACCATGGGTTCTTATATTTTACCTACTGTTCTGGTTTCATGTCCTCTACTTTATCTTACTTCTCTTCTAGCCCTATCTTTCTCTTTCTACCTTCCTGGGTGGGTATCTTTAAGCTTTTCTGTTTCACTCTATCTCTACATATCTCTATGTCTAACCAGTTCAAGCTTCTAGATATCTCTTCTTCTAGTTTCCTTTTTTCCCTTTTGCTCTCTAAAATAGTTTTCCTTGGATTTTACTTATCTGGTTCTTTAGCTTATTCTGAACTTCAGAGAGTAATCTAGGATGATTAGGAAATGATTTCTATCTAAAGTAAAAGAAATAGTTCAGAGGACTTGCGAATATTACTAACCTATCTGTGAATCTTGAGGACGTACTCGAGGATCGGATACTGGAGAGGTAGTGTCTCATATACGGGTATCCAGGACATACTACGTATATAAGACCCTAGCACTCTACCCACTGCAGTCACTGACTCCCTGGACTATGCTCTGATACCATCTTTGTAACATCCTCGATCTGGGAGATGTTACCGGCAGAGGATAGCTATGCTAACCCCATAAGCCTCTAACCATCTGACTGTATTCTAAACTATTCAAATGTAATGTTCACATGAAAACCATAACTCGACTGGACAATATAAATACTTTTAATTTTAATAACTGAATGTTCACAATATCATTTTCTTAGAACTCATTTAATGATTATCTATATAGACTAGTATGATATTGAAAATGCATACAACTACTTTGACTTGAACTGAACTCCTATGCTTGGTGACTTAATGTTGGTGGACTCCATCCCTAGTGACTGCATCAATGTCCGTCCTCCCGAGCTTGTCCTCCTGGAATTCTTATGAAATTCCTCGCTAATTATTTCTCTCTAACTCTTTCTTTCTTCCTCTTCTCCTTTTTCTCCTTTTTTTTTCCTTCATCTTCTCTTCCTTCTTCTCACGTTTCTTTTCTTTCTTTTTCTTTTTCTTTTCATTTTCGTTTCTTTAATATTTGGAAATAGTGAATAGGGTCCTTTTTTATAGTATGACCTAATTGATACAATAAAGATATAGAAACATCTAGAGAAATGGAGAAACTTGAGATTTTTATCATTTGGGTCCGTTTTTACTATTAATTTAGATTTTGACTCACGTGTTTGACCTAGTTCTGGTCCGAATTTGGAAACATAGTTAATACGGAAGTTTTAGGTCTCAGTCTAAGCGTTCCGACGATATAAAATTCATAAAATTCTGAGTTCGTATGAAAAAGTTATGCCTCGAATACTATACATAGTACAAAAGAACATATGGTACAGTTTCTTCTCGGGACTTCGAGAAATTCACCGATCGTTCCCAAAGTTTTCCCATGGTTTTATTTGAATCCCAACATGATTTATTTTACCAACTAATTATATACTCGTCGCCAAATCTACCTTATCATGCTATATCATTACGATTTTCCATACGTTATCATTCTATCATGAGACGATGTGATTTATATGCTGGAACTTATATGTCATGATTTGGAAGTCATAACTGAGGCTGTAGTTCATCATAAGTTCCCATATTTTTATTTGAGAACAAGAAAGAATCTTGTAGCCTGAGCTAGATCATGCATTCATGGATTTGAGCGGATTATTTATTTATCAGCATGAATCCTTATTTTATTGTAAGCTATTATGTATTGTCTAGATTCAATTAGACTTAATAACTAAGTTCTCCACCAAGCTAGACGTTTACCACTTGGCTAGTAAGTATATATTACTCTTTGTATTACCTTAACATCTACTTCATGCATAATACCTCTTGTCATGCTCGCACATACTACACAAAAGTTTGTGGGCTATAGTGAATAATCCTTGAATTCTTGACTTAGAGGTCATTTCTCATCCTTATCGCATGAAATTTATGTATTGTATTCTAAAACTATTGTCATGCTGCAACTACTGTCATGCATCAAAGAAACCCCATCTATGGACCTCTAGTTATGCTCAATGTTCCTTGACTCAATTATTTACGTGAACTATCAATTATAAATTTGATATTGTATTTGTAGCCTGTCGTTCTATACATCTCAATGAGGAAAATATATCTAGGAGCTTTCTCATTGAGGAATCGGTGATTTCATCAATCTGTTCTGTATGACCATCGAGCTAGATGTTATACCCATAAATATCGATGACTACTAAGTTAGGGATCATATGATACATGATATAAATCATGTTTAATCAAGTATGTGTTTGAGGAATACGTTTCAGACATTTGGTCCTTGCAAATCCAATATGGAAATCATTTTCGATACCACTCCGAATAACCCTTAGTATTTAGGCTGTAACATTTTCATACAATCTCCGATTTTTATGAACTTTATATCTCCGTAAATCTAAGACCAAGACCTACAATATCCGTGTTGAATAATTTTCTAAATTCAAATCAAAAGTAGGTCAAAAATCGAGATTTTCACAGCTACTATAGTAATTTCGGGGAATACCTTAGAAATTAGGCAGATTTTGAACCACTCAATTGCAAAGAAAAATCAGCCCATTTGTCTATTAATAGAGAACTATTCACTTTTCTCCTTCTCAACATAAAAAATGTGGGAATCCTTCAAGAAACTTCTTCATTTTTCTTCTTCTCCTCAAACAAGTTTTGATGGATTGATGATGAGTTTCAAGCATTTTTTTAGTCAAGTAAGCTTCTTCTTCTTCTCTCTTCTTCTAATTTTGTCAAAAAAGCATCCATGTCGTATTTCCATTTTCGCACTTAGGGACCCTTTGATTTGGGGCTTTGCTGTTTGAGAAAGCTCAGTGAGAATTTAGCGTCAATACATGTTTGTAAGGTTGTTTTGAGGAGATAATATTTGAATTTTGGATTAAATTATTTCAAGGTGTAATAAGAGCTATAGGGCTATATTTCTAGCATGATAGGGGCTATTTATAGATGAGCTTGGGTGAATTGAGACATGTAGTTGTGAAAAGATGGTGTAAAATGAGGAAATAGTTGTCTAAGATAACGAAATGGTGAGATTTGGGCATTTGACGCTAAGTGTTTGAAAAAATGACGGACTAAATAAAATGAAGTAATTGATCAATTTTTTGCATGAAAATATGTGTTTAAAATGTTGTTGAGCATAGTGGTAGTGGCTAAAATTACTGAAGTTAATAGAGAGGTGAATATAATATTGGCAGTGAGTTTGGATTAAGATAAGTTCTAGACATGTCATAAAGAATTGATCATAGGTTAAGTTTTAGATGTCCAAATGATGAACCATTAACTTCTGAGTAAAATAAACATATAAAAGAGTAACATATTCAAAATTTAGAATTTTTGGACTTAAGATAAAATCGGACCAAATTTCTGAAGTCGAGCTATCTGCTGCCCATGTGCCCAGTTTTTCTAGTTGCATAGCCCATGAACTTAAGTCTGTAACTTAAGTTCTAAGAATCGAAATCATGATCCGTAAAATCCAACATAAAATAGACACATAAATTAGTACTCTATTAAAATTATAACCCCAAATTCAACCCCGATTAAGCGCACCGAATTTTCAAAATTAGTATTGATACATTGAAATTTTCAGGAAAGAAGGCAGAATATGGAGTTTTGTGAAGTAGGTTGTGAGATCCTCGAAAGAGCGCAGTAAAAATTATTAGACCATCCTAAAATATTAGAAATATAGCGAGAATGAGTTATCATGAATAACGAAAAAAATTTGTTAAGCATGGATATAATTCACAACCTTAGTACTAATGAATTTTTCTAATTCTAGATTATCACCAGAAGATACGGTTCCTCCACCATCACTAGACATCACCAGCAAGTTCTGAATCAGTGAGTTGATGCTTTATTTTCTGTTTTATTGACTTATGCTTCCAAATTCTATTCAAGTTTTGAGATTTTAAATTGATGAAAAATATGCATGATGATTATATGTTTCCATCTCAGTGCTTGTTTACTGTTTTTATGTTTTTTTCTGAACTATTTATATGTTTCTGTCGAGATGATCGATTGATGATATTGTTTCCACCCCGACACTTGTGGCATATTTTTATGTTTTTATAACCCATCATATATTTCCTCCGGGGTGCTTGTTAGGGTTTCATCCATCTGAAATAGGTTGACCCGCTACCTTGTTGACATGGGATCGTTTGTTCCTCGCTTGGTCTATGCGCGTGACGTTGAGCGCTTGATATGTTTTTGACAATGGATGTATGAAAAATGATTTACGGATATGTTTTGGATTTTTTCCGATGATTTGTTATTTTTAGTATCCACTCACTAGGTCGTTTAAATGATCTGACCTCCTCCCCACTCCCAGATTCTTTATTTTACAGGCTTACCCGAAGGGCGATTTCAAAGGGTAGATACTGATAGCAGTCACTAGGGTATTCGGTCTACCAGGTCCAGTTAGAAATAGAGTTCATTTTAGTCAAAGTCAGGAAATGTCGTGTATTATAGATGTTATATAGTGAATAATATATATGTAATGCATCATAAGTGTTCAATGTCAAAGTTATATTGTGTAGTAAATTGAATACTTGGTATGAAGAGTGTTATGCATGATGGTGAGTTGGGCATTGGTCCCCTGCATGAGTTTATATATAAAATTAAATTATCAGTTGTCAACTAGTCAGAGGCTCTAGGGGATAGGACGACATATTCCCTGTCGGTAACGGATTGGGGGTGTTACACTAGATCTTCCAAACATCACTTAAAGATCCTATAAATTATATCATGTACTGCAAGCATGAGGTCTCAATTGTCTCTTGTCAGGACAACATTAATTCTTACATATCACTTAGGACTTCTATTACACTTCACGTTTAATGTATCACTATTATAATTTTATAATACAGCTAATGACCTTATAGTTTACAGCCATACATATCTCAAATAAAATTCAAGTACATTCCAAGACGTGATGGAATTCTCATATCCTTGAGAATTATGCTAGACAGACACGATGGTCTATTGCTTATCTTCTTGGTATGGTTTTCCTATGACACCAAGTAGACAAAGAAAGTCTTTTTAACAATGGGAGACATCTAGATCCTCTGTATCTTTTAATCCTTATGAGATCAGTGGAGCTAATGTTTGCTGCTGCCACGTGGTCTGATATGATTATAAAGATCCATCTTCTACTTACTAGGTAACTAGTCTTGACATTCGTTCTTGCTTGAGCTGTAACAATCTGATAATCTTGCATGTTATAGCATGATGGTTACATGCATGAAGATCAATCACATCATACTCATGTATAAAACTGCTATGATAGACTATTACTTAGCTTGTAATCTCTTAGTCTTACCCTGATCACTCGATGCTTATTCTTACTAACGTACCTCAATGCTATAAGACTGTTGTCATTCCTCTTGATGTTATTACTAAGGCTTCTATTAATACTACAACTGTTACTACTATCAATATTGGTGTTAATATTGTTGTTGGCACGATTACCAATACTACTATTGTAGCTATGTTTTTCAATTTTTTTTTAAGAAAAGCTAGAGATTAAAGGATCTTTTTGTTCACTGAGTTTGATTGATCATATAATAGTCAACTGTGCATGATCAAACTATAACCACGAGGTCTGTTTCATGCTCTTGTAATGCCTCTCTATGACTTTATATCGCCATTATGTGAAAAGTTCATGTCAATGTTACTGTTATTGCTGTCTAATCGGGCAGGGTAGAGGGTCCTAAAGATCATTTCTGGTTAGTGGGCTAAATGAGAAATCGCTACATAGGCCGTTTGTACATGAACCTGGGTATCTTATTCTGTAAGTTCACTACATAAGGTTACTATACAGAGTTACCGGTCTCCGTAACTGCTAATCGTAGTGATTATTCTAGTTTCTGACTTGACCATGCCCTAGTCGCCATGCTTCGCTAACATGTTATCTAGAAGTACAATCTAATTTAGAGCTTTTCGGCAATTCCTAGGTCACATGCTCATAATGCCACATCTTTACACTCTCTTCGGGACTCTCTGGCATTCACAAGGAAAACTTCATAGAGTGCAAGTAGCATTCCTATTACTATTCCATGCCCTCGGCTGTATCCTCATAGTCAGATACCATGAACAACTAGATAAGCAGAAGGCTTGGAAGGGCTTATCAAGATTCGGCCAAGTCTAAAGCTGATTGAGAACTTTCTTTCACCAATAATAAAGTTAATTCATTTGTTAAAATTACATTCTTATGAATCCTACTAGTTTGAGTTTTCAACTTTCCAATCGATATTTATATTTACTTTATTAAAATGGCTTTTCGAGTTAACTAGTTAATGTTCTACTCAAGTTTAAGAGAAAAATGTTGGGCTGGGTGGGTATGGCATAATTATAGGTTTTAATTATGTTAATTATGCATTGCTACTTCTTCTCCTCCTATAAATACGGACAGCCTAAAGTTCGATGTACAATATTAGTAGTATACTACTCTATTGTTAAAGCTCATCAATTTTGCTTCATATATTCCTATCGACTTCACCATACGAATGAACATATCCGTCTCTAGGAATCCGGCTTGAGTCTATGTTGAAGCTTCCTTGTCACTAGTTATTACTCTCCATATACAAGTTGCTTACAAAATTCTAACATTTTAGAAAAACCATCCATATGATGACCGATGAATATGCCGCTCAACCTTCAATATTCCTCAACAGTCGTTACTTGCTTTAAAAGTTATAGGGAATTATCCGTTAGATCTGTCTATTTTGGTGCATGAGGTTAAGGTCAGGCTTTCTGATAGAAAACTATCTTTATATAAAGCTTTTTTTTTCCTTAGTTGCTGCATTAGTTTTTTTTTTTTTTTTTTTTTTGATTTGAGGAGACTATCTTACTATAATTAGTCTTACTTTATTTGACAATTGTTTTATCTCTTCAATCCATCTTGCACTTATCTAAGTATTGACATCATGGACAATTTACATCTAAAGTTTTTAAATCACCTTAAGCCACTTTCCAAACTAATAGTATCTAATACTGAATTCTAATGACAACTAAAACGGTGTATATCAAGAGAAAATTAACCTTCATTTGAGGTTTGTTGGTCTTCTTTTCAAGGAATAATTGGAAGAGAAAGAACAAGATTTCAAATTCTTATAAGGTAGTTCATTGATTTCTATTATTCTTTCCAATCTCATTGGAAGGGGATTTTACCATAAGGGCGGAAAATTTTTCGTTACCAATGCCTTAACTACATGTTCCATAATCTCTTCAGCTACATAGTTTTTTGCTACTTCTTAAGAGTCAAGATATGTAGGGGTATACTTATTTATTCTGAATAAAGATGTTTTCTTTGAAGGAATGTTAATATTGCCTAATGAGCCAGAAAGGAATGCTATTTAAAGGATTAGAGCACTATATGTGCTTTAGATTATTAATGGATTCCAGTTAATATTTTGATATTCCTTATACTACAGTATCTGTTTGAGACAAAGACAGCTATATAATTTACTTGTAGTCTACTCGTATATGATGCTATTATGCTACTACAGTTCTTTCTCTATTCTTCTTCTCAAATAATTTCGACTTACTACCCTATTATTCCTCAATGAAGAATGTAGCTAATTGTCAATGTCCTCCAGCAACCTGCCGCATATTCACCTATTTGATCCCTATTTCTAGTTGAAAAATTATCTAGGGCTGGGCTCGGCTATCTTTAAAGAATATTCTATATTAAAGTAAATCCAGACGTACTAAAGGATCAAAAATATTGGAGAGTAGCCCCTTATATATGGGTACCCCGGGCATACCACATACATAAGACACAATCACCCTCCTACTGCAGTCACAAGACCATCCTCTGATACCATCTTTATAACATCCCTAGTACGGAGATGTTAACGGCAGGTGATGGACATCACCACTACCCTAGCCTCTGACCATTTCTAAACTTTCTTGATTATTTCTTTGACTATGTTACTATAACAGACATTTATTAAGCTATTTCACGAACTAATTAGTATTGTACGAACAAACTCACTGACTTTAAATAAATACTTATTCTTCAAATAAATAACATAATATACATTTAGACTTGACTCACACCGACATATATTCATTCTATCTGAATGCGAACAACAAACTTAGGAAGACAGACCCATACTCTCGTGACTGTAGTAAACTCAATCCCTCGATTCTAGGTTCCTGGTTGCCTATGGCTCACTAGATAAAGCTACATGTAAAATAAACAATGGAGTTTTTTTGGTGGGGGTAGATAGTTTGGATGACCTGGTGAGTGGATACCAAAAATAAGATAATCAAATAAAAATTCATATGTATAAACTCATCAGAAATCTTAAAACCATTACCAAAATCGCATATAATTTTTTTTGAAATAATCTCATCAAAATCAACAAGCGTCCATTACCCGGGTCGCGCGTAAAGGCTGGACAATATCCGAATAATACCATGTCGATATAGGGTAGTGGGCCAGCCATTTTCCGATGGTCAGGACCCCATAACAAGTACCCCGGTAGAGCCGAAGTGAAATAAGGCCCCAGTAGAGTAGAAATGAAACAAACGCCCCGGTAGAGCCGAAACGAAACATATACAAGCTTCACGGAGGATCAAAAATGTAAAACTATCAAGCACCATGACAGAAATGGATTTTCAAGCGACTTGATGAAAATAGAATTTTACGATTAAAAATATCAAAAATATTTTCGAGAGTCGAGACAGAATCATAGAATCATAAATATATTAAAAAAAATATGTATCTGAAATCCTTTCTTTTAAAAAACTTATAAACATAACTTCAAATATCACATCATTAAATCAAAAATCATGATATAATAAAAAATAGATTTACACCGACAGTGCTATGGCAAATCGAGAGCGGTACATGGAGGGGACGATCGTCGAGTATCATGACGTTGATCTAAAGCCAAAATAACTGTTAATTTTATAACTCGGAACATTTTCATATGGTATAAAAGAATATTGTATGCATGGATTCTTAATATTTCTGAATATATGGATATTTATGGTATCTAAAAATTTTACGGGCTTATGTTTTGAGTTACGAAAGTGTGATAGCAAAATTCCAAATTCTGCTTAATCGTTAAAATCTTCTACTCAAAACTTCGAAATTTCACTAAAATTAATTGGGAGAGAATCAAAGGCTAAAATATTAATAGAATATACCCTAATGTGTCTAGTATATATAAGTTTTTACGGATCTCAGTTTCAATTTTGAAAACTCAAGTTCTATTGAAATTCAGGGGCTGTTCAAAAACAAAAAGAAAAACTGGATGTAGTGGCAGCTAGTCACTGAACTTCACAAATTTGGTCTGGCTTCCTCTTAAGTCCAAAAATACTGATTTTTGGATATGTTACTCCTTTATATGTCTAGTTTGCCCAGAATTTTACAGATCCTGATTTTGACCTACAGAACTAAACTTATAAACATATTATCACATGCTGCTCAGGTGAGATAGAATCTAAAACATCTGTAGGGCAGCCAATTTCTAAAATTTGGCCTAAATTCATATTAAGTTCAAAAATTCCAATTTTTGGAAATATTATTCTTTTGTGTGTTTATTTTACTAGAATTTTTAAATTTAGAAAACGGATGCCTAAAATGCATGTTATAACCTAAATATCACAACCTGCACAGAACTTATCTTAATCCAAACTCACTGCAACTAATATTACATTCACTACTCTACTAAATTTACTTAATTTAGGCATTACATCCATGCCAACCCAGTTAATTACATATTATGATGCATAAAATCACATAATTTAAACAATGTTCCAAGTATCTCTCATACGGCTGAAAGCCTCATCTTCCACCAAGCTTCAAAAATCTCCTCATCTCATCACAACACCATACACAATATTCCCAAAGAACCATAAACTAACAGCCTAGAATCAACCACTCTTAATTAATCCATGAGATCCACAATAATCCAATAAAACTATTCTTGAAATACCAAAGAGATGTCTAACCAAAATAATTCATTATTAAGCTAAAAGGACGAAAGCAAGAGATGGAAGATTATTACCTTGTAAAATCAGAAAATAAGATTCCCCTAAACAATGACAAGTTCGGCCATGAGAGAGGCAAAAATGGGATTTTCATTGTTTATCATTTTGTGCTATGGGAACACCAAGCACCAAGTCTTAGATAGAAATTGGAAAGATGAAAAATAATGGACAAAGTAAGCCAAAATTTTAAGTAACTAAGTTTCTCATTTTGTCTACAATGGTGTGAAAATATGGGAGAAAGAAGAAAGGACTTTCGTGGGATATGGGGAGAGAAAGAGAAGTTTCTTCTTTAATCATGAGGTGGATATTAAAATATTAAAAAAAATATTTTTTATGACATATGCTAGATTTTTATAGGGAAATCCCAAACTGTCACAGTTAAGCTAGAAAGACTCACATTTTTGCTAGGTTCGGGTCCGTATTTGAGAAACTATCCAACATGAAAGTTGTAGATCTTCATTTTAGCCTTCCTATGATATAAAATTTACTGAAAGTGGATACCATATGAAAAGGTTATGGCTGAAATAGGAAGGGATATCTGGTATGGATTGGAAAAATAATTTCGTACCATAACTGCAAAAGATTTATCAAATTTCCAGAAACATAATTCCACGAGCATAATCACAACCGTTCATAATTTATATCACATATCAAATCATGCACACCGAAGTGGTCGCCGAAATTTATGTCAAAATTATTGGGGTGTTAAACATACCGAGGTGGATATATTTGTCACATCTCCCCAACTTCTTCAACCAAGTCGGGTTGCTAAATATGGATCCCCTCAGGGTCAGCTTCCACATATACTCTAATACTGTTAAATCCATCACTTTTTCTTTTGGTCTAGTCGGGCTAACAAATAGTGACCATCTCGGGTCGGCTTCCACAAATACACAAACGAATCAAAATCTAACACTTCTTCTCTAAGTCGGGTCAATATCTCAACTTTCTTCATCATCAGCAAGTTTTGCTCTCGGGGGAACTCCTCTACCATATGATCGGGTCTCCCTGCCTGACTTATCTTTTTTCGAGCCCTTGAGCCTTTTCTACCCACTTGGTCAAGTACAAACCTCATTCTACTTCTCTCGGTATTTGAACCTCCTCAGGGTAAAAATCAACACACATTTTACTATATTTCTATTAATAGAAATGTAGTAAAATATAAAACTTTATAATAATATAATACTAAAATATTACATGACAATATTTCTTATACCAATTTATAATTTTTCAATTTCTGAAATAATGAAATAATACCCACTAACCGTAGGCTCTTATAAACAAATTAAAGAACTAAAGAAATACCAAAAAAGGGGAAAACAAAAGCATAACCTTCTCGAAAAAATAACAAACAAACAAACAAACAAAATTATATAATGCTCAAAGTAAGGCAAATAGCGAACACATAGACAAAATAAAAGATTACGACAGCCTATATATATATTTAGTAAAAATCCCAAGAACCAATCAAATTAAACAATTAATGGAAGCAAACACTTGAACAGTAGCGTGGTGGCAGCAATTTGCATGCTAATATCTTATGTGTAGTAATGGTGGAGATACTGCCGGTGATTTTATCGGAGGCGGTGTCGGCGGGATGGTGGCGGTGGCTCTACTGGCGAAGGACGTTTCCAACGAGGAGACTTATTTTTCTCCGGTGGAATTGGTCGTGAATATTTTACTCTTAGGGACCTATTGGGCACCACCTTCAACATATGAAAGCTAATAACTTGTGAAGCTATTTCATGCAAAGATGATTTGGTATCAATTTCAGAAGCTTTCACTATGTAATTAGTAGTATTTGAAAGAAGCATCCCATTAATCAAGATGAAAGAAATGAGAAAATATTGAAAGGTATTCATTTTTGTTGCCCGTTGTGAACTCTAATTAATTATTAAGTTAGATGTTCTTTTTATATTAGTGAAAATGTAAATGGTTGGTGAAAAGGTTTTTTGTCACGTTAGTACTTTTCAAACGAGTATATATGGTAGAGTTTTAAAAAAAAAGGTTCATGATAATGCACTTTTGCCAAATCCATTGATCAACTTGATATAGGTTTTGACTTTCTTCATTTATGGTGGCTGTAGTTTTTTTAAAAAAAAAATTTTAATAGAGGAATTTTCAAAAGTTCATCCATCTCGTTGTTCTCGTGTAAGCACATTTAGATGGTGAGTTTTAATTAGAGATGGTCAAACTCACAAAAACCGGCTTCTTATGAGTGGGATTTGGTAAATATTTAAGTGGATTTGATAAATTAAAATAAAATTTATTGTGAATTTAATAATCATCAAAATTCACGGATATCCGTAGTAGATACCTGTTTACCCACAAAGATAAAACATGTATTTTATGTTTTATAAAAAAGATGAAGGATATTCAATTAGCGAACTGTCAAATAACATATTCGCAAGGCACAGGCACACGTCATGTTTTGGAAGGAAGGAATGGGGCACCTATGACATTTGAGTTTTTATTTTTGACTCCATTTCTAGACTCAGAGTCAGTGCCCAGTGCTCACAAGCAGCCTGTCCAATTGCCCTTTGTTTAGGGGGAAAAACACAACTCAGAAAGCCATTATCGACAAGTTAAGGCTAGCAACAATTCCTTTCTTCTTTAATCAAATGATCCATTAAGCTAGTTTTATACAAAATCTTAGGGCGTCTACGAGGAATACAATTATCCTGCATTTGCACATCTTTCCGATTGCCTGAAGGTAATGGAAACTTTGGGATAATCCCTTGATACACATATTTGATGTTCCTAAGCTAGCGTTGTGTTTCTGTTACCAGAGAGGGTAAAAAAAAAATATATTTCCTTTTCTGGCCACAAATGAAACCAGAATTAATTCTAGAAACAAACTCAATCAAGTTACCTCAAACAAAGCAAAACCAAAACATAATTCATAGCAACATGAAAATCTCACACCAACAGGCCACAAATAGTAGTTGATTTATTGGTAATAACTAGGCCTATGATGTATTATTAAGAGTAGAAGGGAATTGATATTTTAAAAATCAGTAAAAAAATTTGATGGTTATCAATACAGGGTTTGGTTATTTATTTTTATATGCGGGTGCGGATTTGGTAATAAAAAATTTAAACCTGAAGCGAGTATGGTACAGGTTTAGTAATTATTTACATATGCGGGTGTGGATTTCGTAATGAAAAATCCGCACCAAATCCTATATCCACTGTCATCCCTAGTTTTGATGGAATCTATATGCGTTGTGGTTGGTTTTGATGTTAAAATTGGTTTTAAGGTGTATTGAAATGATAGGAGAAAATTGGAATTATTTAAGACTGGTTTGAAGTTGAAAAATGCTCACTGTCTAGGGGAGCGTCTGTAATATCTCGAGTTTTTCGGAACAATACGAGAAAGTTTTCGAATTAAAGTGAAAGATTTTGGAAAGGGATGGTATTCGAAAATTAGATTTCATATGTTGGAAAATAGATGGGAATATTTTTGAATGAAGATTCGTCGCGTTGAAAAACGCGTGATTTCGAGAACCGGTTACACGATCTCTGATTTTATCATTATACGTGTTAAAGTATCTTGTCTTGGCTATAAAGATAGCAAACAAACTCTGATTAAGTTGAATTTTGAACAATCAGACTCGTTTTTCCGAAACAAACAACTTTCATGTTCAACACTTTTCGAAATTTGTATCAGAAGAGCTTCAAAAATGTGACTTTTCTAGAAAATTCCATGGCAGAGACCTGATTGTAATTTTCAGGGGTCTTAACTTAAATTTTATAAACTTCCCTATAAATACCTCATAGTTTCAAGTAATTGCAAAACATACATAAGCTTTACAACTCTCTCACTTGAACCATCACCTTCAAAACACGTTTAAAGGGCAGCTGGTCGTGCCGGCGGCCTACAGGCCACCACCGGCTGACGCGACCACCCAGAGGGGTGCGTCGGCCACCCCTCCGTCACGTGGTGGCCGGCGACAGCCCTTAGGACTCCGGCAATGGCGAGAACAAGAGGAGTAATACGCGGCTTTGGGTTTCACTATCCCGGTCCGTCGCTTTGTTTCACGGCCCAAGCCATTCGCCAAATCGAAGTTGCCAGAGAGTACTACAAGGTTGTGGTGTTGGTTTTACTGAACGACGCTTGGTTGCACACGAAACGTGGGAGGAAGATTTTGATGAATAGTGACCCATGATGAATAGTAACTCTGATCGGAATTCCGTCGATTCCAGCACGTTCGTGGGATCGTTTGGAGTCCGTATATGGCCTCGAAATCTGGGTAAGACCTCCCGATAAAAATCTTCAAATTTCAAGTTTTTCATTAAATGTTCGAATGCATCCAGTAGTTTCGTAGAGTAGCCTAATGATATAAAATGATTAGTATATTAAATACGAAAATTCAGTAGAATCTGAGTGAAAACGGAATGAGTTTGATTGATCCGATAGAAAAAACAAGTTTTCGATAAAAGTTGATTTTGCGTATAAAGATGTGTTTTGATTTTAATGATAGTTATGAGTTATTGATGATATTACGAATATGTTTGGATAAATCCGGGAAGGTTCGGAGGGTTCGAGACCCTTTCGTAGCATTTGTGGAATCTTTTTCAAAAGATTTTTCAAAAAAGCATAAACTGAGAATTTAAGTTAATTGAAACTAAAAGTATTGAAATCGGATTTGATTTGGATATTCCGGAAAGATTCGAAATTCTATCGTAGTTTAGTCGAGAACTCCGTAAGTCGTATTTTTGATGATATTTAGCCATTTGTTTTGACAGATGTGACTAGAACCTGGAGTGCTCATGAATCCAAGTAAGTAATCGATGCGATAAGTACTTGAATGATTGATTTATGCTAAATACGTATACATAGAAATGATTGAAGTGTTTAGGATAAGATGAAGTAGCTAAGAAATATTTTTGAGAACAAAGTTCGAGATTATATGTAGTTAAGTTTATCGACCACTACAGTTATACTTAATGTCTATGTGTATGCATGAATGTACGTAAGAGTGTGAATCTGTAACGATATGAAATTGTGTATGCGAATGATTATGAAAATTTATAAGTGTATGAGTATGCATTCGTATATGCAAATGATGTTAAGATATGTATAGGATGGATAAGTCCATTTGGTAAAGACACTATGTCAAATGTTCCGAGATAGAGATTTGAAAGGAATATGTTAGATCGATAAAAGAAAAGCTATGAGGACTATTAAAGGCATGACATTTGAATTTTATAAGAAGATGAATATTCATATTTTTGAAACATATGCTTGTAGGTGAGTGTTTGAATCATGTTTTGGAATGTTTGTTATAAATGTACTTGTGCATGAGAAATTGTGTGATAAGTTTGGTGCACCATGATATATATGCATGTTTGTAGGTTTAATTGGTTGATGTTCTCGTGGTATAGTAGTCGAGCTGGTTAGCAATCTGTTCGGATGGAATTCATCTCATACCTATTCTAAATTAGGTAATGAGTCTCGTATAAGCATTAAGTTGTAAGCCATCCATATGTATGTATTATTGGATAATGTGATCTTGGATGTACCAATTGTTATGTATGTTTCGTGGTTGGTTTTTTGACGTTTATAAATATGTCAGACTGTATGTATATAAATGACAGAACTCGTGATATGTATGGATTTTGTATTCTTATGTAAAATGAATGGATGATTTGAAACTTATGTGAATATTAGATGTTGTAAAACATGTTTTCTAAATTATATTAATATGTACGTATATGTGTAAGGATTCAGTAATTATATTTGCATGTATATAAAGAAGTGTGCTATGGTATGAGTGAATGTATATAAAACCACGCAAGTATTAAGTTGTTGTAAGGTTATCATAGATTAAATAATGTTAAAGAAAGATAGTTTGATGATATTTGATACTAAAGGAAGTTTGTTACATTTACTGATTTGATATTTCAAAGATATTTACTGTGATAAGAATTAATACATGACTAAATATTTCTACGTTGAAATGGTTTCAATGTTATGTGACGTAATTTGTGAGTTCGAATCCATGTTTTGTGTGCTTTGAATGTATAGCCATTATATTGACAATATATAATTATGTAAATATGTAAATATGATATAGATAAAGTATAAAAGGATAACAAAATGTTGATGATTCTAAGACTCGTAATAAATTGAAAACTCAGAAAAAATTTTAGTGTGATTAATTTGTATGCTTTGTTTGTAATGGTTGCATGATTACTTACTGAGTTTTTTTAAAACTCACACCAAATCAGTTTGCTAGTGTTGAAGGTTGGCTTCAAGATGGGTCAACCACTTTAGCTTTAGAAGTCTTGCTCGAGATGCAAATCACCCAAGCGGCAGTCACCCTCGTAAATGTCTTGGAAAGGTTTAGAGGCCTAGGATTTGTGATTGATGCTCTGTTGTTTTCGTACTAAGCACGTGGGTTGTATTAATAAGTTAAAGTTTTGATTGTTATGATATTGTGGGCACAGAGCCCTTGAGTGTTGATAGATGATATGAGCACGGAGCCCTTAGGTGATGATTTTGATGAGATTTTAAGGGTCTGGGTTCCTTTTATTTGTTTGATGTATTCTTATATTCCCTTTGATGTTGGACTGTGATCCAGGTTGTCTAGTTTTAGGATACATCATGCCGAATTTTTGGTAAATTCAGAGGCTTAAGGAGATGGATCAATCATGTCTCCTGCCGGTAGCATCCTGCCTTTGACAGGGTGTTACAATTGTGGCATTAAAACTTAGGTTAGGGTACGGTGACTGCTGCTACAGGGTATCCGATCATCAGAGTAAGTTTTCTGTTATGCATAGACCATATAGGTCATATGTTTGTTATTTGATTTGATTTATGGTATATGGTATGAAGTGTTTTGATTTTGATTGA
Source organism: Zanthoxylum bungeanum (assembly GCA_019454045.1). Taxonomy (NCBI): domain Eukaryota; kingdom Viridiplantae; phylum Streptophyta; class Magnoliopsida; order Sapindales; family Rutaceae; genus Zanthoxylum; species Zanthoxylum bungeanum. The sequence continues at coordinate 78,183 of SKCR01028693.1, read as the reverse complement.
TATTGATGATTCAGATTATTGATATATTTTTGTGTACTATGAATATATGTGTGTACGGGTATACTAAGTTAAAAGTATGAGGCTTGTATAGGTATATGAATAAGTAATGTGAATTTAAAGTGTTTTGAGGTACGAGAAAATTATATGATGTTGATAGTCTGAACTGTAAAAGGATATTTTGACTTTTGTTTTGAAAACTTGGTATTTGATTTTTGGTACAAAAGTATTTTGAAAAAGAAGAAAGAAAGAAAGAATGTTTTAAGGTGTTTTGATTTTGATTATAAAGAATAAAGAAAATATTTCTGCCTAGATGCTTGATTAATATTTTTCATGTTCTTAGATTTATCGACATGTTTCCTTCTTGGTGCTCGAAAGTGATTTTCATATTTTTAAACTGTAAAACTTGTTTCCGCCGAGACGCTAAAAAATCTGTTTCCGCCACTATGCTTGATGATTTTATATTTTTGACCCTATGTGGTGCTCGTATATGTTTCATTCCAGATTGGCCTCTAGAGCGCTCGTTATGGGGTCTAGAGCATCGGAAAATGGCTGGCCCACTACCCTGTCGACATGGTTCGTACACTGTCCAGTCTATGCGTGCGATTGAGCAATGGACGATCAATATATATTTTGAAAAGTTTGTATTAAAGATTTATTTTTGATTTACACATTTATATTTTGGGGGAAAATGATTTCAAAAGAATTACATTTTGATTTGATGTATTTTGGCATTATTTTTTGTATGATATGATATTATCATTTTATGTTTTTGACTTGTCCAACTGCAGTAGGCTGACCTGACCCTCTGTCGACATGGGATCTTTTCGTTCATTATCAGATCTATGTGCGTAATTCGAGCATTGGGCGCTCTTTTATGTTTCGTCCAGTGAGTTATGCTGGATGCTTGATATGGTTTTACGATAATGGATTTTGAAACTGATTTTGTTTACAGTAAAAGAGTTTTTCAAATTTATTTTTGAAATGTTTTTTGAAAGAGATCGTTTTACAGTTTTTATTTTGAATAATGACAGAGATTGACAAATTTCAAACTATCGACATCATAAGAGCATGTAGGATTATTTGTCATTTCTGGCCGTGAAAATGGATTTATTTGTTGATATAAAAGATTATGTTCATCATAAGAATACGTATGTAAGTTTATAGTTAGACATGGATCTTATGGGTATAGTGATGGTTATATATATGTTATGTTGTCATCCACACAAAGTTGTATGTGTGATGGGATATGTAAGAATGTAAACTTTGATTTTGATACCGTTTACATATATGATATGGAATAACATGATGTGAAATGAATGTGTCCAATTTTTTATTGTGGACGATATAGATAGTATAAAGTTCGTGTTAAGTTTCTGTTTTAATACTGTGTTGAATTGCATGTAAAGAACATGTGTTATGTTCCTCGTTTTGGATGATGTATTTGATTCTCTGTATTGAATATGTGTTCGATTTTATTTTTCTATTGATGGATAAGTTAGAAATGGTTTAAACGTGTTCCTATGAATGAGTATTAATATAGATGATCAGTTTGATGTGTTTTGGTATAAAATATAAAATTCGATATGTTTCATTTTGAAATAGCATAGTTTGTATTGGAGTATGAGATACATAACTTTTGGAAGGGTGTAAAGTATGGTGACTTCGGAATACGGACAAGATAGTAACATACATATGATTGGTTCTGAATGATCAGAAATAAAAACGGAGAAAATTCGAGGATGAAATTTTTATAAGAGGGGAGGATGTAATATCCCAGGTTTTTCGGAACAGCACGGGAAAATTTTCGAATTAAAGTGAAAGATTTTGGAAAGGGATGGTATTCTAAAATTAGATTTCATGTGTTGAAAAATAAATGGTAATATTTTAGAATGAAGGTTTGTCGCATTGGAAAACACGTGGTTTCGAGAACCGGTTATGCGATCTCTGATTTTATCATTATATGCGTAAAAGTATCTTGTCTCAGCTATAAAGATAGCAAATAAACTTCGATTAAGTTGATTTTGAACCATCGAACTCTTTTTTCCGAGATGAACAACTTTTATGTTCAATACTTTTCGAAATTTACATCAAAATGACTTCAAAACTATGAATTTTCTAGAAAGTTCCACGGCAAGGACCTGAATATAATTTTCGGCGGTCTTAACGTATATTTCATAAGCATCTCTATAAATACACATTAGTTTCAAGTAATTGCAAAATATGCATAAGCTTTACAACTCTCTCACTCGAACCCTCTCCTTCAAAACATGTTTAAAGGACAGCTGGTCGTTCCGGCGGCCTGCCGGCCACTTCCGGCCGGTGCGACCCCTCCATCATGTGGTGGCTGGCGGCAGCCCACAGGATGCCGGCAATAGCGAGAACAGAAAGAGAAATATGCGACTTTGGGTTTCTCGATCCCGTCCTATCGTTTCGTTAACGGCCCGAGCTACCCACCAAATCGAAGCTTTCAGAGAATACTACAAGGCTGCAGTGTCGGTTTTAAGGAACAGCGCTTGGCTGCACATGAAACGAGGGTTTAAGATTCGGATAAATAGTGACCCTTGATGAACAGTAACTCCGATAGGAATTTCGTCTGTTCCATCGCATTATGATGAACGAAAAATATATCAATATTTACATCCCTTTTACCTAATATTTTGTTTAGTTTCTCAGGTTTGATGAATGTTTTGATGTGTTTTATGTATTTGCAGATAAATAAAGTATTGGGATTTAATAAAATCAACGTGTGGCTAAAACGATGAAATTCGAAGCAAAAAATGGCGAAAACGGAAATTTACTATACATGTCACGAAATGTAGTCCTAAATTTCAACTTTGCCCAAGTTTCATATTTTGGCCATAACGTTTCCATATGATATCCGATTGAGCTGATTCATATTACAGATTAAAAAAGACACAAAGATCTACAACTTTGAAGATTTAAATATTTTAGAATTATGAAGTTTGGAAGGCCGAAATTAATGAACAATCCAGTATATTTTGTGTAATTACTATAGTCATTTTTAAAATATAAAATAAAGTAAATAAAATATAAAATAAAAATTATCAAACTTCTACAAAACATGCTTCCATCTTTGATGTCAGGTTTGGTGTCATGTTTGATGCGATGTTTGGTGCCATGTTTGGTGTCATGTTTGGTGGAGCGTTTGGTGGAGCAATTTGTGGAGAAATTGGTTGAAGCCTTTAGATTTTCCTATAAATAACAAGCTTAACTTTGTAAATTTTCCATGCTATCTTTAGAGAAATTTCTCCATGAAATCCTAAAGGAAAGTGTCTTGTATATTATTTAAGTTTTCTTGTATTTTCTTTTTTTTATTTAATAAAATTCGGTGTGTTTTCTTTTATAGCATGAGCAGGTAATCTCATTCTGCTGGGGTGAAAAGGTAAGACTTTTAAAATAATAAATTAGATTAATCTCCCTTATTTTAATTAAAATTTTGATTAATTAGTTACCGCCTATATGGCCGGTTTATGTGACAACCTTATTTACCGCCTATATGGTCGGTTTTTCATTTCAATACATAGTTTCCGCCTATATGGTCGGTTTAGGTAATAACCTTCTTACCGCCTATAAGATTGGTTGGATTTAATTGAGACAAATGAAATTACCGCCTTTATGGTCTGGTTAATTAATCGATAAATATTGAGAATAAGGGAGATTTCTATTTTTGAAATATTAAAAGTGGATCCTCTAACCCCCAGCATTTGATACAAGTAAAGGTATCTAACCTCAAAACTAATAGTAAAAGATAAATAAGTCCCCGACAACGGCGCAAAAAAAAACTTGACTAGTGCGTAATCACATGTGTATAATGTAAGCACACATATCGTTCAAGTAGTATAAAAAGTCTCGATCCCACGAGGACTTAATACCTAAGCTATTAGTTATGAAACCAGATTTTACAAGTATCTAATGGTTTGATTGTTTAATTGGATGGTGAATTTAAACTTAAAACAAGTAAATTAAATTACTTGGTAAATAGGTTAAGGAAAATTCAAATTTTAAAACTATCTAGGGTTGTGATTAGTTTAAATATCTTTTTAAAGATGAAGTGGTTATTTCACGTTTGTGCAATATATTGGTTTATTAAACTGGAACCTGTTTTCGTGATAGAATATCTTTCATGAATTTGACATAGCTGGGCATTTCTTCCAATACTTCTACAAATGGAATATTGATGTGCAACTTTTTGAACACCTCCAAGAATCGAGTAAACCGCTTGTCCAGTTTATTTTTCTGAAGTCGCTGTGGAAAAGGTGGAGGTGAAGTGATATGTTCTTTTTCCTTTGCTTCTTTATCCTTCATCTGTGGATCTGTCTCTTTTGAAACTTCCTCGATTGTTGCCTTGATTCCAACATCTTTGTTGATTTCAGTACCGTTTTTCAAAGTAATGGCTTGAAATTGCTCATTCTCTCAGTTCCTTGGATTTGGTTCTTTATTGCTAGGAAGTTTCTCTGGCGGTCTGTAACTCTTAGCATTAGCCAGTTGTCCAATTTGATTCTCCAGTGCTTTGATTGAAGCAGATTGGCTTTGAAAATAACATCATGTTCTTTTAACTGAGCCAGTATTTCTGCTATTCCTGGTTCATTTATCTGCTCATGGCCTTTGTTCGGTTGTTGGAATCCGGGTGATGGATAGTTCTTTTGCCCTAAATTGTTGCTCCATGAAAAATTGGGATGATTCCTCCACCCTGGGTTGTAAGTATTGGAATATGGATTGTTCCACTGTCTGTTGAAATTATTAACATAGTTTACCATCTCTTCAAGCTGAATTGGTTCTGGTGTTCCTATATATGGTGAATTTATGGATCCAATGTTACCTTGCATAGTGAGAGTCTCCATGAATTTGTATAGCTGATCTAGCTTGGCATTTACTGCCGTGATTGCTCCAACTTCATAAATTCCTGTAATTCTCTGGATCATGCTTCTTTTTGTTGGCCACAAAGAATTGTTATTAGCCATTTCTTCAATAAGGTCCTAAGTCTGATCTTCTCCTTTTACCATCAAGGCTCCTCTAGCAGCAGCATCAATTGAAGTTCTCATTAATCCAGAAATTCCATTATAGAAAGTTTGGACTTGAAGCCATTTTGGAATCTCATGGTGAGGATATTTCCGGAGAAAATCTTTGTACATTTTCCAAGCTTTGTAGAGAGTTTCCAAGTCATATTGTACAAAAGATGTGATGTCATTCCTCAACTTTGCTGTTCTGGCTGGTGGAAAATACTTTGCAAGGAATTTAGTGGCTAGAGTGTTCCAAGTTGTCATGGAACCTACTGGTAATGAATATAGCCAAGCTTTTGCTCTGTCTTTCAAAGAGTATGGAAAAACCTGCAATCTCATTGTGCTCTGTTGTAGTTAAAAGTGCCACAAACTTCCAAGAAGTTGCAGATGTGAGCATTAGGATCTTCAGTTGCATTCCTCCCAAACTGAACTGACTGTTGAATCATTTGAATGCTTGTTTTGATGTCACATGTATTTGTGGTAATGGAGGAAGTACAATACAGGAAATGAGGTCGTCAACCACCGGAATGGTTCTATCTCGAATGGGAATTGATGGTGCCACTTCTAAAGGTTCAAGTTCCATGTTAACAATTGCTTCTTGCCCTTCTCGCATTTCCCTTCTCAACTGTCTGATGGTTCTTTCAATCTCTGGGTCAAACGGTCAGAGTTCAAAGCTTCTGGTTCGTCTCATGTAGTGTTTGAGAACTTGAAACACAATAAAAAGAATAAGTAAAAGGAAATTAGATACAAGTAAAGGTATCTAACCCCAAAACTAATAGTAAAAGATAAATAAGTCACCGGCAACAGCGTCAAAAACTTGACCGGTGCGTAATCACATGTGTATAACGAAAGCGCACGTATCGTTCAAGTAGTATAAAAAGTATCGATCCCACGATGACTTAATACCTAAGCAATTAATTATGAAACCAGATTTTACAAGTATCTAATGGTTTTATTATTTAATTGGATAGTGAATTTAAACTTAAAACAAGTAAATTAAATTGCTTGGAAAATAGGTTAAGGAAAATTCAAAATTTAAAACTATCTAGGGATGTGATTCGTTCCAATATCTTTTTAAAGATGAAATGGTTATTTCACGTTGGTGCAATATATTGGTTTATTAACCGGGAATACGAAAATATGTAAAAGTCTATTCCGATGGTCAGATACAAATACCCAATGTAACCCAATTAAATATATTCCTAGGTCAACCAAGTTACCTGAATTTATAAAGATTAAGTTCCAATTATGGTTACCCCCGCCCGTCAGGTATATTCCTATCCTGTAAGGAAATATATTAAAGGGTTACTATCCTCAAGGAAGATCGTGGGTTATTAAGTCTAGGGTCTTAAACCTAAAATCCATTTTCCAAGTTCATTTTAAGTTTACCAGTTCAATCTTATTAATGTCCAGTTAACAAGAAGCATTAAGACTAAGGCTCAATAAATAAACCTTTATATTACCCAAACCGTAAAACAACCCATTATTAACCGGTGATATTGGAATTCATCACATCCCCAGATAATGGGCTTAGCTACGACACATATCTAAAGCTAATAAAAGCTTAAATAAATTAAAACACATAAAGTAAATGCTGGAGATTAAATAAAGTAAATGCTTAAATTAAAAATGTAAAAGTACAAAAAAAGAAAATGCTGGGGGTTAGAGGATCCACTTTTAATATTTCAAAATTTGAAATCTCTCTTATTCTCAATGTTTATTGATTAATTAACCAGACCATAAAGGCGGTAATTTCATTTGTCTCAATTAAATCCAACCGACCATATAGGCGGTAACAAGGTTGTTACCTAAACCGAACATATAGGCAGAAACTACGTCTTGAAATGAAAAACCGACCATATAGGTGGTAAATAAGGTTGTCACCTAAATCGGCCATATAGGCGGTAACTAATTAATCCAAATTTTAATTAAAATAAGAGAGATTAATCTAATTTATTATATTAAAAGTCTTACCTCTTCACCCCCGCAGAATGAGATTACATGCTCATGCTGTAAAAGAAAACACACGGAATTTTATTAAATAAATAAAAAAAAAAAATACAAGAAAACTTAAATAATATACAAGACACTTTCCTCTAGGTTTTCATGTCAAAAAGATATAATATTTACAAGAAAGTAACAACTTGATTAACTTCGTTGCGTTAGAGACAAGCTTCTCATCCAATTTTCTTATAAATTGGCAAACAGGGTCTTTTAGAGTTAAATTCCCAAGACTTAATTGTTGTCTTTCCTTACGAAATTGTGCATATAACAAACGAATTTCATGATACACACATCCACTGGGATGCATCTCAAGAGTTTTAGATATGTCATCCAAAGACTCCTTACTCAAGCCATCCCTAATGAAATTAATCTTATCTTCGCGGTTATCAGACACCATTCCTAAAGAACGACAACGAGTATTACAAAATATACGAGCACATTTGTAGCAAACACATATTCTTCTGGCTCGTCTCTTTTTAGCATATGTGCTCCTTCCTAAACCAGACAGATGTGAAATAAAAGAGTCAGAAGACTCATCTGCCAAATGGACTCGTGTTTCAATAATCCAACGAATGTCAGTAGGGATACCTTTGATCATCAGTAGCCTCATTCATTCTAAGCGAGCTTTGTAGACTTTCATCAGTGATTTTTGAGGGAGAGAAGGAAATTTCTTGTGAAGATTTGCGAGAGCATCTTCCATCTTGAAATGACTTAACCTCTAAACACTAAACACACCAAATTAAAACACACCAAATCATAATATATACACGAATTACATGAGTTGCCTCCCAGCTAGCGCTAAGTTTAATGTCATCACCTAGACATGATTTCCTGAACGTTAGGCTGGATCTGAAAGTGTAACACTTTCTTTTTGTCGCTTAATTTATTCTCCCCAATAGTGCTTGACACGCTGGCTGTTAACCTTGAATGTGTTGTTGGACTTGGGGTTGTACAATTCAACAGCTCCATATGGTAAAACCTGAGTAATCTCAAATGGGCTGGACCACCTTGATTTCAGCTTTCCAGGGAAAAGTTTCAAGCTTGAATCATATAACAACACCTGCTGTCCTGGTTCCAGTTGTCTGCACACTATTTTTCGGTCATGCCATCTTTTGGTCTTTTCTTTGTACAGCTTGGCATTCTCATAAGACTGTAGGCGAAATTCCTCCAATTCATTGAGTTGGTGAAGTCTTTTCTCTCCTACAGCTTGTGGATCAAGATTTAACTTCTTCAGTATCCAGTACGCCTTGTGTTCAAGCTCAACTGGCAGATGGCATGCTTTCCCAAACACCATTTGATATGGGGACATACCAATGGGTGTCTTGTAAGCTGTTCTGTAGGCCCATAATGCATCATCCAGTTTTGTAGACCAGTCATTTCTTATTGATCCAACGGTTCTCTCTAAGATTATTTTGATCTCCCTATTTGAAACTTCAACCTGCCCATTTGACTGTGGATGGTAAGCAATGACAACCTTCTGAGTAACTCCATATTTGGATAGGAGTGCATCGGAGCATCTGTTATAGAAATGTGAACCACCATCACTGATAATAGCTCGAGGTGTTCCGAAGTGAGTGAGAATATTCTTTTTAATGAAGTCGATCACCACTTTTAAATCATTGGATGGCAGTGCAATTGCTTCAACCCATTTGGAGACGTAGTCTACTGCAACCAGTATGTACAAGTTTCTGAATGATGGAACAAAGGGTATCATAAAATCAATCCCCCAAACATCAAATATCTCCACTTCTAGAATATTTTGCGGAGGTCCTTCATTTCTTTTCGAAATATTTCCCGTTCTCTTGCCTCTGTCACATTGAAGAGCAAATAAGTAAGCATCTTTAAAAAGAGTGGGCCAGAACAAACCTGATTGAAGAACTTTAGCTGCAGTTTTATTCCCACTGAAGTGTCTGCGGTAATGTGGAACACATCGTCTCAGTAATGATCAGCACATTGTTTGAATAGGTACGGTTCATCCAAGATAAATACTTGACTTCCTTGAAGAACTTCTTTCGTTGCTGAGTTGTCCATTCCAACGGCCATTTTCCTGACACGATGATAAAAAAATCCATCTGAGATCCGAGTTATTAAGTCTGTAAGGGTGTCTTAACACTTAGTGCCCTAAAGCCAACTGGTTTATGAGTCACTAGCCCAAAGCTCGCTACATGGATCGAAGATGTTGCAATATATATATATAATATATATATATATATATATATCTGAAGTCCGAGTAATTAAGTCCGTAGGGGTGTCTTAACACCTGGTGTCCTAAAGCCAACTGGTTAGGAGCCACCGACCTAAGGCTCCCTACATAGATGGAAGATATTGTATATAAATAAAAAAAAATTCAATCAAAATAAAAAAAATAGAAAAATCAGAAAAATTATTCCATTGCTTAAAAAAAAATGTGAATTGTGATATAACTTTAAGACAAAAATATTACTCTCTTTTCAACTACAATTGTGACTATTGTCGGTAAAATGAGTTGATTAATATTTGGTTGGCTTTGTATATGGAGAATGGTAAAAATAATCGGAGAATTTAATGATTTAGTAATTTAGAAATAATGAAAACAACTACTAACTTGGAGTAGAAGTTTCACCTGTTTAGTCACTAACTTCTTTATTCTCTTTTCTTTTGTCTTTTTACTTTTGTGTGTATTAGTTTTACTATATTTTTACTTTTATCAAACGTTTGGGGGTATCATTGTTGTAAACCCTCACGAGACTACAACTCGTCCACTAGGGACACCTAGAGGTTTAAAGGCTTGTTGCATACGCTAAATGCAATCGTGATCCCTATGAAAGTGGCTTAGTTTAATTTCAATTGTTTTTTGCATTGTATTTTTCTATTTTACTTGAGGACAAGCAAAATGTTAGGTTTGGGAGTGTGATGAGCGGAAAATATATCAATATTTACCGTCCCTTTTACCTAATATTTTGTTTAGTTTCTCAGATTTGATGAACGTTTTGATGTACTTAATGTGTTTTACAGATAAATAAAGTATTGGGATTTAATGGAATCAACTCGGGGCTAAAACGATGAAATTCGGAGCAAAAAATGACGAAAACGGAAATTTAATATACGCGTCACGAAGTGCAGTTCTAAATTCTAATTTTGCGCAAGTTTTTTATTTTGGCCATAACGTTTTCATTCGATATCCGATTGAGCTGATTCAAGTTGTAGATTAAAGAACACATAATGATCTACAACTTTAAAGATTTAAATATTTTCGAATTCTGAAGTTTGGAAGGGCGAAATTGATGAACAATCCAGTGTATTCTGTGTAATTACTATAGTCATTTTCAAAATATAAAATAAAATAAATAAAATATAAAATAAAATTGTCAAACTTCCAACAAACATGCTTTCATATTTGATGTCATGTTTGGTGTCATGTTTGGTGCCATGTTTGATGCCATATTTGGTGGAGAAATTGGTGGAAGCCTTTAGATTTTCCTATAAATACCAAGTTTAACTTTGTAAATTTTCCATGCTTTCTTTAGAGAAATTTCTCCATGAAAACCTAAAGGAAGGTGTCTTGTATATTATTCAAGTTTTCTTGTATTTTCTTTTTATTTATTTAATAAAATTTTGTGTGTTTTCTTTTATAGTATGGCAGGTAATCTCATTTTGCTGGGGTGAAGAGGTAAGACTTTTAATATGATAAATTAGATTAATCTCTCTTATTTTACATAAAATTTGGATTAATTAGTTATCGTCTATATGGCCGGTTGAGGTGACAACCTTATTTACCGCCTATATGGTCAGTTTTTCATTTCAAGACGTAGTTTCTGCTTATATGGTCGGTTTAGGTAATAACCTTGTTACCGCCTATATGGTCGGTTGGATTTAATTGAGACAAATGAAATTACCACCTTTATGGTCTGGTTAATTAATCGGTAAATATTGAGAATAAGGGAGATTTCTAATTTTGAAATATTAAAAGTGGATCCTCTAACCCCCAGCATTTTCTTTTATTGTACTTTTACATTTTTTATTTCAGCATTTACTTTATTTAATTTCCGGCATTTACTTTATGTCTTTTAATTTATTTAAGCTTTTATTAGCTTTAGATATGTGTCGTAGCTATGCCCATTATCTGGGGTTGTGATGAATTCCAATATCACCGGTTAATAAGGGGTTGTTTTACGGTTTGGGTAATATAAAGGTTTATTTATTGAGCCTTAGTCTTAATACTTCTTGTTAACTGGACATTAATAAGATTGAACTGGTAAACTTAAAATGAACTTGGAAAAGGGATTTTAGGTTTAAGGCCCTAGACTTAATAACCCACGATCTTCCTTGAGGATAGATAACCCTTTAATAGATTTCCTTACAGTATAGGAATATACCTGTCGGGTGGGGGTGACCGTAATTGGAACTTAATCTTAATAAATTCAGGTAACTTGGGACCTAGGAATATGTTCAATTGGGTTACATTGGGTATTTGTATCTGACCATCGGAATGGGCTTTTACATATTTTAGTGTTCCAGGTTAATAAACCAATATATTGCATAAACGTGAAATAACCACTTCATCTTTAAAAAGATATTGAAATGAATCACAACCCTGGATAGTTTTAAAATTTGAATTTTCCTTAACCTATTTTCCAAGCAATTTAATTTTCTTATTTTAAGATTAAATTCACCATCCAATTAAACAATCAAATCATTAGATACTTGTAAAATCTGGTTTCATAACTAATTGCTTCGGTATTAAGTCCTCGCGGGATCGATACTTTTCATACTACTTGAACGATACATGCTCTTGGGTAATATACGTGTGATTATGCACCGGTCACATTATTGGGATAATTTGGAGTCTGTATATGGCCTAGAAATCTCGGTAAGACCTCCCCGTAAAAATCCGTAAATTTTAAGTTTTCGTTAAATGTTTGAATGCATCCAGTAGTTTCGTAGAGTAACGTTATGATATAAAATAAATTATTTTAGTATATTAAATACGAGAATTCGGTAGAATCTGAGTGAAAACGGAATAAGTTTGATTGATCTGATAGAAATTGTAAGTTTTCGATAAAAGTGAGTTTTTACGTATAAAGATGTGTTTTGGTTTTAATGATAGTTATGAGTTATTTATGATATTACGAATATGTTTGGATAAATCCAGGAAGGTTCAGAGGGTTGAGACCCTCCTGTAGCCTTTACGAAATCTTTTTCGAAAGATTTTTCAAAAATACATAAATTGATAATTTAAGTTAACTGACACTAAAAGTATTGAAATCGGACTTGATTTGGTTATTCCGGAAAGATCTGAAATTCTATCGTAGTTTAGTCGAGAACTCCGTAAATCATATTTCTGATGACATTTTGTCATTTGTTTTGACATATGTGACTAGAACCTGGAGTGCTCGTTAAGCCAGGTAAGTAATCCATGCGATAGGTACTTGAATGATTGATATATGATAAATACGTATATATAGAAATGATTGAAGTGTTTAGGATAAGATGAAGATAGCTAAGAAATATTCTTGAGAAAAAAGTTCGAGATCATGTGTAGTTAAGTTTATTGATCGCTACAGGTATGGCTTTTTTATTAATGCTTTGATTTGAAGTAAAATATTTGATGAGCTTAATGTCTATGTGTATCATGAATGTTTGTGAATCTGTAACGATATGAAATTATATATGTGAATGATTATGAAAATTTATACGTGTACGAATATGTATTTATATATACATATGATGTTAAGATGTGTATTGGATAGATAAGTCCATATGGTAAAGACACTATGTCAAATATTCCTCGATAGAGATTCTTAAATGAATATGTTATATCGATAAAAGAAAAGCTATGAGGACTATTAAAGGCATGAGATTTGAATTTGTAACAAGATGAATATTCATAAGTTTGAAATATATACTTATATGTGAGTGTTTGAATCATATTTTGAAATGTTTGTTATAAATGTGCTTCTATATAAGAAGTTGTGTGATGAGTTTGGTGTATCGTGATATATATGCATGTTTGTAGGTTTAATTGGTTGATGTTCTCGTGGTATAATAGTCGAGCTGGTTAGGAATCTATTCGAATGGAATTCATTTCATAAATATTCAAAATTAGGTAATGAGACTCGTATGAGCATTGAGTGTGTAAGCCAGCCATATGTATGTATTGTTGGATAATGTGATCTTGGATATATCGATTGTTATTTGTGATTCGTGGTTGGTTGTATGACGTTTATAAATATGTTTGACTGTATGTATGTAAATGATAGAACTCATGATATGTATGGATTGTGAATGCTTATGTGAAACGAAGAGATGATTTGAAATCGATGCGAATATCAGAGGTTGTAAAACGTGTTTGCTAAATTATATTGATATGTACGTATATGTGTAAGGATTCAGAAATTGTATTTTCATGCATATAAAGAAATGTGATAATGGTATGAGTGAATGTAAGGTTAAATAAAGATAGTTTGATGATATTTGATATTGAATGAAGTTTGTTACATTTACCGATTTGATATTCCAAAGATATTTAATATGATAAGTATTAATAAATGACTTAAAGTTTCAACGTTGAAATGGTTTCGATGTTACGTGACATATTTTGTGATTTCGAATCCATGTTTCGTGACTTTGAATGTATAGCCATTATACTGACAATATTTAATTATGTAAATATGTAAATTTTATATGAGTAAAGTATAAAGGATAATAGAATGTTGATGATTCTAAGACCTAGTAATAACTTGAAAACTCAGAAAAATTTCTTGTGTGATTGATTTGTATGCTTTGCTTATAATACTTGCATGATTACTTACTGAGTTTTTTTTTTTAAAACACAAACCAAATCAGTTTGCTAGTGTTGCAGGTTGGCTTCCAGATGGGTCAACTACTTCAGTTCTAGAAGTCTTGCTCGAGACGCAGATCACCCAAGCGGCAGTCACCCTCGCAAGTGTCCTGGAAAGGGTTTAGAGGCCTAGGATTTTTGATCGATGCTCTGTTGTTTTCATGCTGAGAACGTGTGTCGTACTAATAAGTTAAAGTTTTGATTATTATGATGTTATGGACACATAAACCTTGAGTGTTGATAGATGATATGGGCACAGAGCTCTTAGGTGATGATTTTGATGAGATTTTTGTGGGCCTGAGGTCCTTTTATTTTTTTTTTTTTTATGTATTCATAGATTCCCTTTTATACTGGACTACAATCCAGGTTTTCCAGTTTTAGGATACATCTTATCGAATTTTCAGTAAATTCAGAGTCTTAAGGAGATGGGTCAATCTTGTCTCATGCGACACTGACCTTCCAGCGTCACGACACTGAGTATCAGACCTATGAGCATTTCGACTCTCACTCTTTCTCATCATGATGCTGATACGTCCAACTCTTGCAGTTACTCTCGTACTTTGGAGCGTCTTGCCTCCCAAGACTCTACGTCACGACTCCGAGAGATGATGAACACTAAAACTTCATTTTCTTTGTTTCGGAGTTTTTGGACTCCGATTTGGTCCCTATTTTTTCCTATGTACTCGTATCGGAATTTAGTTTTCATTAAATTATTTTAAAATACCTCTATCTCTGATATCCTTAGGTTAGACCCACTTCCGCTGCGCGACATACCGATCCAACCATAGGGATTCCACAACTGCCCTAACAAAATGGTATCAGTAGCAAGGCTTAACCATACAACACATGTTGCATGTTTGACATGTATTTGAATCTATACTTCTTTATTTTAATTTAATTATGCATAAGTTATATTGGATTTTTATTGCATGTTTTAAATTAAAATTATGACTTAATGACTTGATTGTCATAAATCTCTCATGATTAGGTGATTACTTTATTTTAAGTAATAGTATTAGTAATGTTGGAGTATTATTGGATGGTTTGTCTTGTCAATAAGGAGATGAATGAGTTCTTACTACATATATCCAAGATCATCATTAGTGTGAGGGTATAAATGCTCGGAACTTAAGTCGTTCCGGTAAAACATTAGATATAGCGTGATAAGTTAACGTAAACATCCAATATCGTCATTAGTGTGAGAGTGTACTTATGAAGTTCATTAGTGCACATTAATATGTATACACCTGGAAAATGTCTTAAATCCGAGATCATCATTAGTGTGATGATAAGAAATTATTCAGGACCAAACTAGGAGTCATATGAAGTGATTGACCTTGGAGGTCTACCTAATGAGTTTATAAAGGCCAAGATCGTTATTAGTGTGAGGTTGGAGTAAATTTCATTGGATCTACTTTCCGCTATGAAATTTTGATCTGGAATTATATAAAATAGTGGGAGGGCACAAATAGATTTAAAATTCCATAATCATTTAGTGTTATTATTTTGAAATGAAAAATATTCTGCTACTAATTAAAATATTATCTTGTAGATGGCTATCGCAAATCCTATGGTGAGACTTTTGGATTCTAATAAACTAAAATGAGCCGAGAACTATTTCGAATGAGAAATGAATACTCATCTTGTCATGGAGTTTGAATAGTTGACATATGTAACTATCAATCAATTGCCCGTTGAAATCGATCCTAGCCCCACTGTTGAAGAGCGAGAAACTTTTACAAAATGGAAGGATGATAACCTTAAGGTGAGATCCTACATTTTAGGATCGATGGTTCTATATTTGATGAGACAATACATAGAAGTATTGGATGCTTAGAGTATTATACGAACACTCAAGGAGTTGTTCGAGGAAAATCAAGAGATTGAAATATATCGGAGGTCTAAAGATTTGTTTCGTGCTGAACTCAATGATTGAGGAAATGTCAGCATTCATGTTTCGAACATGATCGATCAGATCGGATATCTAGAACCACATGGCATTATGATTGATGAACGACTAGGCTGTAATTTGATTCTATCTTCTTTGCTTGGAACTTATGCTGGCTTTGTATTAAACTTCCATATGAACTCAATGTAAGCCATCTATGAAGAACTTTATAACAATTTATGCACGGCGGAGCATGATTTGAGGAAAGGCAACCTCATTTTGTACCTCCATGGTGGAGCTGGCTCTTCAAAGACATCCGGGAAGTCCAAGAAAATCAAAATAGGGAAGAAGAATATATCAAATAAGAACTCTAAGAAGCATAAAACTACAAAATCGCAAGTAGCTCGTGATAAATGTCTACAATACAAGAAGTCTTGACACTGGAAGAATGACTGTCCAAATCTAAAAGGAAAAGCATGACCCTCATGTATGTTTTGTATATTTCCTATTATTGACATCTCATTAGCCTTAGATGTAAATAGTGGATGAATGTTAGACAATGGCAGTCCTACACATATTTGCAACTCTCTACAAGTCATGAGGGTTAAAAGAAGGCTGAATAAAAGGGAGATCTAGCTTAGAGTTGGCAATGGCGAGACATTGGGTGTCAATACCACAGGAACAATTGTCTAGATCTTCCTACATGATATAAATTAGATTTACATGACTATTATTATGTACCATCAATTATCAGACAAATAATATCATTGCCAATATTAGATAAAGATGGATATAAAATAAACATAAAAATGGAGTTTTATGTTTATATGATGAATGTTTTTATTTAATGGTCACTATGTTTTGGAAACATATAGAGACGTCTTTAATGTAGAGGAAAATATATGGATGCTGATTTTTGTCCGAGGTCCACAATTGAGAATTTATAGTAGGGGCAGTACTAGTTATCTTGCAAACAAAGGTAAAATAAGCGGGGAGGTTACTACCCACCTGTGTTGTGGGTGCCGTAGGCACTCCGACGTTCAAGTCAGTGATGAGAATGAGCAAAAAATAAGGAAAAACAAGGCTTGATGTTACCTTGATCTTTGTTTGATTACTGTGAGGGCAGTGGGTTGGTGTTTTGAGGGTGAAATATTTTGTAAGCTCAAATGTGATTGCTTAAGCTCCCGAAGTGAAAAATTTGCCCTTTTGTGTGGATTACTAGTTTCTTTTTATAAGCCTATAGAGAGGTGCATGCTCAATTAATATATTAATTGATTGTCTGTTTGGATGCTAAAAAAAGATAGTTAGTGAGCGGGGAGTTATAAGTTTAGGCGTTTTTTAGGATTAGTAACCAATAAGCTATGAGGCTATTTCGGTTATACATTTTCTTGGTTATGGGCTTGTGATTTAGTTCTCAAATGGGCCTCTTTTGAGGGCTTTGGGCTACTTGGACTGATGGGTAACCGATGTCAAGCCTTTGGGTTTTAAATGCTGTTAGAACAATCTCTATACTACTGGTCAAATGACCAGGGAAGTCTTCAATATCGTCTGGACCAGATGAATGTCAGGTCTTGAACTTAACTCTGCATGAGCCATATGGAATATTCCCAGTTGACTAAACCAGATGAAGGTTAGATAATCTCCATACTACTTGTCAAATGACCAGTGGAGTCTTCAATGTCATCTAGACTAGATGAAGACCATGTCTTGAACCTGACTCTACATGAGCCATGGGAAATGTTCCCAGTCAACTGAACCAGATGTAGGTCCAAGATAAACTCCATACGACTGGTCAGAGGACCATAGGAGCCTTCAGTATCATCTGGACCAGATGAATGATTGGACTTTAACTTGGCTTTACATCAACCATGGGAACGTTCCCAATCGACTGGACTAGATGAAGGTTAGACAATCTCCATACTACTGGTCAAAGAACTAGTGGAGTTGACCGGCGTAATCACACGGTATAACACAAACGCATGTATCGTTCAAATAGTATAAAAATATCGATCCCACGAGGACTTAATTCATACTATTTTTACTAATTATTGAATCTATTTATTTACAAGTATCTAATTAAGGAAAAAGAGAATGATTGCTTGATTGGTTGTTTGAATGTGGATTTGCTAAATAAATAAAATAAATAAATACACAAAAAAATAGTACGGAAAATAAACAAAATACACAATATCTAGGGTTGTGATTCCACCCAATATTATTCTAATGATGAATTGATTTTCTTATATATGTGTAATAAATCAGTTTGCTAACCTGAAACAAGAAAATATGCATAAACCTCTTCCGATAGTCAGATGCAAATACCCAAAATAACCCAATTAATCATATTCCTATGTTAATCAAGTTACCTGAATTTACTAAATTCAAGTTTCAATTATGGCTACGCACACCCGACAGGTATATTCCTATCCTATAAAGAAATCTATTAAAAAGTTATTTATTCTCAAGGAATATCGTGAGCTTTTGAATCTAAGGCTTAAACCTAAAATCTATTTTCCAAGTTCATTTTAAGTTTACCACATCAATCTTATTGGTGATTAGGCAACAAGAAGCATTAGGCTTAAGATTCAATAAACAAACTAAAGAATTACCTGTAATATAATTAAATCAATTATTAATCATGTTAATATTATGCTTCATCACTTCCCTAAAATAAAAAATAAAATACTAGGGGTTAGAGGATCCACCTTTACCAATTCTAATTTAGAAATCTCTCTTATTATAATATAGAAATTTTCAGTGATATTACCAACAGACTATATAGGCAGTATCCTGATTAAGTCAGATTTTCAATTAAGTCCAACCTACCATAAAGACGGTGTTATTATTTGTCCATAAACCAGCCATATAGACGGTAATCATCTGTCACATAAAGACCGCCATATAGGCGGTGTCACATTATGTCAAATAAATAAAACTAGCCATTAAGGCGGTATAATCTTTAGTCCATATTATTAAATTATAATTTCCATATTATAATTAAGGGAGATTAATCTAAACTAAAATAATAAAAGCTTCACCATTCCCCCATCGAAAATTTAACTACAAAATATAAAAGAAATGTAAAGAAAATAAACTACTATTATTACTGAAAATAAAAATACATAATTTAAATTACAAAAACTAAACACACAAGATACAATCTTTAGATCCTTATTAGAACCTCAAGGAAAGTATGAAATTTACAAATTAAATGGCTTGGTATTTATAAGCAAAGAAAAGGCTTCCACCAATTTCTCCACCAAACACTCCACCCAACACTCCACAAAACACTCCACCAAACATGGTACCAAACATGGCACAAAACACTCCATCAAACATGCTTGCATGTTCGGTGGAAGTTTGACAATTTTTAGTTTTTGATAATGACTTTAGTAATTAAACATAACATAATTTCGGATTGTTCATCAAGTTCAGTCATGAACAATTCAGAATTCGAAATTCCCACAAACTTCAAAGTTGTAGATCTTTGAAACTTCTTTAATCTGGAACTTGAATCACCCCAATCTGAAATTGGAATAAAAGGTTATGGCCAAAATACGAAAATTACGCAAAGTTGAAATTTCTGAAATTGTACTTAGAATGCCATTTCAAGTTTCCAACCTCCAAAATCCATATGTCAAGTCCAGTTTTTGCCATTCTCTGTTCCATATTTCATCCTACATGATTCCATTGAGTCCTGATTTTATTTAATCTGTAAAATAAACTAAAAACACATCAAAACGTTCACAGAACTTGAGAAACTATACAAATATTAAGTAAAAGGGGTAGTAAATAGTGATATATTTTCCGCTCATCACACCCATAAACCTAACATTTTGCTACTACTCGAGCAAAACAACAAAATAAATTAAATAAATAATTGAGACTAAATTAAACTAAGTCATTTTCATAGGGGTCACGGTTACATTTAGCTTATGCAACAAGCCTTTAAAGCCTTAGGTGTCCATAGTGGACGAGTTGTTGAGGGCTTAAAGTGAAGATACCCACAAACATCAAACTAATGCACAAAAAAAATAAAAAGAGAATAAAACTAATGCACACAAAAGCAAAAAGACAAGAGGAAAAAGAATAAACAAGTTAATGACTAAACAGATGAAACTGCTTATCCAAGTTAGTAGTTGTTTTCTTTCTTTCTAAATTACCAAATAAGTAAATTCTCCGATTATTTTTACTATTCTCCATACACACAACTAACAAGGTGTTAATCAGTCATTGTGCCCGCAATATTCATAAGTGTAGTTGAAAAGAGAGTAATATTTTTTTTCCTAAAGTTATATCAGAATTCACAATTTTTTTAACAATGGAATATTTTTTTGATTTTTTTTTTTATTTATATATAGTATCTTTCATCCATGTAGCGAGCTTTGGGTCAGTGACTCTCAAACTAGTTGACTTTAGGGCACTAGGTGTTAAGACACCCCTACGGACTTAATTAATCGGATTTCAGATATATATATTTTAAAAAATATCTTCAATCCATGTAGCGAGCTTTGGGCCAGTGACTCCCAAACCAGTTGGTTTTAGGGCACTAGGTGTTAAGACACCCCTTCAGACTTAATTACTCGGATCTCAGAATTTATTTTTAATTCCATTTCTTTTTAGATGCTTCATCCAATTAAACTAGAGCACTGAATATTACAAACCTTTCAAATACATCTCATGGTTGTATGTTACTATACATGTTAAAGATCCATTTTAGTCAATTTTATGGAGAATTCACAAATTAAATAATTCAAAAGGAAATAAAAAAAATTAACTTGTTACGAAATATGTTGAGATACGTCTCAGGAGTGGAAATTCCTGACACAATTATCTCACACCAATTTCACCTAATTAATCAAATTAGAAACACAAAAACAAAATATTTTTTTAATTTTATAAAAAAATTTAATTTTTTTGAATTTTTTGAAAATTTTAAAATAAAAATCAAATAAAAACAACACCAGTCAACTATTCTCCTCCCCCAAACATAAATGAGACATTGTTCCCAATGTCTTAAATTGTAGAAAATGAATTTAGAAGATAGTACCTGGTTAGCTGAAATTCTACATCTCAAAAGAAAATTAAAGGTTATGATCCAGATTTATCTTACACTTCTTACCACGATGATTATCAGACCAGTTTATCTTGGAAAAGATAGGGTCAATTTGTGGTTCAAAGGACAAAATTTGATCAATTAAATCATGGGGCAGTTCTGGCAGTGAAGAGGAGTTCTTTTACAGGTTTTAACACAAACCCATTTCTCCGGGCATCATCAAGAAACACACAAAGAAAGTAATAAAATCCATCAGCGTTAAACAGTCCAATCGATTTCTGGTGTATAACCTTGTAAATATTTCCCCTATTATGCCTAAGCCACATGGCAAAGCAATGAAAGCATCAGCATGGTTAATCATTTCAACCATTCATTCAGAAATACCTGGTATGTTAAGTTCCTCTCCGTTTGATGGTCCTATAAGATTCGTCTATGCCAAAGGTTTTGGGATGATTCTCAAGACTTGACTGCCTCCTTCTTGTAAAGCCCTTGAAACGATACCTATTAGTCCAAGATTGCCACCGCCATATACTAGGTGTATATTCCTTTCAGCTATGACTCAACCCAATTCTTGTGTTGTCGGTACGAATTATGGCTTAGAACTATGTATTTCTTTCTCAAATCTGGATGTCTTCAAAAGTGCAATGATGAGTTGAATTTATAGCATTTGAAAAGGGTGAGTAATAATAGCACTAGTATCTTCCAAAGGAAAATTATTAGCTTAAATAATAAAATAAATCGTGAAAGGTCTAAAATTCTGGATCCTGTCGGTGAAAATAAAGATAATTATGACAAAAAAGAAAATCAAAATAATTATTAAGGCAACAGAATTGTGTACGCAATACGCCACTCGTTTGGTATATAAATTCGTTAAGATGCGTCTCAAGAATTCATTCCTTACTCAGCCATCACTAATGACTTAAATCGCATCTTTGTGATTGTCAAACACCATTCCACTTATCTTGTTTTGCCTTAAATGCTCAGTTTGTGCTTTTTCCTAAAAATATCACACAAAATTAAAAATTCTACAACACGTATTCACAAAATATAAAAAAAGAAATTACAATAAGTTGCATGGGTTGCCTCCCTGCTAGAGCTAAATTTTTCGTCTTCAGCCAGACGTGACTGAAATTCATCTGTCAATGAGGTTTCAGTGTGGTTTTGGATGTCCGATTAAAGACAATCCCATGTGCATTACTTTTGAATGGTCTCTTCCATCGGTAAAGTGGCAAAAAGAATTTTATCTCATTCAGTGCTTGTGCCACCTTTTTTAAGTTTGTCGCCCTAGTGGTTCCTGAAAAGAAAGAAAGAAAATCAGGAGGTCTCGTATGGTGCTTGACTTTGAATGGAAGTTTCATTATGTCAAGCTTCTAGGCGGTGTCCTTGATTTGTACTCCCCAAAACAGTGACATTTCTCCTAAATGCATGAGATCTTCAATATGGTCAGACATTTGCTCCTTTATTTATGCACCTTCCTCCACATTTTCTTCACAGATGTATTTCATAATTTCCTCGTTCAGATCTTCATCTGTCATCTGTGAAATAGATACTCCATAAGTGTCAACCTGAGGATGTAAAGATGTGTCTGATTTTAGGTCTTCATACTCTATGGTTGATATAACTGGCTCAGGTAGATCTTCTTTAAACATTTATGCAATGCAAGCTCCAAGGTATTAATTTTTAGGATGTAGAGTTTCATCCTCATTTGTAATTGCAGATGGTGCAAACAGCTCTTCTTCTTGATCCTCGTCAAAGTCTGAATAATAAAAATCAAATTGAGACTTTGCTGGTTCGAGCTCCTGGACTTACACCTCAGGTTCTTGATACTGCTCAGCCTCTTCCTATGATAAAATATCATCTTAAAATATTTGGCACTCGAAGGCTTTGTCAGTTTCATCTGAAAATAATTCATGAGGTATGTATCTATGGTTTTCTGTTAATTGTCTCGTTTGATCAGTCAGTCTCTGAATGGATGTTGTTTGACTCTGAAGACTTTTGAATTGATTCTGGATTATTTCAAGCATTGTATCCATCCTTTCGTCTTATTTCGTGTACCAATCTTTGATCATGTCAATCAATTGATCTTCCTCTGATGGTTCTGGTTCTTGATGAAGATCGTAGGTGGATGGTGATAAGATGGAAAATATGGTTTTGTGAAATATGCTGATTCTTCGTACCTTGAATGCTTCTGATAATTCTATCATCCTGAAAGGTATATGCATTGATTTCTTGGGTGGTTACCATCGCATATTTCACATCTCCCCATTACGTTCTGTTGAGCAAATGTAGTATTGCTTGGTTCTGCATCCAGTGAGAGTTGTTGGGCTGGACAATAGACCTCAGAAAACAGGACTATTGCTTCCTGATTTGGGGAGTATCTTTCTAGTAAAGCTTGTAATCTCTCAATCGCCCAATAATGTTCCATTGTTCAACCACCTGAAAAATAAAAGAAAGCAATAAAAATTACAAATAAAAATAAAGAAAATTAGATATAAGTAAATTAGATAGCTTCAAAATTAATAACTCAAGAAAAATAAGTCCCCGGCAATGGCGCCAAAAACTTGACCGGCGTAATCATACACGTATAACGCAAGCACACGTATCATTCAAGTAATATAAAAATATCGATCCCACGAGGACTTGATTCCTACTATTGTTACTAATTATTGAATCTATTTATTTACAAGTATTTAATTAAGGGAAAAGAGAACGATTACTTGATTGTTTGTTTGAATTTGGATTTGCTAAATAAATAAAATAATAAATACATTAAAAAAATATTAAGGAAAATAAACAAAATACACAAATATCTAGGGTTTTGATTCTACACAATATTATTCTAATGATGAATTGATTGTCTTATATATGTATAATAAATCAATTTTCTAACCTGTAACGCGAAAATATGCATAAGCCTCTTCCGATGGTCAGATGCAAATACCCAAAATAACCCAATTAATCATAGTTATCAGGAATCTCAGACTTGTGTACCAAGAATCGATACGCACTACTGTTGCAAGCATATCCAATTAATATACAATCAACAGTTTTAGGTCCTATTCTAACCTTCTTAGGTTTAGGAACCATTACTTTGGCAAGACACCCCCATATTTTTAGGTATTTGTAGGAAGGTACGTGGCCTTTCCACAACTCATATGGTGTCTTGTCCAATCTTCTGTGAGGAAGCTTATTTAGAACGTAGTTCACGGAAAGCAAGGCTTCCCCCCACAAGTTCTGAGGTAAACCAGAACTTGTCAACATGACGTTCATCATTTCCTTCAACATTCGATTTGTGCGCTCAGCAATCCCGTTTTGTTGAGGAGAATAAGGAGCAGTGGTTTCGTGAATAATTCCTTGCACAGATAATATTCACCGAATGGTGAAACATATTCACCACCTTTATCACTCCTGATTTTTTGATTTTCTTGCCAAGTTGATTTTCAACTTCATTCTTGTAGTGTACAAATTTCTCAATAGCTTCATCTTTACCCCACAACAGATACACATAACTGAATCTTGTGCTATCATCGATAAAAATGACAAAATACTTTTTACCGCCTCTAATTTACACAATATTCATATCCACATGTCAGTGTATAAGTTCTAAGGGTTCAGAACTGCGTTCTATAGAATGAAATGATGTTCTATGCATTTTTGCTTTAACACATGCCTCACACTTATATTGGCTATCAATTATAAATTTAAGTATAAGGTTCATGTTAATTAACTTACGCATGGTATCATAATTAACAAGTCCTAACCTCTCATGCCATACATTTTGTGACTCAATAATATAAGAAGAAGTATTAGCTTTATTAATAGCACGATTGACAGTCATTATATTTACCTTGAAAAGGCCCTCAGTTAGGTATCCTTTTCCTACATACATATCATTCTTAGTCATTATAAATTTATCAGAAATAAATAAAAGCTTAAAACTAGCCTTACTAAGGAAAGAGCCCGAGACCAAATTCTTCCGAATATCTGGAACATACAGTACATTCTTTAATATAAGCTCCTTCCGGATGTCATCTTCAGAACCACTGTGCCTTATCCAACCACCTGAGAGGTAGACGAGTTTCCCATTGTCAGATGATCGCCGCCATGGACCTTCTGATACATGGAAAATATCTTGTTATCTGCACAGATATGACGAGTAGCCTCGGTGTCAACCCATCATTCTCTCAGATTCCCAACCAAGTTTGCTTCAATTATCACTACTGATAGGTTCATCTCTGAGATCTCATCAGTCAGCTACTCATCTTCAGTGACATGGGCCTCATTTTTTTTTCTTGCCCTTGTCATGAGACTTCTTGTTTCTGCAATCCGCTGACATATGACCGCTCTTTCCACAGTTGTAGCATTTCCCCTTGAACTTCTTATTCGCTTAGGAAGAATCAGCTCCACTGTTCTTTCTCTTCTTGCTACCCTTTACACCCTCAATGATGTTGGCCTTAGACTCCACATTCTTGTAGCTGGCCTTCTCAGACATCCTGTTGTCCTCTTCGATTCTTAATCGAACTCCAAGGTCTTCAAGCCTCATCTGCTTCTTTTTATGTTTCAGATAGCTCCTGAAGTCCTTCCACGATGGAGGCAACTTTTCAATTATGGTGGCAACTTGAAACATCTCATAGAGATTCATACCTTCATCCAGTATTTCATGAATAATCAACTATAGTTCTCCCAACTAAGACATCACTGTCCTTGAATCTACCATCTTGTAGTCCAGGAACCTACCCACGATAAATTTCTTTTATCCGGCATCCTCGGTTTTTCATTTCTTCTCGAGAGATTCCCAGAGAATCTTCGCAGAAGCCATGCCTTGGTACACATTGTACAGGGTATAATCAAGATGACCCAAAAGGTAGTTCTTGCACAGAAAGTCTCCAGACGACCATGTCTATTCTCGTAGTTTGAAGTTAGTTCCATCAAAATTCTCCGGTTTTCTCCATGAGAGACCGGTACTGTGATGTTTCTGCTAGCCATATGTAACTGGAAAATAAACGGGGGTTAATAAGTCTACAAAAGACAGATTGCACAACGATCAACAAATGATCTTATTCCAAGTGATTTACCAAGTATCCACTTGTTGTTCTATTTGACAGTAGTACCAATAAACACAAGTACTTGAATTTACAACAAAGATTTATTATGAAAAGTAGATATAGGAATATTCCCAAAGGACGAGGGGGGTCCGCAGTAACCACTTAAGTCCCTAACCACTTAGGCTCTTATCATTCTTTTGACAGAATATCTTTAACCACTTTCTCAATAGAACCTCTTAGCAATTCAAACTCAGTATTTCACTTTTAAATGTCACAATACAGTATACGATATGTGTAGATATATGTGTATGTATCAAACAAGATTGGATGGAATTACTTGTGTAAAATTACACTTTGAATTCTCAACCAAGTATGCAACATATAATAAAATTTTCAACTTTATCACTAAGTGTATGCTTGTGAAAATTGAACAACCTAATAATAACTTAAATCTATAGTACCAAGATTATAGTGATTCAGTATATGATTAACTAAGTTAATATTGTTAATACTTGAATTAATCTAAGTCTTTGCAGTTTAAAACAATTCCATGACCAATTCGTTAGTGTCGCATTCGTATCTACGTTCGAACGAGACTGTCCAGTGTGTGTATGTTCGTGTTGCATTTGATAATGCGTTCGAACGAAGTGTTCCAGAGAGTTCACGTTCGTTTAGCGTTTGATAATACGTTCGAACGAAATATTTCCAGAGAGTTCACGTTCGTATAGCATTCGAGAATACGTTCGAACGAAATTATTCCAGAGAGTTTGCGTTCGATTTATGTTTAGGTCGCGTTTGAACGAACTAAGTCAGAAGGTCTGCGTTCGATTTACGTTTGAAGACGCGTTCTAACGTTCTTAGGTAGAAGGCTTGCATTCGAGTTGTATTTGAAGACGCGTTCGAATGTTCTTACGAATTCCGATTTTTGCCTTCGCATTTGTCGGGCGTTCGAACGCCATACATATGTTCCATGCACAGACAATATTTTTCCAGAAATTTTCTTACCTACGCTTGCGATTTACTATCTAACAACACTAGTTGATAAGTTCTTAAGATTGTTGTCTATATAGTGTTATTAAACATCAATACAACATGCTTTTAATAATCAAACCATAAAATTCTAAAGTAGATCTAACATACAAACCCAAGAATATCAAGAACTCGAAACTGTTAAAATAAAGGAAAACCTGGAAAATGACAAATTTAATGGTCCGGATCGAGAAGATACTATGTCCTTAAGAACTTATTAGCCCCGTCTCGGTGCTCTACAGATTTGTGGTTAATGTTCTCCAAGATAACCCAGATTCCTCTTGTTCAAGGGGTATACCTTAACAAGATCTCGAAATAGGAATATGGTGGCATTTTCTCAGATTCAGGAAACAAATATGTGACTCTATGCTCTTGTTTTAATTCAGATTTATTTTCAATGTGTAAAAAGGAACATGAAGCTTCCTTTTTATAAGCATGGAAGGGTGCCTCAAATGCACTCTTAGGGTTGAGGTGCAACCCTCTAAAGGGTTATACCCCTCCTATGCACCCCTTGGAGAATATCATTTTAGACACAATTGGAGGACATGTCCCCACGGGTACCATCCAAGGGACATGTCCATCCTCCATCCAAACAAGTATATTTGAAGATTTGAAGAATTCCAACACAAAACACTCCACCAAACATTCCACAAAACACTCCACCAAACATGGCACCAAACATGACACCAAACATGACAAAAAATACTCCACCAAATATGCTTCCATGTTTGGTGGAAGTTTAACTATTTTTAGTTTTTGATAATAACTTTAGTAATTAAACATAACACAATTTTAGATTGTTCATCAATTTCTGTCATGAAAATTTAGAATTTGAAATTCCTACGAACGTCAAAATTGTAGGTCTTTGAATATTCTTTAATCTAGAACTTGAATCACCTCAATCTGATATTAGAGTAAAAAGTTATGGCCAAAATACGAAAATTACGCAAAACTGATTTTTCCGAAATTGTACTTCGTTAGAACGCCATTTCAAGTTTTCAACCTCCAAAATCCATATGTGAAGTCCAGTTTTTGCCATTCTCTGTTCCATTTTTCATCCTGAATGATTCCATTGAGTCCCAATTTTATTTTATCTGCAAAATAAACCAAAACACATCCAAACATTCATAAAACTGAGAAAACTATACAAAATATTGAGTAAAAGAGGCATTAAATAGTAATATACTTTCCGCTCATCAGGAGTATTCAGTGTCTTCTGGACCAGATGAAGGCCAGGTCTTGAACTTGACTCTATATGAGCCATGGGGAGTGTTCCAAGTCAACTGAACTAGATGAAGGTCCAGGATAGACTCCATGCAAAAAATAAGAGCACCGTAGGAGCCTTCATTATCGTCTAGACCAGATGAAGGCTTGGACTTCAACTTGGCTTTACATCAACCATAGGGAATGTTCCTAGTTGACTAGAATAGATGAAGGTCTAAGATGAACTCCATACGACTAGTCAATAGACCGTAGGAGCCTTCAGTGTCGTTTGGACCATATGAAGGCTTGGTCTTTAATCTTGGCTTTACATCAGCCATGGGGAATGTTTCCAGTCAACTGGACTAGATGAAGGTCCAAGATGAACTCCATATGACTGGTCAGAGGACCGTATGAGCCTTCAGTGTCATCTGGACCAGATGAATGCCAGGTCTTGAGCTTGTCTTCAACATGTACTATGCTTCAGGCATAAAATATCGATTGGGATCCTTCAGAGATCTCAAACTACACATATTGAGATTTCGGTTAGGGCTTTTGATAAAATACGCAAGCCACATTTTGAGATGTCGAATGGGAAAACCTCATACCCAGTCTCTATACATGTAGTGTCGAGTGGGATGTTCCTGTCAAATTTTTATTTTGTTCGTGTTCAAGCGACGCTAGCTTACTCACCTTGTCTTCATACGGTGTCATTCCGTGTGGAACCTGCTCATGTGCTAAGTTTTCATATGGTCATTAGCTTATCCCGACTTTCATCAGTCGATAAAAATGAACCTACTACTTATTCGATTGGATATGTAATAGGCTATGAAAGTTTCTTGGCCCTTCCTCAAATATCTATGCAACCATAATGGAAATTAGGAGGCATTTTAGGTGGGATTTCGAGGTGCCAAAATGGATGGTATGAAATGGAGTGTTGATTGCTCTTTCACTTTATTCACAAAAAACTTCCTTTTTTTCAACAAGTTGGGAGAAGTCTCGAGCCTCCAAGGTACTCTTCAAACTCTTCTCATGATCTTTATAATCTCTAAATATTCGTAGCTTAGATTCAAGTTGTTATTAGTCAAAAAAAGCTGTTTGATCTTGAAAGTTATAGTGAAACTCTTGAGATTTTATTTCAAGATTTGGATAGTTTTGATCTTCTAGAGAGTAGTGAATTTAGGATATTGGTATTTGTAGTTTTATCATTTGGGAGAATGTCGAGTGAAGAATCTTTGGGTTGGGTGGTACTGAAATTTATGGGGATTGGTCGAATGAAGATCTTATTGAGGTTGGACTCGTAACAATAGCTGAACCCCCATCAAGAATACCTACTGACGCGATTTCACTGAGGCCACTACCTATCATCGGAGAGTCGAGTGGGGTTCCAAGTACAAGTGAACCAACGAACATTTTAACCCGGAACCCTACTAGTCGAGTGACTGAAAAATCAATGAGAGATATGAGGTTAAAGTACAGGTTTCCTCAGTCAATAGAAGTTAGGCTAACCACATCGACTAAAAGGATTGATTACAAAATTCCTGGGTGGATTGGGTTTTATGAGCGGCCATTTATTGATGGTTTTAGGTTCCCAATCCCTATGTTAGTTTGGGAAGTGTTTAACAACTACCAATTAGCTTCTTCTTAGTTGATGCTAAACACTTGGAGGATCTTGCTGTCGATTGAATGCATGGCTTTTGAGTTGGGGATTGAGTTTGGGCTGAACGACCTACTGTATACTTATTATATGAATGAGCATTTGAGAGAGAAAAAGAGATATCATATGTACCTTCGTCAGAAAAAAGAATCTTTGGTGCTGGGGTTTACAACAAATGATAGGGGAGAGTGACATAAATATTTTTTCCTTATTAGAGCCTAAAGTACTTTTCGGTCGATTGGGGCTGGCAACATTCTAGAGTATTAGAATTTTTCGACTGAGTGTTTGAAACTACCATTACCTATTATATTTTTTTAACTAGTAGGGCTGAGATTCTTCCTTTTCTTTTCTCAAGCCTCCAGTGGAACATGAGTTTTAATACCACCAGTAGAGTCGTGTCGAATACGAAGTACATTCTCATTTTGTCTGCCCCTGAAAAAATTGGAGATTGGTTTTGGAAGAAAGGAGATTGAGACTGACCCCTCTGTGGAATGAAGTTTTTGAACCTGAAGGTACCCTTTTGGCTTTATATAAACATATTTTGGCCGTGATATTGTGCACTATGGATGAAACGAGAAGCAAATGATGACTAAGAAAGAGAAAGGGAAGTGTGGTGACACACAGAAACTGGACGACGCATGCTGTTCTAGGCTCGGGGGCCTAGTTGGGAGTACGGAGTAGCCAACGGAGGACTAAACCGGAGAGTGATGGAGTCGCCACCCGGTGTGAACCGGGACAAAGATTTAAGGCCGCACTCACCCCTCGCAAGGGAAGACCTCAAACCATTGGGTTCGGAATGGTCCCTTACTTATGCCACTTGTAATGTAAAGATTTATGCAATAATCTAACCAAGCCTATGACATATATTTCCAAGTGCACCACAATCCTAAATTAGCATGCTTAAAAGTAAAGTTCACAACTAACATACATGAAGTCAAATCTTATTGCCAAATTCACATGCTTAAAAGTATTTCTAACAACACATAACATCACAAGAATTTAATCATTCATGTAAACATAAACGCAAGCATGCATGTGAATACTTTTCCAAGCGGTACGTGGAATTGTATCCCAAGTACAAACCGCACTACCGTCCATTCGGAATCGGCTACGGAATTTACGTCTGGGTTTCCATCCGATATACCACATGAAATAATGTTCACATGCTTTCACAACATAGACGCATAAATCATAATACTTTAAGCCAAGACTAAGGTAGATAATGCAATTATAGGGAATAAACATGCTCTTCATTATTATGTGCACAAAGATAAGAACAACTATGTGTGGTTTCATCAAGAAAATCACTTAAGCAACAATTATACATGGCATGTGATGAATATGTTTCAGTTCAGTGTGTTCGCGTTCGTGTAGCGTTCGTAAACGCGTTCGAACGGAAATGAAACAGAATGCTCACGTTCGCATGGCGTTCGTGAACGCGTTCGAACGGAATGAGACCTGATGCATGATAAGGCAGAATGTATGCGCGTTCGAGTTGCGTTCGTAAACGCGTTCGAACGGGGACAGACCTGATGCATGAAATGCTCACGTTCGTAGAGCGTTCGTGAACGCGTTCGAACGGAAATGAAACAGAATGCTCACGTTCGTATGGCGTTTGCTAACGCGTTCGAACGGAAATGAGACCTGATGCATGATAAGGCAGAATGTATGCGCGTTCGAGTTGCGTTCGTGAACGCGTTCGAACGGGGACAGACCTGATGCATGGAAGTTGACGCGATACATGAAAGCTAAAGGGGCGCGGCGAAGCATCGTGGTAAGGATCTTATCCCCGTGACACGGAGTGCCTTTAATCCGACTTACTAAGCCCATGCGCAATGAACATACAATAAAAGTAAAGGCATAATAACAAAGACGAGTTATCGGACTTTGTATATCCGATTGAACACATCTCACGTCCAATCGAATATACGTCATCCAGCGCGGCGAAGCATCGTGATAAGGATCTTATCCCCGTGAAGCGGAGTGCCTTTAATCCGACTTACTAAGCCCATGCGCAATGAACATACAATATGCATAAAATAAAGACAGAAGTAAACACAAAGATACTTGGCGCGGCGAAGCATCGTGGTAAAGGATTTTAACCTCTTCAATTAGAGGACCTTTTATCGCACTTACTAAGCCCATGCGCTTTTCTCATTATTACATAAGTAAATATCATGCAGCAAATTAAACGGCGGAATAATTAAACAACTCAAAATTAAACAAATGAACATGCCGTTTACTCAAGTGATACGTGGAGTTGTGGCCCGAGTACAGATCATACTACCGTCCATTCGGAATCGGCTATGAAATTTACGTCCGGGTTTCCATCCTATATACCACAAGAGGCGGCATGCCTTTCATCCAAAATTCACAACAAACATCGTATATACAACAAATGCCACAAATACATAAAATATAATCAAAGTAAATGACCAGAAATTAAATAGAAATAAGTGTGAAAAATACCCTCAGGTCTAACCTTTTTAATCGTCCTCGGACTTGCGTTTCGCGGAGATCGGAAGGGATGAAAACTCCTTACTTTTCCGGTTCACTAGCTTCGCGTTTTGGCTCGCTGTTCCACTATTTTTCCCACTGTTTTGGCGTCGTTTTGCTGCTGTTTTGGATGCGTTTTTTGGTGCAGTTTAGGGGGGTGTTCTGGACAGTTTTCGGTGATTATTGAGGCAGTTTTCTGGACAGATTTTGATGTGGTTTTAGGACTGTTTCTGGGCAGTTTTTTTTATGGTAATTAGCTGGCAGGTTTATGGGGATTTTTCACAGCAGTTTGAAGGGAATTGTGAGGGGCTTGTGCGTGTGAACTGGTCAGTTTATGAGGAAGAGTTATGCGCAGATTTGGGGGCTGTTGTAGAAGAGGCTCATTTGCGTGAAGCAAAGGGGTGTGTTGTCTAGTGACGTGAGTGAAGGGCAGGTGGCGTCTGTTGGCTATTGGCGTGAGGCAGGCTTCTTGTTGCGTGGGGCTGTTTATTTGTTTGTTGCTTATTGCGAGAAGAGGCAAGGTATGTGTAGGTCGGTGTGGTTGTGGTTTTAAAGAGGGAGCTGTTTGTTTGTTTGTGCGTTAGGGAGGCTACGTGTGAGTGGAGTTGGCTACTGTATGGTGCGCCGAGAGTCTAAAGGGCAGGTGGCTTACGGTGCTTGTGGTCAAAGAGGCTATGAGTGATGAAGGGCAGATTGAGGGTTGGTGAGAGTGCTTTATGCGTGGCTATTGAAATGTTTTTGTCACTGCCGAGAGAGGTCTAGGAGAGAGCTGCATGATTAGGGCTTATTTGTTTTACTATTTTTGTGTTTTTGTCACTGCCGAGAGAGGTCTAGGAGAGAGCCTAGGGTTAGTTTGTGTTGTTGTTTATATAGTTTTCAAATTAGGGTTTGTGCATGGATTTTATTTAGGAAAGAAATCAATTATATTAGGTGTATTATTTTAATTAAATGATGGATTTAATTGGTTTATTAAGGGAAAGAATTATATATTTTAGGAGGTGATTTCTTAAATTGGTTTGTGATTTATTTATTTTTGGAATTAGAATATTTTAATTTGTGTTAATTAGGCATGTAATTTCTTTAATTTGTGTAAGTATTTTTTATTATTTTGGTAGGTTATTATTTAATTATTTAATTTGTTTTATTTTAAATTGGTATATGATTTTATTTAATGTTTTAGTTTAAATGATTTATTTAATATTTTATTTAGTTGGTATATCATTTAATTAATTTAATTAGGTTATTTAATTTAATTTCAATTTAGTTATTTTAATTCCACTTTAATTCGTTTTAATTAAATTTGGTTTAATTTAATTTAATTTGTGTTTAATTGGTTTTAATTCAATTTAATTTGTGTTATATATTTTAAATGTTTTAATTATCTTTGGATGTGATTTAATGGGCTTGGGCTAAGGTTAAGTTTTAAAACGGAGATCCAACAGCGAACTCGAAGCTAAACACGTGAACTAAATCCAACAAAACCGTCAATTCTTGACCCTTCCCTTCCGACGTCCGTTTTCCGCGATTTCCGCGACTTAAAAGATAGTGCCTCCAAATGAGGC
Source organism: Zanthoxylum bungeanum (assembly GCA_019454045.1). Classification (NCBI taxonomy): domain Eukaryota; kingdom Viridiplantae; phylum Streptophyta; class Magnoliopsida; order Sapindales; family Rutaceae; genus Zanthoxylum; species Zanthoxylum bungeanum. Next base: position 44,405 of record SKCR01028693.1, on the reverse strand, counting down.
TCATCATCGGGTTTCACATGCAGAAATGCAATGCCTACAGGAAGTAACTTGAGGTAATAGAGGTTGAAAACCCTAGGCCCATAGAGGTCGCTTCGGCTGATGTTCAGGCCGTAACAAAACATCCAACAGAGAAGGCTTCGGCTTCCAAAAAGAAAAAGGCTATGATTGAAGTAGATGAGGATCTAGAAAATGTTATAATGAGGATTCCTCATGGGACGACTACAATCTCGGATCCGTCTAGCCTTTCTAAATTCATAAAATAGCTCTTCCTTGAAGACGATGAGCAATGGCTAACCAAGTTAGGTCTGTCAGAAATGAGCAAAAATATTACAGCCGTGAGTTATCAGGTAAGTTTTTGAGTTCCCGTATATATTTTAATAAATCTTTCTATCAAATGGGAAATCTTATAATTTATTTTAAGGTTATGGAGTGTGGTCTCTTTATGTAAGAGTATGCTGAGTCAAGCCAAAGGCGAATAAGGGAGTTGGAGGAATCCCTTACTGCAATGAGGAAGGAAGTAGCTGAGTTAAATTCTGGACTTAATGGTTCCGAGAAGAAAGGAAAGGGAATGGAGAAAAAGCTGAAAGAGACCAAAGCGTTACTTGAAAAGGAAAGAGAGCTATCTGAATCCACAGTTGAAGCTTACAGACAAGGCTTTTATAATGTGAAGAATGAGAATGAGTAGTTGCTTGAACAACTGGAGATGATCGCCTTTGAATCCATGATGAAAGGTAGAAGTAATCTGATGAAAGAGTATCCCACTAGGAAGAACGTCGACTGGAATCCAAAAAAATGGATTTGAGAGTATGATAGGCTGGTAACTGGGCTTTCCCTTTCTAGCGAAAGTGAGGAATGAGAGAAATGAGATGAGGCACAATCGAAGGAGGTTGGGGATAAGGAAGCTGCAATAGCTGAAGTTGAGATGATGATAGATGAAGGTCAAGGAAAGGAAAGAGAAGATGTTGATCTATTGGGGGTCGACTCATCTACTAAAGTTCAAGATGTTCCCACCGGTGTGAATGTCACCGCTGAAGACCAACCTTCTGATCTCCGGAAGCTTTAGACTTGTAACTTATTTTTGGTTTCACCTTATCGCTCCATTTTTTATAGAACTAAGATTGTCGAATGGGAAAATAAAAATTAGGTAATTTTGAATGCATTTCGTTTAATTGTTGAACCGTTTTACAAGTTCCAAAATAAAAAATCTTTATTTCTTGATCAAAAACATAAGTAAGTATGCACATATTATCGGTGGAATCGCTTAAGATGAATTATATTTCGGCTATTATGGATGGGGGTTCCCTCAGTCGTTTTTAATTTGTAAGCTCCTTGCCCAACTACTTTTGTAATGACGTACGGGCCTTCCCGGTTCGGTCCAAGTTTACCATTTTCAATCTCCTTGATGTTTTGGAAGACTTTTCGCAAGACCCAATCTCATTCTCTAAAGGTTCTGCTTCTAATATTTTTGTTGAAGTACTTGGCCATTCTCTGTTGATGGGCTGTGAGTCGATTGGAAGCCTTTTCTCTTAATTCATCAATAGTATCAAGGCTATGATTCATAAGTTATCGATTCGAATGTTCCTCTAGCCATTGGTAGAGTGGGGAAAGGATGCTTTCCTCTGTTCGGAGTACTGCTTCTGTTCCAAATGTAAGGGAGAATGGGGTTTCTCTAGTTGATGATCGGATCATTATTTTGTAGGACCATAAGACTCTTGGTAGTTCCTCTGCCCAAGCGTCTTTCGCCTTCTCTAATCTTTTCTTCATCGTGTATAATATTTTTTTATTGGATGACTCGGCTTGGCCATTAGCTTATAGGAAGCGTGGGGTAAAGAAGCTTAACTTGATTCCCTAATTCCTACAGAAGTCCTAGAAATGATGGCTGATGAACTGCGAACATTATCAGTCATGATTTCTCTAGGTATCCCGAATCTATATATGATATTATTCCAGATGATAGTTTGTACTTCTTTATCTTATATCCTGGCAAAAGATTTCACTTCAATCCGCTTTGAGTAGTAGTCTGTAAGTGCCAACATATAGACTCGTTATCCCAGGACGGTTGGAAGTTTCCCAACAATATCCATCCCTCATTTCATAAATTACCAAGTGGAAAAAATAGGATTGAGTCTCTCTGGTGGTAGGTGTGAGACTGGGGTTAATCTTTGAGATTTCTCGCATTTCCTCACGTAGTCTTCAGAATCGACTCTCATGGTAGGCCAATAATAACCTATCGAATGGGCTCGACATGCCAGGCTTCTCTCTTCTGAATGGTTCACACATTCCCTTTCGTGTAATTCCACCAATACGTGTTATGCCTCTTCATGGGTGAGGCACTTAAGATAAGGTCCGAAAAAAGACATTTTCAGTAGTTGTCCATCGTAACTGGTGAACCTGTCAGTTTATCTTTGGATCCTTTTGGCTTCACTTTTGTCTTCTCGAAGCGTGTCATCTTACATGTAACTTACAAGGGGTGTCATCCATGAGTCGGCTGGAATAATCGTAACAACTTCTTTTATTTTTTCCTTCAAAATAGCTGGCCACTGTAAGTATACTATCGAACAAAGAGTGGCCAATGAATCTGCTTGAGAATTTTCTCTTCTTGGAACTTGGGTAATTATGAGTTCTTCAAATGCCAACTGAAGATCTTTCACCTTCTGTAAGTAGGATGTCATTTAAGGGTCTTGTGTCTGATACGACCCTTAGAATTGGTTGACGATCAATTGAGAGTCATAGTTTACTTTTAACTTCTTGGGTCCAGATTCTTTAGATAAACATAGACTAGCTATAATACCTCATATTCTGCCTCATTATTGGTGCCTTTAAAACCACACTTAACTGCTTGTTGTACCATATCACCTTCAAGAATAGTGATCACTATCTCCAAACCATAGCCTCTCTTATTACTGGATCCATCAACCGTAAGTTTGCAAGGAGTAGTCGATTGGATACTATGGACTTCTGATTCGGCAACAACATGTAGGCTGGGGCTAAAGTCCGCTATAAAATCTGCTAAGGCCTAAGACTTGATGGCATTTCGGGGTTGGTAAGTGATGTCGTGTTCTCCAAGCTCCACAACCCATTTCGTCAGTCTCTCGGACAACTCCAGTTATGGAGAATATTTCTCAGAGGATATGAAGTATAAACTATGATCAGTGTCCTTGAAAATAAGGTTGTAGCTTTCGAGCAGCCACTATTAGAGCCAATACTAATTCTTCCATTTACGTGTAACATGACTGTGCATCCAGCAGCGCTTTACTCATATAGTCTATTGGGAGTTATGTCCCATCCTCTTCCCTGATCAAGACCGCACTGACTACTTGTTCAGAAACTCCTAAGTAGAGAAAAACCTTTTCATTATCGAGTGGTTTCGACAACAGAGGCGGGGAATTTAGATAACGTTTGAGTTCTTTTAAGGCTTCCTTGCAGGCTGGGGTCCATTCGAAGTTCTTTACTTTCTTAAGGGATGAAAAGAACAAAAACAAAATTCTGTTGACTTGGAAATGAACCTATTCAGAGCAGCAACTCTCTCTTCCAGTCGCATGACATCCTTTGGGCTGGTGGGAGAGGAGATGTCAAGGATGGACTTGATCTGAACTGGACTGGCTTCTATCCCCCGTTGAGTAACTATGTACCCGAGAAATTTTCCCAAAGTGACATAAAAAGTGCACTTCGTGGGATTCAGTTTCATGCCATATCTTTTCATTGTATCGAATGTTTGTGTCAAATGTGAGAGATGTTGCTCGGCTTCCAATGATTTTACCAATATATCGTCTATGTAGACTTCCATAGTTTTACCAATTTGTTGGGAGAATATTTTGTTAACTAAACGCTGAAAGGTGGTTCCAGCATTCTTGAGGCCGAATGGAATCACCTTATAGCAATATATACCTCTATTGGTGACAAAGGCAGTCCTATCTTGGTTACCCGGATGCATGAGGATTTGATTGTAGCCCGAGTTTGCATCCATTAAACTTAATAGCTTGTGCCAAGCTGTTGCATCAAACATTGTATCGATATATGGCATGGGGAATGAGTCATTTGGATAGGCTTTGTTTAGGTCTGTGAAGTAGATGCAAACTCGCCACTTTCCAATTTTCTTTCGAACTACCACTACATTGGCAAGCCAATCTGGGAATTGAACTTCCTTAATTGCTTCATTCTGTAACAGTTGTTGAAATTCCTCATCTATGATTTGATTCCTCTCATGCGTAAATTTCCTTCTCTTTTATCTAACGGGAGGGTAATCTGGGTCAACATGGAGTTCATGGGTAATTAAATCAGGGTCAATCCCGGTCATGTCTTTCTATGACCATACGAAACAGTCTTGTCACTTCTTCAGGAAATCAATTAAGTTGGTTGGTAGTTCAGAATCTAGATTAGCTCCAACTTGAACCTTATGATCTGTGTATTATGGGTGTATTTGGACCTCGTCAAGCTCCTCAATGCTTGGAAGTGTTGGCTCCATAACGTGAGGTCCGTTCTGTAATTGCTATGCAGACTGAGATTTTGCGTTTAAGGTCATTTGGTAGAAACTCATGGCCGCGGTGTTAGATTTCTATTAAGTACCAAGGATCATTTATAAGCAATGAAACATATGTGAATACACAAAGGAGAATGGCGGAATCATACTCACTTTGATCGGATTGGATGCTACGAAGAACAAAACTTTTTATGCCCTTTGAGTGAAGCTTACGGCCATGGTGTTGTTTGTCCTCCATCTTCATCTTCAAGCTCCAAACTTTATCAATGGTGATTCCAAGCTCAAATGTGGGTTTCCCTATCACCTTGTATACCTCTAATGTGTACTAGCACCTTGATGATTTGCACAAATCATCCTATGCTTCCTTCTACTTCTCGGCCAAGCTTAAAACAAAAAGAAAAATGGCTTCCAAACCCAAACGGGAGAGAGGAGAAGAAAGACCACTATGGCCGAATGCATGAGGAAGGAGAGAGAGAGGAATGCATTTAATTTTGTGTATATCATTTTCTTAAATGAATTTCCAAAATTCAAATAAAAGATATACCAAATTTTTCACTTTTAAAAAAGTCAAAAAGCAAAAGACATTAAAGCCTTCCATCATAACACATCACTATTCACATCACATCTATTACTATTCATGACAAGTTGTCAAGTCACTCAAAGTGACTAGACATCACATCAATCAAGTTGTCAAGTCACATCACTCAAAATGACAAGTGATTTGGCGCTTGAAGTGATTAGCGATTTGACGCTTGATTGACTTGCGTGCCGTACTCGAATTCGAATAACGAATGCGCTCGCAAAAAAATCCCGGGCTTGGGTTCGCTAATTCCAAATTAACAAATTTCCATCACGACGTAATTAAATCTAATTTAATTAAATAATCATGTCAAGCATAATTACTATTCATGTTGCTAACGAATTAATTCTAAATTAATTCGTTCGCCCGAATTAAAATTCGATTTTAATTCCACGTCGAAATCCAATTTCGTTTAATATATTGAATATATTAATTTATCGATTAATTCCAAATTAATCTTTCTCTCCCTTTAATGGATATTTTATCCTAGATAAAATATCTCCGTAGTTAATCCCAGATTAATTTTCTCTCTCATCAAATTAACCTCACATTAATAAAGTGTGAGTCATACATCATCGGTGAATCTTCGGGAAGCGACCCATGAGATCCTCGAATATGTTGGCAGTAAATATGGTTATCGGACTATCCGAATACGTAGGCACCAATACTACGTTTTACCGATTTACAAGACAAGGTTGGCTTCTAGCAAAGCGTCATGCCTACCCAATTCTCTAGAAACATACTTACAGGAATAAGCGATCTATATCAGACATAGTATACGTGGTAGTGTGTATGTCGATCCAGTATCAGACTGTCACGTGCTAGGCCTGGGGCTGGAGCTGTGTCTGCCTCGTACGAAGCATATGTCGGATGTCTGGTAACTAGTCTCTATAATCGGATATACATGACCTAGTTATAATATCCCAATAGCTGCAGCATTTAAGAGTACTAATACTGTATCCTACGTGACATCATCTCCACTATGATTGGAGTGATACTTCCGTCTTGACATCACATCCAATACACTACGATTCTCAATATACCCAGCAAAGGAATACACAGAACCGGTTAAAATCCTGGACGACCAAAACCAAAGTATATTGATTGTCGCAAGTATTAGCGGTGCAAGTCTCAAATTAAGACCAAATACACCTACCCTAATTTCGGACTTCCATAGACACATAGTCATACTACCAATGGAATTCCGAAAGGGTCTATCCAGAGCGAAGCTGTTTTCCGTACCATGGGTAAAAAATAACCTCCTATTACACTTGCATGAGTATCCAATACCCAAATATATGAGAACTATGCTATTGTGCCCTCACAAGTCGCACAAGTGTAATACTAGTATTTTACGCATTTATCGATGTCCAATCTCGATAATACTATGACTAGGGATATTTAATGATTTATCCTTCGTGGACTGATACTGTCTCATATCATTCTCAATCCAGGAACAAATCATAAGGACCTCATATCATTTATACATCTTGGGGATCTAATCACAAATGATAAGAGAGCAATCTCATTTGTCACATAGTTAATTTGTACAACAACACCATGATCTGTACAAATAGTGATGTTATGGGTCATAATTGTCCAACAATCTCCCACTTGACCTATAGCCAGTCACTCGAGTGTCTAACACCCGAACCATGTGCGGTTCGCTCAAACTGCTGAGGAAAGGGTTTCGTCAGTGGATTTGCATGATTATCGTCTGACGTGATTTATGTGATCATCACATCGCCACGATGTATGATCTGAACGAATCAGATGAATAGTCGAAGTATATATCTGGATCGTTGATGAGACCATTAATTCTTTAGCCTGTGCTGACGCCTAGTTCAGTTACTAACAGAACTATATCTAATCTAATTAGATTTATTATCGTCCCAGATGGCTTCCATTGCTGCCTCAGTTGCAGTAATTAACCCGCATTTATTGTTTATACAGTAGCAGTATCTTGCATGGAAGATTTCCAACTCACTGTACCGTTATTCAAACTGTATAGTACCGTTTTTGACTTATAGTCATTTTTATCGGTTAGGAAAGTTGCAGCAGTGATCCCAGTCACTTCAAGTTCTTCTTCTCCATAGTTTAAGACAGCATCCTTAGTTCTCTAAGATACTAATGGATGTTCTTAACATCAATCCAGTGACTATCACTTGGATTGTCATGTTTGTGAATCCATATGCTCAAAGCGTATGAGACACCAAGTTATGTACATCTTTCAATGTACGAATTCCTCGGAGAGTTTTAACAACTTTAAATCTATCCCAGTAGATCTTTATTCCTAGAATAAAGATTGTTTCTCCCAAGAATTCTACGGAGAATTTTCTCGAGAAAGCCAAGCTTTCACCGATTATTTTATGGGAATATCATTTCCAAAAAATGACATATTATCATTATTTAATAGGACAGCCACTGTCAGTGCGCTCCCACTAACCCTCTATATACACAAGAATCATTTCGTTTTTGAGTTAAATCATAAACTATTATGATTAAATCAAAACGATAGTTCCAAGAACTCAATGCTTGCTCCAATCCAAACATGGATCGAATAACCTGCAAACCTTGTTTGCTAGTTTTGATACGATAAAACCGACAGGATGTTACAAACATCCTCCAAAAGGTTTCTTTTTCAGGAAAGCGATTTTCTCATTCAGTTGCATATTTCATAAATGAAACATGCAACATCAGCAAGCAATTTCTAAATGGATTTAACATGGCAACATATAAAAGGTTTCGTCGTAATCAACATAATGTTGATAACGATACCTTTCCACTACAAGCCTAGCTTAGTACGTTGGTATGTTGCCATCCATGTGTCTTCCTTGAAGACTTATATAGTACCAATAGGCACAATGCCTCGTGATACATCAACTAATATTCAAACTAAGTTGATATACATGGAATCCATTTCGGATTCATGGCACTTTGCCACAAAAGGGAGTCGATACCTTGTATCACTTCCTCATACGTAGTCAGTTGGTATTCCCAAAAGATTGTCATCTTTATGAGGTGAGATCAGAAACCCATACCCCAGGTTGTTTTCTGACTCTCTCCGACATACGCGGTTCTTCTGTATTTGAAGATTACTGGTACAGTTTCATCCTTGATGAACTGTTTGTGTTCCATTAAGGACTCGGTGCCTTGAACAGTATTACTCCGATTTTCATCGAGTTTTACTATCCTCCCACTTACCACTGTATATCGGTATTCCTCTTAGGAAAACCGCATGGTGAGCAACAATTACATTGTTCTCTTTGTGAGTTGTATAAGTACTATACTTTGGTATCCCTCGGATAACCTACAATTGGCACTTATCCAATTTGGGTTTGAGTTTGGTGTCATCCAAACGTATGCCTAGCATTCCCAAATTATTAGGAATGAGAAACTTGGTTTCTTTCCCGTTCATATCTTATATGAAATCTGTCAAACAGATTATTATGGAACCTTATTCAAAATAAATTATGCACTGTTTATGCTTATCCACTGAAGGAAATAGTAGCTCAGAGCGACTCATGATTAACCTTATCATGTCCAAAAAAATTAGGTTACTCAGTTTGGACACACCGTCAAATTGACGTGTTGTAGGAGGAGTCATCATTTGAAAGAATACTATACTTTTTCAAGTATACGAGAAAATTATTGCTTAAGTATTTTCCAGTACGGTCTCACCGTGACGGTTTAATACTTTAGTCGATCTGTTTGTCTATTTCGTGTCGAAACTTTAAATGTTTCCGATTTTTGTTTCAAAAGGAAACACATAACCACAACGTGATTCCCATCATACTTTAAGGATCTAATCCTTAGCGACTTTCGTCCCGTTTTCAATTTGCAAATTAATCTCAACTGAAGTCAGTTTCCTGCTCATAGCAGATGCTGCACATCAGTACATAATTTTATGTATCACATTAAGTATTTAAAATCCAATTTTAATACTGGCTGTCAACATTCTTGTGACAAACATCTTTAATGTCAGAGCCTTGCCCTTTCATTTATTCCTTCATGTCTGCCTTGTCCATACGATAGTCACGAATCAGTGACTCTGTTTGCCACAATTTAGGCAGACATTTTGGGATATGTCTTTTATCTTCCCAGAAGATTATAATGATTTTGCTTTTGCCCCTTTTCTACATTCTAGAAGCCTTTGGCCAAGCCTTGGCCATCTAGAATATTGAAGTAAGGTGCGCCTTGCGCTACTTGCCTAATTGCAAAGTTTGACTTTGTATCCTTGAGAATAGTCATTAACTCTCCAAGAGTTATTATTGCAATTTAATATCTATTAAATCTAAGAATAGATCTATGAAGATCCTTCAATTTCATCATCATACTTTAAGGATCTAATCCTTAGTTCTGATTAAGAAATTAAGGAATCTATTGCGACAAGCCTAATTGATTAAGCGCTTAAGTTATCATCACATGAATCTTCCAAGGATCATGCTCTACTTATTTGCTTAACTCCAGGCTTAGGCCCGAGATGTCATTTTATCAAATAAAAAAACTTCTCGGTCTCAGGACTATCCTGAGGTTTTATTCCCAATTTGAAAATTAAACCATTTAAATACATTTTCCCTATGATTATGTTTTTAAATGTCAATCTTTCTATTTTATCTTGATTCTAATAGTCCTACTATTTAATCAACGATATAGGTACTATTCATTATAATGATTACAATAGTTCAACTATTTAATCGACTATAATTTTAATTATTAATTCATTATATGATTACTACTATAATCCAATTATAAAATCAACTATTTATTGAATTAGTTTGAATACAGTCCAACTGTTTTATCAAAACACAATTTAAATATTAGTCTAACTAACATTTAATTTATTTGATGAATGATATTTGTTTGAGCGCGTATGGCAAGTTATTAAATGAATATTGCAAATCTAAAACTTGCCTCCCACTATTTTTCGACGAGCCTCTAACCCTCTGTCGAGTACTCGGGGAACCGTGTTTCCTAGTGGGCTAGGATCCCGTTAAATATCACACAATCTTGACTTTGGCCAACAAATTGTATGATAATTAACTAGGTAGATCTCTAAGATCAATTGGATCCAATTCAATTCCTAGATCCGGTAGGGGGACATCCAAGTCCATAACATATATCTCATATATGCAAATATATCCAATATATTACCTAACCTTTTTCCTCTGAATCAACAAAGCATTGGCTTTGGCACAACAAACTTAGTGATCCCAGTTAAGCGTGAACCATTGACCATGGAAAGCTTTGTAATCAATGTCGATGGACAAGAAGTGATCTTGACTTTGGCCACAAACCATAACTTGGACAAGACACCAATATGGAACAAAGCTCTCGTGATTCAAACACATCCTCGATGGACAAAGGCCTTGACTTTGGCCAACAAGCCAATGCTAGTCTCGGATCTTGAGTGAGAATCACTCAATGGAAGAAAATGCTTAATATTTTTGTGAGGGTTTTTCGCGTGTAATTTGCAACCAATTTTTATCTTTGTTAAAGTCTCATCATCATACACCCTTAAACATGCATTCTAAACACATAATAAAGCGCGTATAATAAAATAATAATGATATGCGGATGGATATTTAAACATTGTTCCTAGAACAATCTCTTCATCTCTTCATTTCTCTCTCCCGCTAGCACATGTATTTACTTCTACCCGTTACACTACACTTCTAAAGAAACCTCATTAATATTGAGGGGAATAGGTGAGAAGAGAAATACATTGAGAAATGAGGTAATAGGCTAGACACGCAGGTCCAATTAATAAATTCTAAATTTATTATAACAATTTCTAAATTGCCCCACCCATCTAATATCCATCCGATATACATTATTCATGCATCGCAATCATGTATTCACACAAGCATGTTATCAATCAATCTAATCAAATTAATTAATCTGATAATTAATGACATCCAATGTTCAAACAACGATTTGATTTTGTGCGAGTCAAACTCATTTTGCGAATAAGTACTCAAAGTATGAATTCATGAATTAAATTAAACTACAACCATTAAATCTAAATTAACTTGTATTTACTACTAATTCACTATTTAATTCTAAATTAAATATTACACTTTAATTAACGAACCTTTACGACTTAAATTCCAAATTTAATCGTTCCGGGTCTCAAAGCCCATTACGTCCAACGTTAATTTAATTAAAGTCTAATGGGCTTTCAATTAATTTCTTAACAGAAGTGGGCTTCGGCAACCAAAGCCCAATCAAGAAATAACCCCATAGCCTAGAAATCAATTTCGGCCCATTAGGCCCAATTAAACTTTAAAGGCCCATTAGTCATAATTGGACTTTATGGTTATGGTTTTGGGCCCATTGGATCCAACCAATTTGGCTAAACCAAACTTGGCCCAACCAAGCCCATTTAGCCCAATTACAACTTTACAAGCCCAAATCCAATTTAAGCCCAATTAATTAAATTACTAAATTCCAAATTTCATAATCTAATTAACCTAAGTGTAATGCCATAATTAATTAATCAAATTAACATTCCTGAAACATCAATTAACCTAATTAATTATGCTCATTATAATCCAAATATATCCAACACATTTTAATCAAAATCAACTCATTTTCCATGCTTATTTAGTCACGGCCATTTAGGGTTTTTCAAATCGATTCCGAATTCAATCCAATTAAATCCTAAATCAACATTTCCAACATGATTCCAACTCATCCAATGATCAAAATCAAAAATTACCAAGACTTAGGGCATCAACATATATTCGGCCAAGCTAATGTATTTGGGGAAAATTTGTCCAATTCAAAATTCATCAAATTGACAATGCATAACACCATGTTATCATCATTCAAGCATATATCAACAATCAATTTCATCAAAACATGCTCAAATCAATTTTACCCAATTTTAATCCTAAAAATTTTCATGCTCAAAATGGCTCTGATACCATTGTTGGGTTTCTATTAAGTCCTAAAGATCATTTATAATCAATGAAACACATGTGAATACACAAAGGAGAATGGCATAATCATACTCACTTTGATCGGATTGGATTCTACGAAGAACAAAACTTTTTATGCCCTATGAGTGAAGCTCACGGCCATGGTGTTGTTTGTCCTCCATCTTCATCTTCAAGATCCAAGCTTTATCAATGGTGATTCCAAGCTCAAAGGTGGGTTTCCCTTTCACCTTGTATGCCTCTAATGTGTGCTAGCACCTTGATGATTTGCCACAAATCATCCTTCTAGTTCTCGGCCAAGCTTAAAACAAGAAGAAAAATGGCTTCCAAAGCCAAAAGGGAGAGAGGAGAAGAAAGGCCACTATGGCCGAATGCATGAGGAAGGAGAGAGAGAGGAATGCATTTAATTTTGTGTATATCATTTTCTTAAATGAATTTCCAAAATTCAAATAAAAGATATACCAAATTTTTCACTTTAAAAAAGTCAAAAAGCAAAAGACATTAAAGCCTTCCATCATAACACATCACTATTCACATCACATCTATTACTATTCATGATAAGTTGTCAAGTCACTCAAAGTGACTAGACATCACATCAACCAAGTTGTCAAGTCACATCACTCAAAGTGATAAGTGATTTGACGCTTGAAGTGACTAGCGATTTGACGCTTGATTTGACTTGCGTGCCGCACTCGAATTCGAAACACGAATGCGTTCGCAAAACAATCTCGGGCTCGGGTTTGCTAATTCCAAATTAACGAATTTCCGCCGCGACGTAATTAAATCTAATTTAATTAAATAATCATACCAAGCATAATTACTATTCACGTCGCTAACGAATTAATTCTAAATTAATTTGTTCGCCCGAATTAAAATCTGATTTTAATTCTATATCGAAATCCAATTTCGTTTAATACATTAATTTATCGATTAATTCCAAATTAATCGCTCTCTCTCTCTTTAATTGATATTTTATCCTAGATAAAATATCTCCGTAGTTAATCTCAGATTAATTCTCTCTCTCATCAAATTAATCCCAGATTAATAAAGTGTGAGTCATACATCATCGGTGAATCTTCGGGAAGCGACCCATGAGATCCCCGGATATGTTGGCAGTAAATACGGTTATCGGACTATCCGAATACGTACGCACCAAGTACTATGTTTTACCGATTTACAAGACAAGGTTGGCTTCTAGCAAAGCGTTATGCCTACCCAATTCTCTAGAAACATGCTTACAGGAGTAAGGGATCATATCAGGTGTGTATACGTGGTATTGTGTATGTCGATCCAGTATTAGACTGTCACGTGCTAGGCCTGGGCTGGAGCTGTGTCTGCCCCGTACGAAGGACATATGGGATGTCTGGTAACTAGTCTCTATAATCGGATATACATGATCTCGTCATAATATCCCGATAGCTGTATTATTTAAGAGTACTAATATCGTATCCTACGTGACATCATCTCCACTATGAATGGAGTGATACTTCCGTCTTGACATCACACCCAATACACTACGATTCTCAATATACCCAGCAGAGGCGTACACAGAACCGGTTAAAGCCCTAGATGACCAAAACCAAAGTATATTGATTGTCGCAAGTATTAGCGGTGCAAGTCTCAAGTTAAGGCCAAATACATCTACCCTGATTTCGGGCTTCCATAGACACATAATCATACTACCAATGGAATTTTGAAGGGTTCTATCTGGAGCGAAGCTGTTTTCCGTACCATCGGTAAAAAAATAACCTCCTATTACACTTGCATGAGTATCCAATACCCAAATATATAAGAACTATGTTATTGTGCCCTCACAAGTCGCACAAGTGTAATACTAGTCTTTTACGTATTTATCGATGTCCAATCTCGATAATACTCTGACTATGGATAATTAATGATTTATCCTTCATGGACTGATACTGTCTCATATCATTCTCAATCTAGGAATAAATTATAAGGACCTTCTATCATTTATACATCTTGGTGATCTAATCACGAATGATAAGAGGGTAATCTCATTTATCACATAGTTAATTTGTACAACAACACCATGATCTATACAAATAGTAACGCTATGGGTCATAACTATCCAACACGCGGGTCTATCCCCCACTTCGTGGGAAACTTTAGCACCTGATGGTAGGTGGATGATACTGCCCTCGTCTCATGAATCCAAGGTCTCCCAAAGATAGGGTTGTAGGCTGAGGGACTGTCTAAGACCAAAAATGTGGTCATCTTATTGACTCATTCTGTGTAGATTGGGAGAGACATTTCTCTCATGGTGAATTTTGGTTCACCACTGAATCTGATCAACACCATTGACCGCTTGTTTACTTTTTCTAGCTCGACTCTCATGTCCGTGAGGGCTGTGGTAAATATGATGTTGGCTGAGGACCCGGTGTCGACTAGCACACGTTTGATCATGAAATTTGTGACTTGCAAGTATATCACTAAAGAATTATGGTGCGAATTCGTGTGGCTGAAGCTGTTGTCGTCGGGAAACCCTATGGTTAGGTTGGTGAATTTTCCTTTAACCAATATCGTAGGATGATGAACGTCTATTGTTGTAATTTTTACATGTCGTTTGGTAGTCGAATATGAAACGCCACTGACTTTCTATCCTCCTGAAATAAAGTTCACCGTGTTATTAATTGATGGTGGTGGAGGTGGGTCATCTCTTTTCCATCTCTCTCAGTTCTTCGGGCCAATATAGTCTTCCCTTTTCCATAAGTATATCTTTCAAGAATCCTTTGTTCAACAACTCAAAGGCTTCCAACCTTAGTGCCACGTAATCCGTTGTCACAGCATTTACCGGTGACTTTCTTCATGGAGCTTTCTTTGGAGCGTGGGGGCCATCTTACCTTGTTCCTCATCTTCTTGAGGACTGCAACTAACTCTCATAGGGAAACATTGAAATTATAGTCTGGGAGCCTTGATTTGTTTGGAGATGTTCTCTCCAGAGGCTTGTATGGCAAGGGCCGATAGTTGAAGTCTTTGCGAAGAGGCCAATGTTCCCTCATCTATTGTATCCTCATGTCTGATGATTGAGAAGGAGCTTTTCTTGTGAATACTCTATGCGATCTCTGAGGTTTTTCATTCTGTAGGCTGGAATAACTTTCCTTTTTCTTGTTCTTTTTTTCTTCCTCTCATCTGATTTCAATATGGGCTCAAGCTAAAGTCTGATCCATCGAATATCATCAAAATTTAGTAAGCTTTTTGTAGAGCCCACTCTCTGAGAGTAATCCATTTCTGAATGTTGGACAGTTATGACCCATAGCGTCACTGTTTGTAAAAGACATTATGTTTTTGTACAAAATTAACTATGTAGTAGTGAAATTACCTTCTACCGTTTTGTAATTTACTTACTTTGATATATAAATGGTAGAAGTCCTTATGATTAGTTTCGGATTGAGATGATATGAGACAGTATCAATCCATAAAGGTTTAATCAATAAAAATCCATAGTCGTAGTATTATCGAGACTGGACATCGATAATGCGGAATAGTCTAGTATTGCACTTGTGCGTGTTGTGAAGGCATAACGACATAGTTCTCATATATTTAAGTATTGGATACTTATGCAAGTGCTATAAGAGGTTGTGTTTTACAGATGGTATGGAAAACAGCTTCGCACTGGATAGACCCCGCGGAATCCCATTGGTAGTATGTATATGTGTCTATAGGAGTCTGCATCAGGGTAGGTGTATTTGGTCTTAACATAAGACTTGCATCGCTAGTACTTGCGACAATCGATACGCTTTGGTTTTGGTCGTCCAGGACTTTAACAGGTTCTGTGTACGCCTCTTCTAGGTTTATTGAGAATCGTAGTGTATTATTGGGTGTGATGTCAAGGCGGAAGTATCACTTCAGATATATAGAGATGATGATCATGTAGGGATTCAGAACTGGTTCTCTATTATGTTCCAACCATCGGGATAATATGACAAGGTCAGGATTATCCGATTCAAAGAGACTAGTTGCTTGATATCCGATATGTACTTCGTACGGGGAAGACACTATTCCAGCCCGAGGCCTTGCACGTGACATCTGATACTGGATCGCAATACGCAATACTACGGTATACTACGCCTGATATAGATCGTATATTCCATTAATAATATTTCTGGAGAATTGGGTAGGCATGACGCTTTGCTAGAAGCCAACCTTGTCTTGTAAATCAGTAAAAATATAGTATGGGTATGTATGTGTTTGAAATTATTACGCGCTTTCAAATTATTTCATCAAAATTATTTTATTAGTTGGACTAATATAATATTATTTTTCTTGTAACAGTTAGACTGTACCCATATATCATTGATTAGAAAGTTGGACTATCGTAATCAAGATGACGGAAAAGGGAAATGTCCGAGACATTATCATGGGCGAAAATGTCTTCAAGGGCACGAACTTTTCCGATTGGGAAATGAATCTGAGGATAGTCCTTGGAGCCGAGAGGCTGCTATATACTATACAGACACCTCTTGGGCCTAAACCCAAACCTGATCAGTTACTTGAGCTAGAGCTTTGGAAGACTCACAGCGATGACAAATCTACTGCTCAGTCTATTATGCTTGCTGCTATGACTCAGCATTTCCATCGACATAACAGGGACTTGGATCCCTATAACATGTTGGTGAGGTTGCACGATCTTCATCGTTCTAACCGTAGATCGCAGAGATATGAGTTGCAGAAGAAGCTCTTCCGTGCACGTATATCAGAAGGCATGTCTGTTGAGTCCCATGTGGCACAGATGATAGCTGACATTAACGAGCTGACTCAGATGGGGATAGTCTTAGAGGCTGAGACTACCATAGATTTGAACTTGCAATCTCTCCCCGACACTTGGAGATGGTTCATTATAAACTATAACCTGATGAACCAAGATGATACTCTTGGAGAGTTGATATCAATTCTGAAGGAAGCTGAGAATGAGCTTATCAAGGGCAATAAGCGCAAGGCGTACTTTGCTTCGACATCTCAAACACTGAGGGCTGGGCCCAAGGCGACTGGAGGTGTGAAGAATAAGAAGCATAAGAGAAATGGCAAGGCCAAATCGTCAAAGGTTTCTGGGAAGCCTTAGGACAAATCTCAAGATGTATTCCTCCAGTGGTGCAAGCGGGGTCACTGGAAACGTGACTGCCGCGAGTACAAGGCGCTCTAGAATGAGATTAAAACGGGCAAGGCACGGCTTCATGTATGTTTGTTATTGAAATAAATATGACTACTTCTAGTTTTAAAATTGGATTTTTGATTCTGGTTGTGGTACTCATATATGTACTGATGTGCAGGATCTGTGGATTAGCAGGAGACTGGCCTCATGGAGATTGATATACGTTGTCAGAAATAGGGCACCGGTCACCATTTGGCCGTTGGCCCTTTTATTTTAGAAACTACCCTCGGGGTATGTACTTGAACTATCTACTGTTATTATGTACCTAGTTTAACTAGGAATATTATTTCTGTATCTATGTTAACCCAATATGGGTATACTTTGTATTCAGGAACACTGGGTGTTTTGTGTATAAAAATGATTGTAGAAATTTACACTAGTATTGCAAATAATGGTCTTTATATTTTGAATATAAATCAATCTCAAACAAATATATAACAAATAAAATGGTTAAAATGAGTAAAAAAGATGAAACTTATATGTGGCATTGTCGTCGGGACACATAAACAAGACTCGCATATCCACACTTTCGAAGAGTGTGTGGTACTTGGACGGATTTGATCCAAATTCATATGACATCTGCGAATCTTGCTTATTAGACAAAGTGTATAAATCACCTTTTAGCGGTAAAGGTGAACGCGCCAGCGAAATGTTAGCCCTCGTTCATAGTGATGTATATGGGCCCATATCTAGACAGGCTAGAGGTGGATTCGAATACTTTATAACCTTTACGGATGATGCATCACGTTATGATTATGTGTATCTTATGAGACACAAGTCGGAAACCTTTGAGAAATTCAAAGAGTTTCGAAACGAATTAGAAAAACAGACCGACAAGAGTATAAAGACATTAAGGTCGGACCGTGGTGGCGAATACTTAATCAATGAGTTTCTAGATTACTTGAAATAATATGGTATTCTTTCACAGTGGACTCCTCCTAGAAGAATATAATTAAACAGTGTGTCCGAACGGAGAAACCGAACTTTGTTGGATATGGTAAGGTCAATGATGAGTCGCACAGAGCTGCCTATTTTCTTCTGGGGATATGCATTAAACAGTGCAATTCTTATTTTGAATAAGGATCCGTCAAATTTTGTTCAACAGACTCCGTATGAGATATGGACAGGAAAGAAATCGGGTTTCTCATTCCTGAAGATTTGGGGATGCTGGGCATACGTCAAACATTTGGAAGGTACCAAAATTGAGCCCAAATCAGATAAATACATATTCATAGGATATCCTAGGGAAACCAAAGGATATAACTTCTATCACCCACGAGAGAACAAAGTATTTGTTGCTCTACATGCGGTTTTCCTTGAGAAGGAATTCGTAAATACAATGGTTAGTGGGAAGAAAGTAGAACTCGATGAAAGTCGGAGTGATACTGTTCCTGGCATAGAATCCTCAACGGAACAAGAACAGTCCATCCGGGATAAGACTGTACCATAATCTTCTATTACACAATGACCGCGTAGGTCGGAGAGAGTCGGGAAACAACCTGAGAGGTATGGGTTTCTGATCTCACCTCATGTAGATATTAATCTTATTGAGGATAATGAACCGACTACGTATGAGGAAGCGATACAAGATATCGATTCCGCTTTATGGCAAGAAGCCATGAAGTCCGAAATGGATTCCATGTACACCAACCAAGTTTGGACACTGGTTGATGCACCAGAGGGCGTAAAGCCTATTGCCTGCAAATGGGTCTTCAAGAAGAAGACCGATATGGATGGCAACGTACAAACATACAAAGATACGCTTGTAGCGAAGGGGTATCGTCAACGACATGGTGTCGATTACGACGAAACTTTCTCACATGTTGCCATGATTAAATCCATCCGGATAATGCTTGCTATTGCTACATATTTCAATTACGAGATATGGCAGATGGATGTTAAAACCAGTTTCATTAACGGAAACCTTTTAGAGGATGTTTACATGCAACATCCTGACGATTTTATCGTACTTAGACTTACAAATAAGTTTTGTAAGTTAAATCGATCCATTTATGGATTGAAGCAACCATCACGGTCATGGAACCAATATTTTGACGAGATCATAAAAGAATATGACTTCATTCAAACGAAGATGATCCTTGTGCATATAAGAAGGTTAGTGGGAGTGCACTGACTTTTATTGTCCTTTATGTTGACGATGTATTGCTTATGGCAATGACATTCCCATGTTAACGTCGGTGAAAGCTTGGCTTTCATTGAAATTCTCCATGAAAGATCTGGGAGAAGCGGCCTTTATTATGGGAATAAAGATCTACCGGGATAGATCTAGAAAGCTGCTTGGACTCTCCCAGAGTACATATATTGACAAAGTGTTGAAGAGATTCAACATGGATCAGTCCAAGAGGGGACGGTTGCTAGTGTCACATGGTGTCTATCTATCTAGGAGATGTGTCCTAAAACTCAAGATGAGAGAGACAACATGAGTCAGATACCGTTTGTCTCGGCAATCAGATTGATCATGTATGTCATGATATGTACGCGACCTGATGTCTCATATGCTTTGAGCATGTGTAGTCGCTATCAGGCTGATCCAGGTGAAGGTCACTGGATGGCGGTTAAGAATATCCTTAAGTATCTTAGACGAACTAAGGATGCTTTCTTAATCTATGGAGATGGAGAACTTGAGGTAACTGGGTATACCGATGTAAGTTTCCAAACCAACAAAGACGACTACAAGTCACAATCCGGGTACATATTTTATTTGAATAACGGAGCAGTAAGCTGGAAATCTTCCAAGCAAGAGACTGTTGCCGATTCAACAACAGATGCGAAGTATATTGCTGCAGCTGAAGTAGCAAAAGAGGTAGTTTGGATCCGAAAATTCCTAATTGGATTGGGAATAGTTCCGTTAGCAGCTGAGCTCGTTCCATTATATTATGACAATAACGGGGCTATAGCACAGGCTAAGGAACCAGGGTCTCATCAACGGTCCAAGCATGTTCTTCGACATTTTCATCTGATACGTGAGATCATACATCGTGGCGATGTGAAGGTCGAGAAGGTCGCATCAGATGACAACATTGCAGATCCGCTGATGAAAGCTATTCCTCAGTAAAAGTTTGAGTGACATGTATATAGTTCTGGTATTAGATGCTTGAGTGACTGGTTATTGGCCAAGTGGGAGATTGTTGGACAGTTATGACCCATAGCGTCACTGTTTGTAAAAGACATTGTGTTTTTGTACAAAATTAACTATATAGTAATGAAATTGCCTTTTACCGTTTTGTAATTTACTTACTTTGATATAAAAATGGTAGAAGTCCTTATGATTAGTTCCGGATTGAGATGATATGAGACAATATCAATCCATAAGGTTTAATCATTAAAAATCCCTAGTCGTAGTATTATCGAGACTGAACATCGATAATGCGAAATAGACTAGTATTGCACTTGCGCGTTGGGCATAACGGCATAGTTCTCATATATTTAAGTATTGGATACTTATGCAAGTGCGATAAAAAGTTATGTTTTACCGATGGTACAGAAAATAACTTCGCTCTGGATAGACCCCGGAATCCCATTGGTAGTATGTATATGTGTCTATGGGAGTCTGCATCAGGGTAGGTGTATTTGGTCTTAACCTAAGACTTGCATCGCTAGTACTTGCGACAATCGATACGCTTTGGTTTTGGTCGTCCAGGACTTTAACAGGTTCTGTGTACGCCTCTTCTGGGTTTATTGAGAATCGTAGTGTATTGGGTGTGATGTCAAGACGGAAGTATCACTTCAGATATATGGAGATGATGATCACGCAGGGATTCAGAACTGGTTCTCTATTGTGTTGCAACCATCGGGATAATATGGCAAGGTTAGGATTATCCAATTTAAATAGACTACTTGCTTGATATCTGATATGTGCTTCGGACGGGGCATACACTATTCCAGCCCTAGGCCTTGCACGTGACATCTGATACTGGATCACAATACGCAATACTACGGTATACTATGCCTGATATAGATCGTATATTCCATTAATAATATTTCTGAAGAATTTGGTAGGCATGGCACTTTGCTAGAAGCCAACCTTATCTCGTAAATCGGTAAAAATATAGTACGAGGTACGTATGTGTTCGGATAGTCCGATGACTGGATTTACTGCCAACATATCCAGGGATCTCTTGGGTCGCTTCCTGAAGATTCACCGATGACGTATGATTCGAGTATAATTAATCTGGGATTAATTACGGAGAGACTTTATCTTAGATAAAGTACTATTTGAAGAGAGAGAAATATTAATTTAGAATTAATCATTAAAATAATATATTTGATATATTAAACGAAATTAGATTTCGACACGGAATTAAAATTACATTTTAATTCGGGCAAATGAGTTAATTTAGAATTAATTCGTTGGCGACATGAATAGTAATTTTGCTAGGCATAATTATTTAATTAAATTCGATTAATTACGTCACGACGGAAGTTCGTTAATTTGGAATTAGCAAACCCGAGCCCGAAAGTGTTTGCGGGCCCACTCGAATTCGAAATCGAGTGGGGCCCACATGTCACCTTTAGTTGCTTTTGGTTGATGTGTTTAGGTGGAGTTGGTGGAAACTTGGTTTTTACTCCAATTTGAAAGCTTTGAGTGACATATACCAAATACACTTTTGGTATATCAAATTAATTGATTTTGGAAATCATTTTTACAAGCTTCACTCCTCTCTCTCTTTGACCGAAACCTTGTAAAGAAAACTCTCCCCAATTTTCTTCTTGATCACCGAAAATTTGAAGGAAGAAATAGAGAATTTTGTTGCAAAATTTTTCATAGAGCTAGCATTTATCAAGGAATCATACAAGGCATTAGGGAAACTAATTCAAGAGCTTGGAATCCACAAAAGCTTAGAGCTTGGACATCAATTTTTGGAGAGCACCTTGGCCGAACCTAGTGGAGATTTTGGGCATTTGACACATCTAAAAGCTGATCAATGTAAGTGTGGAGATGATGATCACGCAGGGATTCAGAACTAGTTCTCTATTGTGTTGCAACCATCGGGATAATATGACACGGTCAAGATTATCCGATTCAAATAGACTAGTTGCTTTATATCTGATATGTGCTTCGTACGGGGCAGATACTATTCCAGCCTCAGGGCTTGCACGTGACATCTGATACTGGATCGCAATACGCAATACTATGGTATACTATGCCTGATATAGATCGTATATTCCATTAAGAATATTTCTGGAGAATTGGGTAGGTATGGCGCTTTGCTAGAAGCCAACCTTGTCTCGTAAATCGATAAAAATGTAGTACGAGATACGTACGTGTTTGGATAGTCCGACGACCGGATTTACTGCCAACATTTCCATGGATCTCTTGGGTCACTTCCCGAAGATTCACCGATGATGTATGATTCGAGTATAATTAATCTGGGATTAATTACGGAGAGAATTTATCCTGGATAAAGTACTATTTGAAGAGAAAGAAAGATTAATTTAGAATTAATTGTTAAAATAATATATTGATATATTAAACGAAATTAGATTTCGACGCGGATTTAAAATTAGATTTTAATTCGGGCAAATGAGTTAATTTAGAATTAATTCGTTGGCGATGTGAATAGTAATTTTGCTAGGCATAATTATTTAATTAAATTCGATTTAATTACGTCTCGACGGAAATTCGTTAATTTGGAATTAGTGAACCCGAGCCCGAAAGTGTTTGCGGGCCCACTCAAATTCGAAATCGAGTGGGGCCCATATGTCACATCACATGTCACTTCACATGTCACCTTTAGTTGCTTTTGGTTGATGTATTTAGGTGGAGTTGGTGAAAACTTGGTTTACACTCCAATTTGAAAGCTTTGAGTGACATATACCAAATACACTTTTGGTATATCAAATTAATTGATTTTGGAAATCATTTTTACAAGCTTCACTCCTCTCTCTCTTTGACCGAAACCTTGCAAAGAAAACTCTCCCCAATTTTCTTCTTGATCACCGAAAATTTGAAGGAAGAAATAGAAGAATTTTGTTGTAAAATATTTCATAGAGCTAGCACTTATCGAGGAATCATACAAGGTGTTGGGGAAACTAATTCAAGAGCTTAGAATCCACAAAAGCTTGGAGCTTGGACATCAATTTCTTGGAGAGAACCTTGGCCGAACCTAGTGGAGATTTTGGGCATTTGACACATCCAAAAGCTGATCAATGTAAGTGTGTTTCAGCCACCCTTCTTTGATTATTCATTCACATTTTATGCTTGACTTGATCTTGGGACTAAACCTAGAAACCCAACACTGAATGCTTCCACTGTTGTAGGCTGATGGAGATCTAGGATTGTTATTTCTTTATTGAAGCAAGCTACGTAGCTTCGCAGAGATTCTCCCTTCCGCTGATGGATGGCGTTGAGGTCATCTAAAGTCTTCTCGAGCCTGTACGAGCTTGGAAATACTCTATAAATTTATTTGCTAGCTTTTGGTATGATTTAATGGATCTTTGTGAAAGATTGATGAACCAGGTAAGGGCTAGGCCCACCAATGTTTCCCCGAATTCTCTACACATTCTAGCCTCCATTGGTACGGAGTCAAGCCAGTCGACATCATTTTATATTTGTAGTGGACAACATGGTCATCTGATTCAGTGGATCCGTCATACAGCTTCATTTCTAGAGGGCTGAACTTCCTTGGTAGCTTGATAGAAATGATGGTCCCTAAAAATGGGGTATCATAGATCGTTCCAACTCGACTCTTTCTTATTGTTAACCTTACACCAGCTAGACTGGGCAAAGCCGTTTCTTTAAACTCGATCATTTCTCTTCGCATAGTGAGTCTGCTTGTCTGGTTTGCTTGGTTGGGGAGATATGTTGACTTCTTTCTTGACTTGGTGGATGTTTGTCTGATGGCGGATTGTTACCAACCCTGTTATTGAGTATCCCTAGGAGACTGGTTGGGATTATAGGTGTTAGTGTTCCTAGAACATTCATAGGATCTAATAAGCATGAAAAATATATAATATGATCATTATAAGATGCGGAATAAACTTACAATGAATGGATAGAGCTTTAAAATTTTTGGAGAGGAAGATCTCCAAGATCCAACCTTTTGATGATTCCAAGCTTTTAAATAGTTTCCCTATCACCTTTGTTAACTTCCAAAGTGCTAGCTTTTATTTGATTTGAAAACAAATCCAAGAGAGAAAATGAGAGCAAGGTTCGGCCACCTTAGGGAGTTGTCTAGGGTTTTCAATTTTCATCTAATGAAAAGTATGTGTTACCAAAGTGTAGAGATCCCTTTTTGTTTTTCACCTTTTGGTAAAACCATTTCACCTTTTACCTTAAACTTGGTAGATATGGGTAAATGGTTTTCCAAAAAGCAAAACAAGGTGTTTGGGGTGGTAGTTACACCTACCGCACATGGGCTCCACATATTTGAATTCAAAATTCAAATATCTCTACGAACATTTGCCGCGGCTTGTTCCGTTTAATCCAATTAAACGAACCTTCGTCGCTAAATAATTAAATCTAATTTAATTAAATAACGATGCCTCACAAATATATTACGAACGTCGTTCACGAACTAATTCTAAATTAATTCATTCGTTCGTATTAAAGTCTGACTTTAATCTCGTAATGAAATCCAATCAATTTAATATATCCGATATATTAATTTTAGCCCATTTGAATAAATTAAATAGAAAAATCAAATTTAAATATTAAATTTATTTTACCGATTAATTCCAAATTAATTGTGTTCTTTCTCTACTGAACACATTTAATCCCAGATTAAATAAAGCCCATATTAATCCCAAATTAATTTTCTCTCTCTAAATTAATCCCAGATTAATTCTAATTTAAGTCAACTATCATCGGTGAATCTTTGGGAAGCGACCCAAGAGATCTCTGGATATGTTGGCAGTAAATCCGTTATCGAACTATCCGATAAAGTGAGTACCTCGTACCACGTGCTTACCGATTTACAAGACATGGTTGGCTTCTAGCAAAGCATCGTGCCTACCCAATTCTCCAGAAATATTCTTACTGGAATATATAATCTATGTCAGGCGTAGAATACCTAGTACCTCGTATTACGATCCAGTATCAGATGTCACGTGCTAGGCCTGGGGCTGGAATAGTGTCTGCCCCGTACGAAGCACATATCGGATATCAAACAACTAGTTTCTTTGAATCAGATAATCATGACCTTGTCACATTATCCCGATGGTTGCAACATAATAGAGAACGAGTTATGAATCCCTGCGTGATCATCATCTCCATATGTCTGGAGTGATACTTCCGTCTTGACATCACATCCAATACACTACGATTCTCGATAAACCCAATAGAGGCGTACTCAGAACCTGTTAAAGCCCTAGACGACCAAAACCAAAGTTTACCGATTGTCGCAAGTATTAGCGATGTAAGTCGCAGGTTAAGACCAAATACACCTACCCTGACGCGGACTCCCATAGACACATATACATACTACCAATGGGATTCTGCGGGGTCTATCCAGAGAAGCTGTTTTCCGTACCATCGGTAAACACAACCTCCTATCGCACTTACATAAGTATCCTATACTTAAACATATGAGAACTATGCCGTATATGCCCTCACAACGTGCACCAAGTGCAATAATACTAGTCTATTCCGCATTATCGATGTCCAGTCTCAATAATACTACGACTAGGGATATTTAATGATTAAACCTTTATTGATTGATACTGTCTCATATCATCTCAATCCGGAACTAATCATATGGACCTTAACCATTTATATGTCAAAGTAAATAAATTACGAAATGATAAAAGGCAATTTCAATACTACATAGTCAATTTTGTACAAAAACACAATGTCTTTTACAAACAGTGACGCTATGGGTCATAATTGTCTAACAGTCTCCCACTTGGCCTATGGCCAGTCACTCAAGCATCTAACACCTGAACTATGTATATGTTTCTCAAACTTTTGCTGTGAAATAGCTTTCGTCAGCGGGTCTGCAATGTTGTCATCTGATGTGACCTTCTCGATCTTCACATCGCCACGATATATGATCTCACGAATCAGATGGAAACATCGAAGAACATGCTTGGATCGTTGATGAGACCGTGGTTCCTTAGCCTACGCTATAGCCCCATTATTGTCACAAATAATGGAACGGGCTCAGCTGCTAACGGAACTACTCCTAATCTAATTAGGAATTTACGGATCCAAACTGCCTCTTTTGCTGCTTCAGCTGCAGCAATATACTCCGCTTCTGTGTTGAATCGGCAACAGTCTCTTGCTTGGAAGATTTCCAGCTAACTGCTCCGTTGTTCAAACAAAATATGTACCCGGATTGCGACTTAGAGTCGTCTTTATCGGTTTGGAAACTTGCATCGGTATACCTAGTTACCTCAAGTTCTCCATCTCCATAAATTAAGAAAGCATCCTTAGTTCGTCTAAGATACTTAAGGATGTTCTTAACTGCCATCTAGTGACCATCACCTGGATCGACCTGATAGCGACTACACATGCTCAAAGCATACGAGACATTAGGTCGTGTACATATCATGGCATACATGATCGATCCGACTGCCGAGGCGAATGGTATCCGACTCATGTTGTTTCTCTCATCTTGAGTTTTAGGACACATGTCCTTAGATAGAGAGATGTCATGTGACACTGGTAACAGTCCCCTCTTGGACTGATCCATGTTGAATCTTTTCAAAACTTTGTCAATGTACGTGCTCTGGGAGAGTCCAAGCAGCTTTCTAGATCTATCCCTGTAGATCTTTATTCCTAGAATAAAGGCTGCTTCTCCCAGATCTTTCATGGAGAATTTTAATGAAAGCCAAGCTTTCACCGATGTTAACATGGGAATGTCATTGCCCATAAGCAATACATCGTCAACATAAAGGACAAAGAATGTTAGTGCGCTCCCACTAACCTTCTTATATACTCAAGGATCATCCTCGTTTTGATTGAAATCATATTCTTTTATGATCTCATCAAAACGTTGGTTCCATAACCGCGATGCTTGCTTCAGTCCATAAATGGACCGATTTAACTTACAAACCTTGTTTGCAAGTCTAGGCACGATAAAACCGTCAAGCTGTTGCATATAAACATCCTCCAGAAGGTTTCCGTTAAGGAAAGCGATTTTAACGTCCATCTGCCATATCTCCTAATCAAAATATGTAGCAATAGCAAGCATTATCCGAATGGATTTAATCATGGCAACGGGTGAGAAAGTTTCATCGTAATCGACACCATGTCGTTGACGATACCCCTTCGCTACAAGCCTAGCTTTGTACGTTTGCACGTTGCCTTCCATGTCGGTCTTCTTCTTGAAGATCCATTTGCATCCAATAGGCTTTAAGCCTTCTGGTGCATCAACCAGTGTCCAAACTTGGTTGGTGTACATGGAATCCATTTCGGACTTCATGGCCTCTCACCATAAAGCGGAATCGATATTTTGTATCGCTTCCTCATACATAGTCGGTTCGTCATCCTCAATGAGATTAATATCTACATGAGGTGAGATCAGAAGCCCATACCTCTCAGGTTGGTTCCTGACTCTCTCCGACCTATGCGGTCATTGTGTAATAGAAGATTGTGGTACAGTCTCATCCCGGATGGACTGTTCTTGTTCCGTTGAGGATTCTATGCCAGGAATAGTATCACTCCGATTTTTATCGAGTTCTACTTTCCTCCCACTAACCACTGTATTTAGGAATTCCTTCTCAAGGAAAACCGCATGTAGAGCAACAAATACTTTGTTCTCTTGTGGGTGATAGAAGTAATATCCTTTGGTTTCCTTAGGATATCCTACGAATAGGCATTTAATCCGATTGGGCTCAAGTTTGGTACCTTCCAAACGTTTGACGTATGCCCAGCATCCCCAAATCTTTAGGAATGCGAAACCCGGTTTCTTTCCTGTCCATATTCATATGGTGTCTGTTGTACAGACTTTGACGGAACCTTATTCAAAATAAGAACTGCACTGTTTAATGCATATCCCCAGAAGGAAATAGGTAGCTCAGTGCGACTCATCATAGACCTTACCATGTCCAACAGAGTTCGGTTTCTCCGTTCGGATACACTGTTTAATTGCGGTGTTCCAGGAGGAGTCCACTGTGAAAGAATATCATATTCTTTCAAGTAATCTAGAAACTCATTGCTCAAGTATTCGCCACCACGGTCCGACCGTAATGTATTTATACTCTTGCCGGTCTGTTTTTCAACTTCGTGTCGAAACTCTTTGAATTTCTCAAAAGTTTCTGACTTGTGTCTCATAAGATACACATAACCATAACGTGATGCATCATCCATAACGGTTACGAAGTATTCGAATCCACCTCTAGCCTGGCTAGACATGGGCCCACAAACGTCACTATGAACGAGGGCTAACAGTTCGTGGCGCGTACACCTTTACCGCTAAAAGGTGATTTAGTCATTTTGCCTAATAAGCAAGATTCGCATACGTCATATGAATTTGGATCAAATCCGTCCAAGTACCCACTCTTCGAAAGTGTGGATATACGAGTCTTGTTAATGTGTCCAGACGACAGTGCCACATATAAGTTTCATCTTTGTTACTTAGTTTTGAGCCTTTTGTTTGTTACATTATATGTTTGAGATTGATTTATATTCAAATATAAAGACCATTATTAGCATCAGCTGAACATATCTCAAAATCATCTTATAAACAAAACACTCAGTGTTTCGGAATACAAAAGTGTACCCGCATGGGTCAAACAAGATATGGAGATAATATTCCTAGTCAAACTATGTACATAATAACAGTCTGAAAGTTTAAGTACATGCCCCGAATGCAGTTTTAAAAACAAAAGTGTTGTTGGATAATATGACCCATAGCGTCACTATTTGCACAGATCATTGTGTTGTTGTAGCAAATTAACTATATAACAAGGAAATTGCACTCTCATCATTTGTGATTAGATCACCATAGATATATAAATGAAGAGAGGTCCCTATGATTAGTTCCTGGATTAAGATGATATGAGACAGTATCAGTCCACGAAGGATTAATCATTAAATATCCCTAGCCGTAGTATTATCGAGACTAGACATCGATAATGCGGAATAGGCTAGTATTGCACTTGTGCGCGTTGTGAGGGCACAACGGCATAGTTCCTCATATATATAAGTGTTGGAGACTTATGCAAGTGCGATAGGAGGTCGTGTTTCACCGATGGTACGGGAAACAGCTTCGCTCTGGATAGACCCCTCGGAATCCCATTGGTATTATGACTATGTGTCTATGGGAGGCCGAAGTCAGGTAGGTGTGTATAGTCTTAACCTGAGACTTGCATCGCTACACTTACGATAATCGATAAACTTTGGTTTTGGTGGTTGGGGACCCTGACCAAGTTCTGTGTCTACCACTTCTGGGTTTATCAGAGAGTCGTAGAGTATTGGGTGTGATGTCGAGACGGAAGTATCACTCCAGTCATAATGAGATGATGTCACGCATGATACGATATTAGTGCTCTTAAGTGATGCGCATCCAATCGTGATATTATGACCAGGTCATGAATATCCGATTATAGAGACTAGTTACCAGACATCCGATATGTGTTTCGGACGGGGCAGACACTTATCCAGCCCCAGCCCTAACACGTGACTATCCGATACTGGGCCGATATGCACAATACGATTGTATACTACGCTTGATAGAGATCTAAATATTCTTATAAGGATATGTCCGGAGAATTGGGTAGACTTGTACTTTGCTAGGAGTTGACCTTGTCTCGTAAATCGGTAGAACGTAGTACTTGGTACGTACGTGATTCGGTTACACCGACGACCGTATTTATAGCCAACTTATCCGGAGATCTCATGGGTCGCCTTCCCGATAATGCACCGATGACGCATAACTCGCACTCATTAATAATCTGGGATTATACAGAAGAAAGAGAAAATTAATCTAGAATTAATTACGGAGATATTTTATCTCGGATAAAATATCGTCTAAAGAGAGAGAAGGATTAATTCGGAATTATCGATTAAAATAATATCGATATATTAAACGAAATTGGATTTCGACGCGGAATTGAAATTAGATTTTAATTCGGCGAACGAATTAATTTAGAATTAATTCGTTAGCGACGTGAATAGTGAATTCGCTAGGCGTAATCATTTAATTACGCACGCGACGGAAAAATCGTTAATTTGGAATTAGCAAACCCGAGCCCGAGTGTGATTGCGAGCGCATTCGTATTTCGAATTCGAGTGCGGCGACGCAAGTCACATCAAGCGTCAAATCAATCGTCCCATCAAGCGTCAAATCAAAAAGTCACTTTGAGTGATTGATTGATTGATTGATTGACTTGATTGATTGATTGATGAAAACACACATCACATCACCTTTTATTGTGACATGTGTGAATAGTGATGGAAGTGGTTGGCATAGTGTTTTGAGGGGAAAAACCTTTTTGCTTTTGGTTTAATAAAATCAATTAAGTAATTGGTTTTATATATTTTATTTGATAAATATATAAAGCTTTTTAGGAAAAGCTTTAACCAATCTTCCATAACACTTCACCTCTCACTCTCTTTCTCTCTATCATCTCACGCCCAAGGGGCTGATTTTTTTCTCTTTCTGTCACAGCTCCCTGCCGTGAGCTTGGGGAGCAAATGAGTGAGTTTCCATGGTGGAAACATAAGTGCTAGCACACTTGCGAACATGCGAAGGTGTTAGGGAGGTTCACCCATGAGGCGGGACTCATCCGACGAAGTTTGGAGCTCCGTTTTGAGACCCAAATTGCCAAGACAGTGAGCATGGACTGCAGTGAATGGCGCCTCTGACAGTGAGTTTTTGGCCTTGATTTCGTCTTCAAATCGACTCAACCGATCGATGTGAGTATTCCGCTACCTCCGTTGATGTATTCACTCATGTTTTCATGCTTTGATTTGATCTTGGGACCTTATAAAAACTCAACAATGGCATCATGAGCTATAGTTGCAAGCATGAAATTTGTAGGGCTTAAATTTGGGTAATTGATTTTGAGCATGATTTGGTTAAATTGTTTGATTGAGCATGTTTAGATGATGTTTAATTGAAGTTTTGATTGGATCGATTTCATGAAATAATGATTGGATCAAAAATCCCCCATTTTTTTGAGTTGGCCGAATGGTATTGAACTTTTTTGGGATCTTGGATTTTTTGATTTTAATTCATTTGATGAGTTAGAATCGATTAGGTTGACGTTAATTTGAATCGAATGGATTGGATTTGAATCGGACAAAAATCCCCAAAAACCTTACCTTGGCCGAATTGGATAATGCCCTAATGTCTTGGAATTTTTGATTTTGTGATATTGGATGTGTATGAAATCATTTAGGATGGTGATTTGATGTCGATTGTGGGTTCGATTGGATCGAAACGAATCGGACACAAAATCCCTCTTTTGGCCGAGACTAAAAGCATGTAAATGGGTTTGATTTTTCATATTGTGTGTTTGACATGTGATAATGAATTTAGCATGATTAATTGGAGTAATATTGTGTTTTAGAAATATTATTTTAGTCGATTAATCATGTAACGCACTTTAGGTAATTAAATTGCGTAATTGGATTAGTGTAATTTAATTATTTAGGCTTTAAATTGGATTGGGCTTCTAATGTTGTAATTGGGCCTATTGGGCTTGATTTATCAAGTTTGGTTTAGGCCAAATGGATTGGATCCAATTGGGCCCAAACCTTAACCATAAAGCCCAAATGCGACTTAATGAACCTTTAAAGTTCAATTGGGCCTAATGGGCCAAGATTGATTTATGGGCTTATGGGGTAAATCCCGGATTGGACTTTGGTTATCGGTTTGACCCGAGTTGACCAAAAGTCCACGCCTTAAGAAATCAATCAAAAGCCCATTGGACTTTAATTGAATTGACGTTGGACGTTAATCGGTCTTTGAGACACGTTACGATTAGATTTGGAATTTAAATCGTAAAAGGTTTATTAAATAAAGTGTAATATTTAATTTGGAATTGAATAGTGAATTAGTATTAAGTACATGTTAAATTAGATTTAATAATGTAGTTTAATTTAATTCATGAATTCGTACTTTAAAGTACTTATTCGCAAAAACGAGTTTGACTCGATCAAAATCAAATCGTTGTTTGAACATTGGATGATCACTTAATTATCAGATTAATTAATTTGATTAGATTGATTGATAGCATGCTTATATGTGTGAATACTTGGTTGTGTTGAATGAATAATGTATATCGGATGGATATTATGGGTGGGTGGGCTTTTTAGAAATTGTTGTAATAAATTCGATTTATTAAATTGGACCTGCGTGTCCAGCCTTTTCACCTTCTTTCTCTTTGTATTCTCTCTCACCTATTCCCCTCTATGTATATGAGGTTTGTCTTTAGAAGTGTAGTGTAACGGGTAGAAGTAGTACAAGTGCTAGCTTGCGTGAGAAAGGGAGAGATTTGATCTAGGATCAATGTGTTAAGTATCCATCCGCATATCATTATTATTTTATTTCATACTCTCTTTATTATGTATTTAGAATGCATGTTTAAGGGTGTATGATGATGAGACCTAACAAAGATAATTAAATTGGTAGCCAATTTGCACGCGAAAAACCCTCGTTTTATATTAAGCGATTATCCTTCCGTTGAATGATTCTTGTTCAAGATCCGATTGGCATTGGTTTGTTGGCCAAAGTCAAGACCTTGTCAATTGGATGTATTAATCATGAGAGTTTTGTTCCACATCGGTGTCTAGTCCAAGTTGTGATTTGTTGGCCAAAGTCAAGATCACTTCTTGTCCAAAGACATTGATTACGAAACTTTCCTTGTCAATGGGTCCCGCTTAACTGGTCATTAGGTTTGTTGTGCCAAAGCCAAGGCCTAGATGATTCGGAGGATAAGTTAAAAATGTATTAGATACATTGGCATATGTAATATTTTTAGGACTTGGATGTCCGCCTAACCGGATCTGGGAATTGGATTGGATCCAATTGATCTGTGAGATCTACCTGGTTAAGTAGCATACAGCTTGTTGGCCAAAGTCAAGGTTGTATGTTATTTACAGGATCCCAGCCCACTAGGAAACACGGTTTCCCGAGTACTCCACAGAGGGTAGAGGCTCGACGAAAATAGTGGGAGGCAAGTATTGAATTTGCAACATTCGTTCAATTACTCGCCATACACGCTCAAACAAATATCATCGTCAATATTTTACGATTGTTTTAAAAATATATATAGTTGGACTATATACAAACTTATTCAATATATAGTTGATTTTATAATTGGATTATAGTAATCAATATAATTGAATTAAAATGATAGTTGATTTTATAATTGGATTATAGTAATCAATATTAAAATTAATAGTTGATTAAATAATTGGATTATTGTAATCATTATAATAAATAGTACCTTATTAATTGATTAAATAGTGGACTATAAAATCAAGAAAGAATTGAAAGGGTTGAATATTTGAAAATATAATCCTTGGGATTAATGTTTTAAATGATTTAATTTTTCAATTGGGAATTAATAATAGGTTAATTTATTTGATAAAATAACTTATGACAAAGCCCATAATTAAGTAAATAGTAGAGCATAAAATCTTTGGAAGATTTATGTGATGATGACTTTAGTGCTTAATTAATATACTTATAATAAATCTATCTTTAGATTTAAAAGTATTAAAATATTGCAATTAAATTCTTAGAGAATTAATTGACTATTCTAGTGGAGAAAAGTCAAGTTTGCAATTGGGCATGTTGCACAAGGTGCACATCGTTTCGATATTCCGAAACCCAAGGCTTGGCCAAAGGTTTGTGAAATATTGAAAAGATAATTGACATATCCCAAAGTGACTACCATTTGGATATGGAAGACACGAAGGAATTAAGAAAGGGCGAGGCTCTAACTTTAAAAATGTTTGTCAAAGTTATGTTCACTGCTAGTATTGAAATTGGATTTTAAATACTTAGTGTGGTACATAAAATTAATGTATTGATGTTCGGAATCCACTTTGAGTTGGATACTGACTTCAAACCGAGATTTCTCTGCGAATCGGAAACGGGACGAAAGTCGCCGTTTCGACCGTAGATACCTAAGTTTAGGAACTATCCTTTGGGTATGTACTTAAATTAGGAAATGTTATAATGTAACTAGTTTGACTAGAGACATTATCTCTATATCAGTGTTTAATCCGTTGCGGATAAAACCTTTATATTCTAGAACACTAAAGTGTTTTATTATATAAAGATGATACTGAGATAAATACATTAGATGTAAATAACAGAATTTATATTTGAAATAAATAAAATCTCAAACATATAAAATGACAAATAAATAGCTCAAATTGATTTGATCAATGAGACTTATTTGTGGCATTGTTTTCTAGGACACAATTAAACGAGACTCGTATATCCACACTTTTGAAGAGTGGGTACTAGGACTGATTTGACTATTCAAATAAGGTCTGCGAATCTAGTTTTATAGGTTAAATACCTAAAATACTATTTACTTGGTAATAGTAAAAGGGCCACCGATCTGTTAGCCCTATTCATGGTGAAGTTAGTGGGCCCATATCTAGCTAGGCTAGATGTGAACATGAATTTTCGTGACCTTAACGGATGTAGCATCACGTTATGGTAAGTGTTTCTTTTGAAGAACACAGATCGGAAACTTTTGAAGTTTTCGACACGAAGTATATAAACAGATCGGCTATAGTATTATTCCGCCACGGTTAGACCGTAATGGAAATTACTTAAGCAGTAAGTTTCATACGTACATGAAAGAGTACGGTATTCTTTCATATGAGGACTCCTCCCGACACGTCAGTTAGACGGTGTGTCCGAACCAAAAACCAAATTTTGTTGGACATGATGAGGTTTATCACGAGTCGCTCTGAGCTACTATTTCCTTCTATAGGATATGCATTAACAGTGCAAAACTTATTTAGAATAAGGTTCCATATAAATATCTGTTTGACAGATATCATATAGGATATGAACAGGAAAGAAACAGGGTTTCTCATTCCTGATAATTTGGGTATGCCAGGCATAACGTTTGGATGATACCAAACTAAAGGACCCAAATTGGATAAGTGCCGATATAGGTTATCCTAAGGGAAACCTTAAGTATAGTACTTATAAATCCCACATGAGAACAATGTAATTGTTGCTCACCATGCGGTTTTTCCTTAGAGGAATACCGATATGCAGTGGTCAGTGGGAGGATAGTGATACTCGATGAAAATCGGAGTAACACTGTTCAAGGCACGAAGTCCTTAATGGAACACAAATAGTTCATCTAAGATGAATCTATACCATTAATCTTCAAATACACAAGAAACTAGTAGATCGGATAGAGTCAGAAAACAACCTAGGGTATTGGGTTCTGATCTCGCCCCATAAGATGTCAATCTTATGGAGGTGTACCATCCGACTACGTTTAGAGGAAGTGATACGAGGTATCGACTCCCGGTATGGCAAAGTGCCATGAATCCGAAATGGATTCCATGTATAACAACTATTTTGATACTAGTTGTTGTACCATAAGGCATTGTGCCTATTGGTACATTAAACGTCTTCAAGGACATACATGGAAGGCAACATACCAACGTACAAAGCTAGGCTTTTGACGGAAAGGTATCGTTATCAACATTGTGTTAATAACGGTCAACCTTTTACCTGTTGCCATGGTAAATCCATTTTGAAGATGCTTGAAGATAACTGTATATTTCATTTATGAAATGTGTCAGTTATAGATCAAAATCGCTTTCCTGAAAAGGAAACCTTTTGGAGGATGTTTACAACATCCTGGCGATTTTGTATAACCGACAAACAAGGTTTGCGGGTTATTCGATCCATGTTTGGATTGAAACAAGCATAAGGTTCTTGGAACTGACATTTTGAAATAATCATAATGGTTTATGATTTGACTCAAAACGAAATAATTCTTGTGTATATAAGGAGGTTAGTGGGAGAGCGCACTGACAGTGAAATTCCCACAAAACAATGGTGAAAGCTTGGCTTTCATAGATATTCTTTCAATAGAAAATTCTCCGTAAATTCTGGGGAGTAACAACCTTTATTCAAGGAATAAAGATCTACTGGGATAGATTTGGAGTTTGTTAACACTCTCTGGGAAATCGTACATTTAAAATGTACTTGTATTGGTGTCTCATACGCTTCGAGCATATGGAGTCACAATCGGGTCAATCCTAGTGATGGTCACTAAATTGAAAGTGAGAACATCTGTTAGTATCTTAGAGAACTAAAGATGTGTCTTAACTATGGAGAAGGAGAACTTGAAGTGACTGGGATCACCGCTGCAAGTTTCCAAACTATTAAATACTACGGTACTATAAAGTTTGAATTACGGGACAGTGAGCTGGAAATATTCCAAGCAAGATAACTGTTGCCGAATAAACAACAAATAGCGGATTATTGCTGCAGCTGAGGCAGCAAAAGAAGCCATTTGGATCGAACATAAATCTAATTAGATTAGATATAGTTCTGTTAGCAGCTGAACTAGGCGTCAGCACAGGCTAAGGAATTAAAGGTCTCATCGACGATCCAGATATATACTTCTATATCATCTGATTCGTTCGGATCATACATCGTGGCGATGTGATGACCGTGTAAATCGCGTCATACGATAATCAAGCAAATCCGCTGACGAAAACCTTTCCTCAGTAATTTGAGCGAACCTTACATAGTTCAAGTGTTGGAACACTTGAGTGACTCGCTACATGCCAAGTGGGAGATTGTTGGATAATATGACCCATAGCGTCACTATTTGCACAGATCATTGTGTTGTTGTAGCAAATTAACTATGTAACAAGGAAATTGCACTCTCATCATTTGTGATTAGATCACCATAGATATATAAATGAAGAGAGGTCCCTATGATTAGTTCCTGGATTAAGATGATATGAGACAGTATCAGTCCATGAAGGATTAATCATTAAATATCCCTAGCCGTAGTATTATCGAGACTGGACATCGATAATGCGGAATAGGCTAGTATTGCACTTGTGCACGTTGTGAGGGCACAACGGCATAGTTCTCATATATATAAGTGTTGGAGACTTATGCAAGTGCGATAGGAGGTCGTGTTTCACCGATGGTACGGGAAACAGCTTCGCTCTGGATAGACCCCGGAATCCCATTGGTATTATGACTATGTGTCTATGGGAGGCCGAAGTCAAGGTAGGTGTGTATAGTCTTAACTTGAGACTTGCATCGCTAATACTTACGATAATCGATAAACTTTGGTTTTGGTGGTTGGGGACCCTGACCAGGTTCTGTGTCTACCACTTCTGGGTTTATCAGAGAGTCGTAGAGTATTGGGTGTGATGTCGAGACGGAAGTATCACTCCAGTCATATGGAGATGATGTCACGCAGGATACGTATTAGTGCTCTTAAGTGATGCGCATCCAATCGTGATATTATGACCAGGTCATGAATATCCGATTATAGAGACTAGTTACCAGACATCCGATATGTGTTTCGGACGGGGCAGACACTTATCCAGCCCCAGCCCTAACACGTGACTATCCGATACTGGCCGATATGCACATACGATTGTATACTACGCTTGATATAGATCTAAATATTCTTATAAGGATATGTCCGGAGAATTGGGTAGACTTGGTACTTTGCTAGGAGTTGACCTTGTCTCGTAAATCGGTAGAACGTAGTACTTGGTACGTACGTGATTCGGTTACACCGACGACCGTATTTATAGCCAACTTACCGGAGATCTCATGGGTCGCTTCCCGATAATACCACCGATGACGCATAACTCGCACTCATTAATAATCTGGGATTATACAGAAGAAAGAGAAAATTATCTAGGATTAATTACGGAGATATTTTATCTCGGATAAAATATCGTCTAAAGAGAGAGAAGGATTAATTCGGAATTAATCGATTAAATTAATATATTCGATATATTAAACGAAATTGATTTCGACGCGGAATTGAAATTAGATTTTAATTCGGGCGAACGAATTAATTTAGAATTAATTCGTTAGCGACGTGAATAGTGAATTCGCTAGGCGTAATCATTTAATTACGACGCGACGGAAAAATCGTTAATTTGGAATTAGCGAACCCGAGCCCGAGTGTGATTGCGAGCGCATTCGTATTTCGAATTCGAGTGCGGCGACGCAAGTCACATCAAGCGTCAAATCAATCGTCACATCAAGCGTCAAATCAAAAGTCACTTTGAGTGATTGATTGATTGATTGATTGACTTGATTGATTGATTGATGAAAGACACACATCACATCACCTTTTTTGTGACATGTGAATAGTGATGGAAGTGGTTGGCATAGGTTGTGGTTGGAGGGAAACCTTTTTGCTTTTGGTTTAAATAAAATCAATTAAGTAATTGGTTTTATATATTTTATTTGATAAATATATAGCTTTTAGGAAAAGCTTTTAACCAATATTCCATAACACTTTCACCTCTCCTCTTCTCTCTATCATCTCACGCCCAAGGGGCTGATTTTTCTTTCTCTGTCACAGCTCACTAACGTGAGCTTGGGGAAGCAAATGAGTGAGTTTCCATGGTGGAAACATAAGTGCTAGCACACTTGCGAACATTGCGAAGGTGTTAGGGAGGTTCACCCTGAGGAGGCGGGACTCATCCGACGAAGTTTGGAGCTCCGTTTTGAGACCCGAAATTGCCAAGACAGTGAGCATGGACTGCAGTGAATGGCGCCTCTTGACAGTGAGTTTTTGGGCTTGATTCGTCTTCAAATCGACTCAACCGATCGATGTGAGTATTCCGCTACCTCCGTTGATGTATTCACTCATGTTTTCATGCTTTGATTTGATCTTGGGACCTTAGAAAAACTCAACAAGTGCCCACAGCCAAAACAGCAACATGTGTCCCGTTTCCAACGCGCAGATCAATCTCTCCTGAAGCCAGTCTCCTGCTAATCTGCAGATCCTGCACATCAGTACATATAAGAGTACCACAACCAGAATCAAAAATCCAATTTTTAAAACTAGAAGTAGCCATGTTTATTTCAATAAAAACATACATGAGGCTGGTGCCTTGCCCGCCTTTATCTCTTCTGAAGCGCCTTGTACTCACGGCACACGCTTCCAGTGACCTGCTTTCGCACTGTAGGCAAACCCCTGAGATTTGTCCTTTTGCTTCCCAGAAGCCTTGACGTTTTGGCCTTGCCCTTTTTGTTATGCTTCTTCTTTTTCACACCTCCAGTTTCCTTGACCCCAGCCCCAGGTGCATGGGATGTCTATGCAAAGTGCGCCTCGCGCTTATTGCCTTTATGAAGCTCCTTCTCAGCCTCCTTGAGAGTTGACAGTACTCTCCCCAAGAGTATCACTGTTGTTCATCAAATTATAATTTATGATGAACTGTCTCCAGGAATCGGGGAGAGATTGCAAGATCATATCCACAGTAATCTCTGCCTCAAAGACTATCCCCATGTTGGCCAGCTCATCAATGTTAGCAATCATCTGTGCCACATGGGACTCAACAGACATGTCTTCTGTCATGCGTGAGCGAAAGCGCTTCTTCACTAACTCGTACCTCTGCATCCTCTTGTTAGAGCGATGCAGATCTTGCAACCTCGCTAACATATTATAAGGATCCAAGTCCCTATTTTGTCTACGGAAGTGCTGAGTCATTGAAGCAAGCATAATGGACTGAGTTGTGTCACAATCATCGCTGTGAGTCTTCCAAAGCTCCAGCTCAAGTGTCTCATTCGGTCCGGGCTTAGGCCCAAAAGGTCTTTGTAAAGTTTACAACAGCCTCTCTGAACCTAGGACAATCATAAGGTTCATTTCCCAATCTGTAAAATTTGTGCCCTTAAAGACATTTTCTCCCATGATAATGTCGCGGACATTTCCTTTGCCTGTCATCTTGACTACGATAGTCCAACTATCTAGTCAACGATAATGGGTACAGTCTAACTGTTACATAGAAAAATAACAATATATTAGTCCAACTAATAAAGTAATTTTGACGAAATTATTTGAAAACGCGTAAAGCTAAGTATCTGAATGAAATTGCAAATTCAATACTACCCTCCCACTATTTTTCGGCGAGCCTCTAACCCTCTGTAGAGTACTCGGGAAACATAGTTTCCTAGTGGGCTAGGATCTCCGTTAAATAACATACAACCTTGACTTTGGCCAACAAGCTGTATGAAACTTAACTAGGTAGATCTTGATGATCAATTGGATCTCATCCAATTCATAAATCCGGTAGGTGGACATCCAAGTCCGAAACATATATACAGTATATATGCCAATATATCCAATATATTTTCCTAACCTTTTTCCTCTGAATCAACTAAGCCTTGGCTTTGGCACAACAAGCTTAATGATTCCAGTTAAGCGGGACCCGTTGACATGGAAAGCTTCGTAATCAATGTCGATGGACAAGAAGTGATCATGACTTTGGCCAACAAATCACAACTTGGACAAGATACCGATATAGAACAAAACTTTCATGATTCAAACACATCCGCAATTGACAAAGGTCTTGACTTTGGCCAACAAACCAATGCCAACTTTGGATCTTGAGTAAGAATCACTCAACGGAAGGAAAAATGCTTAATATGTTTTTGAGGGTTTTCGCGTAAATTGGCATCCAATTTATTATCTTTGATTAGGTCTCATCATACATCCTTAAGCATGCTTCTAAAACATCATAAGGCGCAAAAGTAAATAATAACGATATGCGGATGGATATTTAAACAGATTGTTCCTAGAACAAATCGCTCAATTTCCTCTCCCCGACTAGAACTATTCTAACTCCTACCCAATTAAAAAATACAATAAAGAAACCTCATTTGCATTGAGGGGAATATGTGAGAAGAGAATTACAAGAAGTAAAGAGATTAAAGGCTGGACACGCAGGTCCAATTTAATAAATTCTAAATTTATTATAATTTCCAAAATTGCCATTGCCCTTCTAATATTCATCTGATATACACTATTCATACAACACATTTATGTATTCAATCAAAACATGTTATTCAATCAATCTAATCCAATTAATTAATCTTTGATTAATGACCATCCAATGTTCAAACAATGATTCGATTTGCGCAAGTCCAACTCGTTTAAGAATAAATACTTTTGAGTACGTAGTCTTGAATTATATCGAACTACAACTTAAATCCAATTTATTTGTATTCAATACTAATTCTAATTTAATTCCAAATTAAATATTTACACTTATATATTTGCCTTAAAGACTTGGATTCCAAATCCAATCTTGATGGGTCTCAAAGGCCCATAACATCCAATGTCATTTTAATTAAAGTCCAATGGGCTTTTAATTGATTCTTAAGGCATGGGCTTTGGCCATAATGGATCAAACCCAAATGTCAAGGCCCAATAGAAATCACCCTATTGCCATCAAATCAATTTAGGCCCATTAGGCCCAATTAAATCCTTTAAAGGGTCAAGTGATGTATTTGGACTTCATGTAATTGGTTTTGGACCCAATTGGATCCAATCCAAAAGTCTAAAACCAAACTTGGTCAAACCAAGCCCATTAGGCCCAAATACACACTTTTAGCCCAATTCATTTTAAAGGCATATTATCATAATTATAATATTCCAAATATCACATTATTTTAATTAAAGTGTATAAGCCATAATTAATTAATTAAACTCAATATTTCCAAAATATCAATTAACTTAATTAATCATGCTTGATTCAATAATTCATGCTTAACATAAAATCAAGCCAAAACACATCATTGCATGCTTGAGACATATTGAAGCCTAATAACATCATTTCATGCTCAACATGCACTTTGATTTTAACATGAACATTATTGACATTGATTCTAATCAAATAAACCAACTATCAACATTTAAACATGCATCTAAACATTTATTTCATGTTACAAAAAATAAAAAACTGCAGTGCATGGACAGAAGCATTCGGCCAAGGTAAGCATTTTTTAATTTTTGTGTCTTTTGATTTATTTCGAATCTAATCATGCATAACTCTAAGTTATCATGTTGTAAACATACTCAAAGCATCAATTTGAAAAAATCATGCTCAAAATATAAAAGCCTCAAATTTTAGGTTCAAGAACCCTAGAAATTTTCATGCTTAAATTAGGCTCATGATACCATTGTTAGTGTTCCTAGAACATTCATAGGATCTAATAAGCATGAAAAACATATAATATGATCATTATAAGATGCGGAATAAACTTACAATGAATGGATAGAGCTTTAAAATTTTTGGAGAGGAAGATCTCCAAGATCCAACCTTTTGATGATTCCAAGCTTTTGAGTAGTTTCCCTATCACCTTTGTTAACTTCCAAAGTGCTAACTTTTAGTTGATTTGAAAACAAATCCAAGAGAGAAAATGAGAGCAAGGTTCGGCCACCTTAGGGAGTTGTCTAGGGTTTTCAAATTTTCATCTAATGAAAAGTATGTGTTACCAAAGTGTAGAGATCCCTTTTTGTTTTTCACCTTTTGGTAAAACCATTTCACCTTTTACCCTAAACTTGGTAGATATGGGTAAATGGTTTTTCAAAAAGCAAAACAAGGTAGTTGGGTGGTAGTTACTGTTGGATAATATGACCCATAGCGTCACTATTTGCACAGATCATTGTGTTGTTGTAGCAAATTAACTATGTAATAAGGAAATTGCACTCTCATCATTTGTGATTAGATCGCCATAGATATATAAATGAAGAGAGGTCCCTATGATTAGTTCCTGGATTGAGATGATATGAGACAGTATCAGTCCACGAAGGATTAATCATTAAATATCCCTAGCCGTAGTATTATCGAGACTGGACATCGATAATGCGGAATAGGCTAGTATTGCACTTGTACGCGTTGTGAGGGCACAACGGCATAGTTCTCATATATATAAGTATTGGATACTTATGCAAGTGCGATAGTGGAGATGATGTCACGCAGGATACGGTACTAGTGCTCTTGAGTGTTGCGCAACCAATCGGGATATTGTGACCAGGTCATTATATCCGATTATAGAGACTATGTTACCAGACATCCGATATGTGTTTCGGACGGGGCAGACACTTATCCAGCCCCAGCCCTAGCACGTGATTATCTGATACTGGGCCGATACGCACAATACTTAGTATACTACGCTTGATACAGATCTATATATTCCTGTAAGAATATTTCTGGAGAATTGGGTAGGCATGGCGCTTTGCTAGAAGCCAACCTTGTCTTGTAAATCGGTATAAACGTAGTCGGGGTACTGTTCGAGTGTATAGTCCGTATACCGTATATTACTGCCAACATATCCGGAGATCTCATGGGTCGCTTCCTGAAGATTCACCGATGATGTATGACTCGCACTTTAATTAATCTGGGATTAATTAGAAGAGAGAGAAAATTAATCTGGGATTAATTCGATGAGAGAGAAAATTAATCTGGGATTAATTACGGAGATATTTTATCTAGGATAAAATGTTAATTAAAGAGAGAGAATGATTAATTTAGAATTAATCGATAAAATAATATATCTGATATATTATACGAAATTGGATTTCGACGCGGAATTAAAATTGGATTTTAATTCGGGCGAACGAATTAATTTAGAATTAATTCGTTAGCGACGTGAATAGTGATTTCGCTAGGCGTAATCATTTAATTACGACGCGACGGAAAATTCGTTAATTTGGAATTAGCGAACCCGAGCCCGAGTGTGATTGCGAGGCGCATTCGTATTTTGAATCCGAGCGCGGCACGCAAGTCACATCAAGCGTCAAATCATTAGTCACATCATGCGTCAAATCAATTGTCACTTTGAGTGATGTGACTTGACAACATGTCACTTTATTAAAGGTGATGTGACTTAAAGTTAAAGTGATGTGATGTGACTAAAGTAAAGTGATGTGATTGAGAAGGCATTTTACTTTTTTGACTTTTGTATTTGATTTTTGTTTTTT
Organism: Zanthoxylum bungeanum; assembly: GCA_019454045.1. Taxonomy (NCBI): domain Eukaryota; kingdom Viridiplantae; phylum Streptophyta; class Magnoliopsida; order Sapindales; family Rutaceae; genus Zanthoxylum; species Zanthoxylum bungeanum. The sequence goes on along the minus strand of SKCR01028693.1, from coordinate 351 downwards.
GAAAATGAAATAAATATATAAGTAAATCATTTCATTTCTCTCTCATCCAACCAAGCAAAAACGTTTTTGCTTCTCCCTCCTCTCACTCACGGTTTTGCCTCTTTTTGGAGCCAAAATCTTATCTTCTTCCTCACGGCTTTGAGCCGATTTCTTCCCAAATTTTTGGCCTATTGCCGAATCTATGAGATACAAGGAAGAACATTTGGTGCTAGCACACACCTTGGGTTGTATTATGGTGATAGGGAAACGAATTTGTGAGCTTGGAAAGCTTGAAGCTTGGAGCTTCCATGGAGGTCATCCATGGCCGATTCTTGAACCATCAAGGAGGAGCAAAACCGAGCCATCCACCAC